>CM044002.1:7541140-8141140 GCA_024085815.1 Flaveria linearis
AATGCTTAAAAGAATAAAAAAATAAAAGTAATATGTCACGGTTTGGCCAAACCGTGACATATAGCCCCCCTGCGCACAATCAATACACCTATAATTACTTACCCAATCAATACCCCCATAATTACATACCCAATCATTGACCCCAGATCTAACTGTCACGGGTAGGGTAAACCGTGACAGCTAGATGTCACACCTGACCTAGCGGTCACGGGGAGACCTAACCGTGACAGCTTGGGTCGGTTTTCTCCCGAAAAAACACGGTGCGCCTAAAATTTCCGTAAAAAAAACTTATTCCGATATTGACGTACTTCTACAGCATCACTGTCAAAAATAAAACAAATCAAATCAAGATATTGGCGTATCTATACAACATCATTGCCCAAAATAATCCACCGACTCGCTTTTCAGTTTTCCGTATATAAATCCAACGGTACGAGTCCAGTAGTCCACACCAACACACAAAAATCCGCTTTTCAGTGTCTCTGTCTTCTTCAAGCCCCAGCGGTCCTTTCAACCATCATTTCCACACTATCATCATATCGTTTGGTGCCATCGACGACGAAATACAAACGGTTCAACGAAATAGTTCACTACGAATCGGTATAACGTTCACTCCGATTCGGTATAACGTTCACTCCATCACCCGATCAGTTGTTTCTTCATGCTTTTGCATATTCTGTGACCTAGTTTCTCCCTCATCCTTTTTTCTTCTTATTATTTCTTAATTGCTTCTTATCTGCTTATTGGTTAATTACTGCGATTGATTTGGCGTTATTGGTCCTGCTTTTTGATTTATCGACTGTGCGTTGTAATGTCGTCTGTTGTATGCACTAATTAGGCGTTTCTGGTGCTGATGCTTGATTTATTGATCATGCGTTGTGATTTCTTAACTGCTTCGTATCTGATTAACTAAGCTTTATTGGTGCTGATGTTTGATTTATTGATTACGTGATGTAATTTCATTTGCCGTATATAATTTTTGTAGAGTTATCAACCGGTCAGAGAACAGGGGGAGTACTAGAGATAGACATTTTATCCAATATCCACATTTAGCATGTGGATTCTGTATTTACTCCTATCAGTGATACTAGATTATCTTTTACGTAACTGAATTTGATCTTTCCGATAAACCAATAAATAATTTTCTTTTGAGGTTCATACGTATTGATGCCAAAGAAATAAAAGGCATGCTACTTCTTGGTCATTATGTTTACTAGATGAATTGGGGTATGGAAATCTTACTGAAGGTTAGTTATCGAGAAAAGTGCATGCCGTGTCAATAATGATATATGTTTATTGTATTCTGTTTTGTACACTGATCATGCCCCTATTTCCCTTTCTAGATGGTATTTATCTCCTTGGCAGAACTGTTAATCATTTTTTCTCAATGCATGATCCAGTAAAGTTTTGTTACTCTTTTAATGTGATTCTTTGTTTCATCTAAAGAACTTTTGATTTCTTTAGGTGATACTAATCTCTTTAATGGGTGTGCAGGTGTATATGGTTGTATAACGTGCACCTGCTCATGCTGACCATAGTAAAATACTAGAATCCTCATTTATGAATTATTGAGCTTCTTGTTTATTTTTATGGGTGATCCAAAATTTCTCAAGTTGCTTATACCAAGTATACTATATTTCTTCCGTTTTAGGAATTTTTGATATCTTTTCATAATGATCCACTATAGTCTATAGCTACTGTAAGGTGGTGTTTGTTTTTTTGAAAAAGAGCTTCTAAAGCTCTTTTGTCTGCGCCAAAAAGAGGCGGGCAGATGTTTTTGGTCTGCAGAGTGTTTGTTTTTTTGAAGACGTTTCATTAAAAAACGTCTGCGTGACCTCTTCTTGGAGAAGAGGTGGACTAATGTCTTCACACATCTTCTCACCTCTTCTTCACATTTCAACCCTGAACTACTCTTCCCTTTCCCCCACATACCCACACCCCACCTGCATTCCTGATTAGGTTTCATCCTTCTGCTCGGTTTCACCGTCGCGACCTCGCCCTTCTGCTCGATTAGGTTTCATCCTTCTGCTCGGTTTCATCCTCCTGCTCATCCTTGTTGATCGATTAGGTTTCATCCTTCTGCTCGATTAGGTTTCACCGTCGGAGATGTTTGGGTCGACTCCGCCACCGCAGTCGGAGGATACGCTGTTTCATCCGAGATCGCCTTATGCTGCTTCCAAATGCGCTGCTCATTGGTAATAATAGTTATGAATTTGATTTGCTTATCAACAGAGTTAGATTTGTTTGATATTTAGTTCGATCCGATGATTTCTTCTAGAATTGGAGCTGGTGTGAGGTTGAACAAACTGATTTCCGTTATTCTAGTCCTCATTGTATGCGCTGTTATCTTATAGTTAGATATATTGTCGATCGATCACTGAATGAAATGATTCTTAAGGTAAATCAGTGTAGAGTTTAGCTAAAGATATAGCTGTTAGATTTTAGGTTGATACATGGTAGAATTAGAGTTTCAGTTTGATCTTACACTATTTGCGCTGCTCATAGGTGATAATAATACATTTGATTTGCTTATCAACAGAGTGCGTTTTAAATTGTTAGAAACTGTTGGATTTAAATGATGCTTGATTTCATCTGATGATTGCTGACAGAAATTGAGCTTTCCTGAGCTGGAACAATCTAATTTTCTTTTATTCTAGTCTACATAGTATACAATGTCATCTTACAGTTAGATTTAAGGTTGATCGATCACTATTTGAAATGATTCTTAAGGCAAAATCAGTGTATATTTTAGCTAAAGATGTAGCGGTTAGATATACTGTCATTTGATCACTATTTGAAATGATTCTTCAAGGAAAAAATCAGTGTACATTTTAGTCAAAGATGTAGCGGTTAGATATGCTGTTGATTGATCACTATTTGAAATGATTCTCAAGGCAAAATCACTGTAAATTTTGGCTAAAGATATAGCAGTTTGATGTACTGTCAATGGATCACTATTTGCTTGATATGTTATGGAATTAGAGTTTCAGTGTACATTTCAGTCTGCAGACGTTACAAAACAAACAGTCTTCTTAATACAGGCTGCAGAGGTTATGTCTATCTCTTCTCCTACAGATGTCTGCAGATGTGGTCTGCAGACTGCAGACGTTTTACCTCTTCAGAAACAAACAGCACCTAACTCTATCTTTATCATTTCTTTGTAATGGAAAAAAAAAATTCAAATCCCAAGTTTGGTATGTACTTGTGTTGATTGGACCAGGTAACCTTTGCTCCTTTGTTCTAAAGTTCCATTTAGTATTTTTAACTATTCTAGTACTGGTAACCCTGCCATTTCCAGTCTTCTATTTCCTTACCATTGCTTTTGCTGGCAGGCTATTAATCAATTCTTGAGGTGCGACAGTCTGCATCATGCATCTCAGTTAGATTCAGGTTCGACGATTCTGGTTTATTATAACTTTTCTAGGAGATGGGTGTTATTGATGTGAATAGAAGGAAAGACAAAGTTTACTAGGCAAGTGTGAAAGATGGTTTTTGTGATGAGGTTAGGAACATTATTAGTGGCTTACTTAACCACCAGCTGGATGATCCTTTTCTTCATAATAGACCGCAGCTGGATGAATCGGACCAAATATACAAGAAGTTTCCAGACTTCTTGGGGAAGGTGCAATTAAATCCTGTTACAAATTGTTTTAATATGAGTCAACACTGGAACATTTCTTATCAAGAGGGATTGGAATAATTGAGAAGGTTGTATATTATTGTGTGTAAAACAGAGGAGAGTCCTCCTCTTTTATACTAGATTACAAGGGTTCCTATCTAGTGAAGTACAACTGTTGCAAGCTGTCAATGAGTGAAATGGAAACAATATCAACTAAATATGGGAGATGATGTGAATGTTGCTGATCCCAACTGATTTCTTCAATCAAGAATATTCTATGTATTCTTTCTTTTTCAACACACCCCCTCAAGTTGAACGGTGGGATTTCCAAAGTTCAACTTGTCCAAGCATTTGTGTAGTAGTCGTTCGTTCACGGCTTTTGTTAGGATGTCTGCCAGTTGATCTTCAGACCTGACGAATGGAAGGGAAATGAGACCCGCTTCTAATTTTTCTTTGATGAAGTGTCGGTCAACTTCAACATGCTTCGTTCGATCATGTTGTACTGGGTTCTCTGATATTTGGATTGCAGCTTTATTATCACACATGATTTTACTAGCTTCTTGTGGTGGAAATCCTATTTCACCGTGGAGCCTTCGTACCCACAGGAATTCAGTTAATCCCCTGGCTATTCCCCTGAATTCAGCTTCGGCACTTGATAACGCTACTACCTTTTGTTTCTTACTCCTCCATGTGACCAGATTTCCTCCAACTAGGGTAAAGTAACCTGCGGTTGATCTTCCATTGTCTTTGTCTCCTGCCCAATCTGCATCAGTGTATAATTGAGTTTCTAAGTTTCCATTTGGTTTGAACACAACTCCATGTCCAACGGTGCCTTTTAGATATCTCAAAATTCTTAAGACTGCATCCATATGAGTTGTTTGTGGTTGATGCATAAATTTGCTTACTACCCCTACTGCATATGCTATATCTGGTCGAGTGTGTGAGAGGTATATTAGCTTCCCCACGATTCGTTGATATCTTTCCCTGTCAGCTAGCTCTGCTTGTTCTTCCATGTACAGCTTTTGATTTATGATCATAGGGGTTTCTGCTGGTTTGCAATCAATCATACCGACTTCAGTTAGAAGATCAAGAACATACTTTCTTTGACACATAAATATTCCTTGTTTCGATCTTAGGATTTCTATTCCAAGGAAATATTTAAGTCTTCCCAGGTCCTTCATTTCGAACTCAGTGAACAAGTTCTCCTTTAGTCTGGTGATTTCTTCTTTATCGTCTCCTGTAATAATCATGTCGTCCACATATATTATTAAACAAGTCGTTAGATTGTCCCTTTTTTTGAGGAACAGTGTGTGGTCTGAGTTACTCTGTTTAAACCCATAGCGGTTCATAGCAAGGGTGAATCTTCCGAACCAGGTTCTAGGAGATTGCTTCAGTCCATATAAGGACTTCTTCAAACGACATACTTCTTTATCTCTGAAGTTGCTTGTGAATACTGGTGGTGCTTCCATATATACTTCTTCTTTGAGCTCTCCATGTAGGAATGCATTTTTTACATCGAACTGGTGGAGTGGCCATCCCTTATTTGCTACTATTGAGAATAAGACCCTGATTGTGTTCATCTTTGCGACTGGAGAGAAAGTTTCGGAGTAGTCAATCCCATATGTTTGGGTGTAGCCTTTGGCCACTAATCTAGCTTTATATCGTTCGATTGTACCATCCGGCTTGTATTTAATTGAAAACACCCATCGACATCCGACTGGTTTCTTCCCTGTAGGTAAGATACATTTCTCCCACGTGTTGCTCTTCGTTAAAGCTTTCATCTCTTCTTCCATTGCATTTCTCCAGTGTTCTGATTTCAAGGCTTGCTCCGGGTTGGTGGGAATGTCTTCGGTGTACAATGATAAAGAGAATGCCTTAGCTTCTTCGGATAGTTTACCTTCGGCTATATTAGCCATAGGGTATTTGGATCCCCGAGACTCCTTTTCAGGAGAGTATCTTCTTGGGGGAATTCCTCGGTTTGTTCTTGGTGGCAGCACATATGTTCTTGGTGTGGCTTCCTGTGTGGTGATATTTTCATGTTCTTGTGTTTGCTCTGCTTGTACATTCATAGGTTCCTCCTGTTCCTGCACATGTTCACTTTGCTCTTCTGCTTGGTTAGTGATATTTTCAGGAATTTCGGTAGAGTGAGCATTACTTACCTCCGGTACCAAGTCAGGAGCAGTCTCTTGGGTGGTGACACTGATTTCAGGGTCGGATGGAGGAGGTGGTGACTCATCCTGGTTATTGTTTACCAGCCAACTCAGTGATTCAGGGTACTTGCTCCCCCCTCATCGCGGTGTTGGGAGGCATAGTAATATTTAGTTTCAAGAAAGTCACAATTCATAGTGGTAAACATGTGCCAGGTTTTAGGATTGTAGCATCGATACCCCTTCTGGTTTACTCCATATCCGACAAAAACACATTTTTCCGCACATGGATCAAGTTTAGTCCTATTCGTTTTTTGGTATATGAACAAAGACAGTGCAGCCGAAGATTCGGGGTTCGAGTGTAAGGATGGACGGGGGTTTAAAAAATTCTGAGAGGACTTGCAACGGAGTTTTGGATTTTAGGATTTTAGTTGGAAGACGATTGATCAGATAGGTGGCGGTGGCAAGAGCCTCTGGCCAAAAAACTTTCGGGACTTGTGACTCTATCAGAAGGGCCCTAGTTATTTCTAATAGGATACGGTTCTTTCGCTCCGCAACCCCATTTTGTTCCGGTGTGTGAGGACAGGTTGTTTGATGGATAATCCCTTTCGTTGTAAAAAATTGTTTTAACTCATGGTTAAGAAATTCTCCACCATTATCAGATCGAAAGATTTTAATATTTTCTGAAATTGAGTTTGTATCATAGTGTAAAACATGATGAACTTCTCAAGGACTTCGGTTTTACTTTTTAATAGATACACCCAGGTCATTCGTGTACAATCATCCACGAATGTTACGAAAAACGAAGATTTTGGCCTCTAATAGTTGGAGCCGGCCCCCACACATCTGAGTGAATTAACGAAAAAGGCAAGTCAACTCTTGTGTTATTCGGTTTAAAGGTTTTTCGATGGCTTTTAGCCAACACACAAGTTTCACAATGTGACTTACAATTGGAAGGAAATAATTTAGGAAATAAAACATGCAAATAACCCGTAGATGGATGTCCAAGTCGTCTATGCCATAACCAAGCTTCACGTTCCTTTGTTCCATGAGATAACATAACATTACCACTTTGAGTTACCTCATCCACATAATATAACCCTTGTTTTTCAGTGCCACGCCCAATGATCGCTCCCGTCCTGATATCCTGTAAGATACAAAATGTCGGTTGCATAAGAACGGAGCAATTTAACTCTTTTGTTACATGGCTAATGGATAGCAACTTATGTGATAATGACGGAACATAAAGACAATTTGAAAGTTTAAGGGTTGGAGAGATCTCAATTGTTCCCCCATTTTTCACATTCATTGTTTCTCCATTTGCCGTGTGTATATAGGATTTTGTTGGATTTGAAGATGTGGTAAAGTCGGATAGGTCATAAGTCATGGTGTCTGTGGCTCCACAATCAAAGATCCATGATTGGTCCCGTGATTTATTGTTTTGAGCCATATATGCCATACCATACATTTTAGGGTATGAGCTACATTTTAAAAAACTTTCTTTTATAAAACATAAAAAGGTGGTGTTTTTAAGAGGTTGACTTGCTCCCTTTTTTATGGCCATCGGACCACCATTCGGGATAACCAACAATCTTGAAGCATTGTTCTTTGGTATGTTTCGTCATCCCACAGTGATCGCATTTCAGGTGCGTTTTATCATCTTTGACTGTTGGCCCGGTCTTCCTCCCCTCGAACCTCCGCGGCCCTCTGGTTACGAGCCCTAATCCTTTCGTTTCGGCGGCGAGTAACCTGCTGCTATGCCATTCGTGTTGGTGAGGTTGGCTCCCAGAATACTCTGGTGTGCAGCCTCCTTCCGAACGGTGGCATAGGCCGCCTCTGCAGTCGGGAGTGGTTCGAGTCGGAGGATTTCTCGTTTAATGGGTTCATATTTCTGATCAAGGGCTTTAAGAAATTGGAAGAGTTTTTGCTCTGACCTGATTTTGAGATATGTTTTGATGTCTTGTGAGCAAGTCATCGGATTTGGGTTAATTCTATCAATTTCTCCCCATATCCCTTGAAGTGTGATCCAAAAATCTTCTAGAGACATGCCATTTTGTTTAATGTCATTGGCTTTAACATGAAGATTGAACGTCTGCAGTTTGTCCTTGCCACTGCTGTAGGTAACCACCAAGGCATCCCACAACGATTTCGCTGTGGGAAACTCGGTTAGGTTGCCTGCAAGGATGGGTTCAATATTCTGTATGAGCCAAGAAAACACTACCAGATCATCCTGTTCCCACTGTTCGTAGGTGTCATCGGTTTTTTCGGGAGGATTTGAAGACAAATGTTTCAACAATGTCTTCGATCTTCCACCGATGGCAACCCGAATCATACGGGTCCACAGGGCATAGTTTTGGCTATTTAGTTTGAGATTGATCTGCAAACTATCAGAAAGTTTGGGGCTTTTTGGTTGGGATTGAATCCCCTGCTTAAGCAGGTTGGCGAGTTGAATGGATAATTCATTCTGGTTGCCGTCTTCGGACATGGCGACCAGGTTTATGTGGTTGAAAGGCTGGGGTAGATGATGAGCAGATTAGTGTAAACACCGATACCATCTTATCAAGAGGGATTGGAATAATTGAGAAGGTTGTATATTATTGTGTGTAAAACAGAGGAGAGTCCTCCTCCTTTTATACTAGATTACAAGGGTTCCTATCTAGAGAAATACGACTGTTGCAAGCTGTCAATGAGTGAAATGGAAACAATATCAACTAAATATGGGAGATGATGTGAATGTTGCTGATCCCAACTGATTTCTTCAATCAAGAATATTCTATGTATTCTTTCTTTTTCAACAACATTAATAAATTGTATCTATTGCACCAATATAATAATATCACTGCTTCAAATGCAGGTGTGTTCTTGGAACCAGCATGTCTTCCTTACATGTCAAGAGACAAATTGCTCCTACAAGTTGTTTATAGGTATTTTTGTTTTTTCTTGTACCATGTTGGTTTCTCTAGCACTTACACACACCTAGAGAAGACACTATGAACCCCATGTAGTTTCTCACAATCCCTTTGAAGTACGTGAGTATGCAACCAACTGACATAAGTTGGAATCATGATCAGGTTGTCAGTTTAAGTTAAACAGAGCTGGCATTAGTCATGTAGATAAGGGTTTTTAGAAAATCAAAGCGCAAAAACTTTAACACAATGTGAAGCTTGAGACAGTAAGTTTCAGTTGGATTTAGAAACGGATTGGGGGTTATGATTAAGTGCCGATCAATTGATGGACTCTTTTTATGAAGTATAACGTGCGCATGCTCATGCTCATGCTGAATATAATAAATTACTGGAATCCTCATTTATGAAGTATCGAGCTTTTTGTATACTTATATGGGCGATTCAAAATTTCTTGAGTTGCTTATAGAAAATATACTGTATTTCTGCCATTTTAGTAATTTTTTATATCTTGTCATCAGGATCCACTATAGCTACTGTTAGACCATTATGATTCACTTCAACTCTATCTTTTTTATTTCTTTGTCATGGAAAAAAAATTCGAAACTTCCAGGTATGTACTTGTGTTGATCGGATCAGGTAACCTTTGCTCCTTTGTTTCATGCTTGTTATAAAATTCCACTTAGTATTTCTAACTATTCTAGTGGTAACGCCGCCATTTTTAGTGTTCTAATTCTGTACCATTGCTTTTGCTGGCAGGCTATTAGTCAATTCTTGAGTTGCGATGGTCTGCTTCATGCATCTCAGTGGATTTAGCTTATGTATATGAACAGGTTAGTTGCCTTTTTTTCACTGTTGTGATCCCTCATGTCATATTTTGATTCAAGTTAGATTCAGTTGCAGCAAAACAGAAAGACAGTGATGCTTCGTCCTTTAAGTACTACACTACTATTTACCTTTTTGTTGCATATATTTCTGATTTAATTTAATTTTTGTAGGTGATTGGTGTTATTGATGTAAATAGAAGTAAAGACAAAGGTTACTAGACAACTGTGAAAGTTGGTTTTTTGTGATGAGGTTAGGAACATTATTAGTAGCTTACTTAACCATTCATTTTTCTTCTGCATGTGTATGTTCCATTCTCTTGATACAACTTTTCTTCATAATCAAGTGCAGCTGGATGAACCGGACCAAATATACGAGGAGTTTCCAGACTTTTTGGAGAAGGTGCAATTAATTCCTGTTACAAATTGTTTTAATCGAGTTAACACCTGAACTTTAACAAAATTATCAAGTAACTTTGTGTATCTATTGCACCAATATGATTATATCACTGCTTCACATGCAGGTGTGTTCTTGGAACCTTGCGTCTTCCTTACATGTCTAGAGACAAATTGCTCCTACAAGTTGTTTATATAAATCAAACAGGTATGTTTTGTTTTTTATTGTACCATGTTTGGTTTTCTCTAGCACTTACAAATGCACCTAGAGAAGACACTATTAACCCCATGTAGTTTCTCACAATCCCTTTGAATTACATGAGTATGAAGCAAGCTACCAACAGACATAAGTTGGAATCATGATCAGGTTGTCAGTCTAAGTTAAACAGAGCTGGAATTAGTCATGTAGATAAGGTTTCTTAGAAAATCATAGCGCAAAAACTATAACACAATGTGAAGTTTGAAACAGTAAGTTTCAGGTGGATTTAAAAACGGATTTGGGGTGATGATCAGTGTCGATCAATTGATAAATGCTTTTTATTAGTTTATGATCTTTAAAGGCTAGTTTTATTAGATATTAGTCCGCATTAGCTATGGCATATAGACTTTGAGAGATGACAACCGAAGTTAAACAGTAACGGACAGTCGCACATTGGCTCAGTGAAGAGTACAAAGAGGAAGGCCTGCCTACAAGAAGGGATAAAGCATACCTTTCTAGGCCTTTTGGCTAAGATCAAGTGTAGTATCTGTTCTTATCAGTTTAATATATGATATGTGGGCCGTTGGCGCACTCGATATTAATCTAATTTTTTGAGGGGTAAGGCCCACCTTAGAAGCTTGCTATTAGGGTCTTTGAGCGTCGCCTTGGTGTTGCACTACTGCCTTGGACCGGCTCATCCCTCCAAACCATAGTTAAATTAATATCTTTAAATGAGTAATTACTTCTGCTCTCTTTTTATAAACATTTCATTTCTTACTATTAGATTGAATATTTCACTTTTTCAGCGGTAAGCATACGTATTTATATATAGATTTTTAATATACTGCTCAAAAAAAGGTTTTGTGATACTTTTCTAGAATGTTGAAAGTGAACATCTATGTCTCTTCAGGCTTTTACTTTCGCCAAGTGTTTTCAGACAGGATATCCGTTGTGTATCTTTTAAAGAAGGCTTAGATGATTGTGATAAGTAAGTTGCAGTTTTAAAATATGAAACATTTTAGTTATTTTCTCAATAGTAGCTCAACCCGACGGAGGAAATGATATAGTCGATTCACAGTTCACAAGAATATTACGATACACTATTAAGTTATTGTTTTGTTCGATAGACTTTTCAAACATGTTACAATTGGAATTTCATATTGTAGATACGTACTGATTCGGATCTAAACATTTGAAATTCGTCTCTTTACAAAATCTTCAATATCGAGTATATCTTTTGTTTGAGCTAAAGATATCACATATTGTTTAAAGGGTTTTTTATCGGTTCAATCATTTTTAAACCATCTTCAATGGTTAAATTTATTATGTATGTGATACATCTACTATAAGAAATAAAACTGTTACAAATCAGTTTAAATTTTATTATAATTGTTCAATTGCATGCCTATTATTTGAAACATTATTAAAAAATGTTAAAAAAAACTTTAGTTTCCAATTCATATGATTCCAATCACCCATGTTTTTATTACTTTTATATGCTAATTTAACTTATAAAACACAAACCATCTAGTGCATCTATGGACGTAACTGGAGGGGTCCAGGAGTCTATTAGCCCTCCACCCGGCCGAACTTTCTTTTAACAACGGGATATAAATAATCGGTTTTCCTTGTATATTGACATTCTAAATTTAATATAATTATATATTGTAACTCGTGGTTTGTCACTAAAAGCATATATTATGAAGCATAAAAGGATTTTGTATTATAACAAAAAGAATTAGTAAACATGCATTTTATAACGTTGTATGCACCATAAAAATACATCAAAATAATCATATTCCAAAATTGGAATGATGCCAATAACATTCTAGACCTTATTTTGGGTCGCTGAATAAGAGTTCAGATGATTTTAATAAAACAAAACAGTCGAAGCTTAGTTTACGGTTATACAAATAAGAGTAGAACTAACTAAATTAAATCTTGAAACACCATGAGATTAACAATTCCAGTAGCTAGATCTGGTAAAACAAAAACATGATAAACCAAAACCCAAAAGTGAAACTCATTCTAGTTTTATCACGGTTAGAAATAAGCAAAATCTTGACTACCAGACATAATTATACATTTACATAGGGTTTAAGATTGGTAAAAGAAGAATTCAAAACAAAAAATAAATAAATGAAACGTACTAGGAAATTATATATATATATATATATATATATATATATATATATATATATATATATATATATATATATATATATAACTAAGAAAACAATCGAAGGTTAGTTTACGGTTATACAAATAAGAGTTGAACTAACTAAATTAAATCTTGAAACACCATGAGATTAACAATTCCGGTAGCTAGATCTGGTAAAACAAAAACATGATAAACCGAAACCCAAAAGTGAAACTCATTCTAGTTTTATCATGGTTAGAAACAAGCAAAATCTTGACTACCAGACATAATTATATATTTGCATAGGATTTAAGATTGGTAAAAGAAGAATTCAAAACAAAAATAAATAAATGAAACGTACTAAGAAATTAAAAAAATAAAAAATATAACTAAGAAAACACATAGAAAGGAAAAGAATAAGACTGGAATGGATGTACCGGGACTCGAAATCAATCCACTGTTTTGTTATAGGTTATATATAAAAAAATTGTTACATAAAAGAAACTTACAAACTGGCAAATGTCACTAATATTAAAGTAACGTTTTTGAAATCTAATGTATTAACCTGGTCTTTGATGAATCAATATAAATTACTATGTAGATTAAAAGTAAATTTAATGAGCTGCGTAATTAATTTAAAGAAGTCCTAATAAATAGACACCCACTATTTTAAATCGACACCCTCTTATACGCCGCGTATGGGTCCATACGCGGCCCATGCCCGGCGTATAGCTATCGACCATTAATGCGCCATTAATGTCTGACATTCCACGTCACTTCAGCCTACCTATACGGGGCGTATAGGTCCATACGCCACGTATAGGTGGTGTCGTACATGAAAAGCGAGTAGGTAGCTATACGCGGCGTATGGGTCCATACGCCGCGTATAGCTGTCGGTGCAGCAGTCGGGAACCTACCCACTTGTCATGTACGACACCGACCTATACGTGGCGTATGGACCCATACGCCGCCTATAGGTCCCTTTTTCGTTGTGTATATAAAGGAAGGCAACGCATTCGCGCACTCACAAAAAAACGTAAAGGTTCGAATTCGCAAATTCGATCGTTTGTGATTGATGGTTAGATTCAAGATCGCAAGAAATTTGGGTTTTGTGGTTCAACATTTTCTTCTCGCAAATAATTTACTCGGTAATACTATATATTCTTACTTCAGTAAGTATTTACATACATATATACATATATCTGAATTGGATACTTAAGAATCGTTTCAACTGACTCGGTTCCATCGGTGTTAGTCGGTTACGGTTAAACTGTACCAACAGTCACCACCACTCCAGTTCGCATTTCCGAGGCAGAGAAACAGGCTAGGTACGTTAAAGGAGAGTGTTTCCTGTGTGGGGAAAAGTATGGTCCGGGGCATAGGTGTAAAACCAGCTCCTTACAACTGTTGGAGGCTAGTGATCAGCGCATTCATGATCATGCAACAGATGTAGGGGATACCGGAGAGTTGGCTGAGGTTAGCCTACATGCCATGATGCGCATGCCACATCACCCAACCTTGACCGTGTCGGGTTTGATCAATTCGTCTAAGGTATCAGTCCTAATAGATTGTGGCTCAACCCATAATTTTATTACCGACACCTTGGTTTCTCAGATTGGGTTACCCGCACAAGAGGTCGTTACATTTGGGGTAGGAATTGGGAACGAAGATGTCATCCGCTGCAATCAGATCTGCAGAGATGTCCTACTACACATTGGTAGTCTGCAACTCACTCAAGATTTCTACCCTTTTTCGTCAGGGGGAGCGGACGTGGTCCTGGGGTACAATGGTTGGCTACATTGAATACTGTACAAGCCAAATGGAGTGAAATGTTCTTAAAGTTTACGGTAAGAGGATCCTACTACACATTGGTAGTCTGCAACTCACCCAAGATTTCTACCCTTTTTCGTCAGGGGGAGCGGACGTGGTCCTGGGGTACAATGGTTGGCTACATTGAATACTGTACAAGCCAATTGGAGTGAAATGTTCTTAAAGTTTACGGTAAGAGACGAGTATAAACTGCAGGGAATGACACCTGGGAGTCAGAATTCAGCAGCTTTTCATCACCATTCTGCCGGGACATTTGAGGGCGATTCATTACTGTTCAGGTTGGTGGTCAAGTGGACGACTTGAAATCATTGATACAAATCCAAGAAGGCCAGGTCCTATTCGGGTGGGGCTGTATACCGGGTCAAGGGTCTTCATGGAAATCAGCCTAGTGGGGTTAGTGGTGAGCTGGTCATCTAGTGTTTAGGAAGAAACTGCAGCTTAACTGCCCTTGTTTCTTCCTGTTTATTTTAATTCCTAGAATGTTTTTGTCTTGTCTTGTTTATTTTCAAATTTATCCAAGTATTCTTTGTACTGGAGATTTTCCCTTCTCGAGCCGGCTAGTGAATTTCACCTTTGTTTACATCAGGGGAGCGGACGTGGTCCTGGGGTACAATGGTTGGCTACATTGAATACTGTACAAGCCAAATGGAGTGAAATGTTCTTAAAGTTTACGGTAAGAGGATCCTACTACACATTGGTAGTCTGCAACTCACCCCATTTCTACCCTTTTTCGTCAGGGGAGCGGACGTGGTCCTGGGGTACAATGGTTGGCTACATTGAATACTGTACAAGCCAATTGGAGTGAAATGTTCTTAAAGTTTACGGTAAGAGGACGAGAGTATAAACTGCAGGGAATGACACCTGGGAGTCAGAATTCAGCAGCTTTTCATCACCATTCTGCCGGGACATTTGAGGGCGATTCATTACTGTTCAGGTTGGTGGTCAAGTGGACGACTTGAAGTCAAGTCGCTTTTCCAGGGGGGATGCATTGATACAAAATCCAAGAAGGCCAGGTCCTATTCGGGTGGGGCTGTATACGGGTCAAAGGGTCTTCATGGAAATCAGCCTAGTGGGGTTAGTGGGTGAGCTGGTCATCTAGTGTTTAGGAAGAAACTGCAGCTTAACTGCCCTTGTTCTTCCTTTATGTTTATTCCTAGAATGTTTGTCTTGTCTTGTTTATTTTCAATTTATCCAAGTATTCTTTGTACTGGAGATTTTCCCTTCTCGAGCCGGCTAGTGAATTTCACCTTTGTTTACATCTTAGTTTTCTGGGTTCTATCAGAATATTTCAGTTTTTCAGCAGTAAGCATAGGAATTTATGTATAGATTTTAATAAACTGCTCAAAACAAGGTTTTGCTCAAAACATGCGAAGCAAGCTAATGATGCTGAACAATCCATATTTAATAAAGTTACACCAAGATGAAATGATGCTAAGATGTCTTTTATGTGACCAAATGTGATCTCTCTGATCAACCAAGAAATACTTTTGAGGTTCGAACCAATGCTAAAGACTTAAAGGCATCCTACTTCTCGGTCATTATGTTTACGAGACGAATTTGGGAAGGGAATAGTTATCAAGAAATGTATAGTTCATACTTGTTTACTGATCTGTGTTCATTGGATCCTGTCTTGTACACTAATTATGCCCCTATTTCCATTTCTAGATGGTATCGGTTTCCTTGATGGGACTACTGATCATTTATCTCGATGTATGCTCCCGTAAAGGTTCGTTACTCTTTAAATGTGATTCTTTATTCCATTTGAAAAACTTTTGATTTCTTTACATGATACGTTGAAATCTGTCAAGGATATTCAGAATGTGCAGAACCTATCTTCTTTATTCTTTTTGATCGCATGCCAATTTCTTTGATGGATATGCAGGTGTATATTGTTCTATAACCTGCACATACTCATGCTGACCATATCAACTTACCATGTATACTATATTTTTGCAGTTATATGAAATATCTTGTCATATTTTAACTCCATATTTTAAATTTTAACTCCCAAGTTTGGTATGTACTTGTGGTGAGTCGGAAGTTTCATGTTAACTATCTTCATTTTCTGGATTATATAAATATTTGACGGGTTTTTATGCGTTTGACGTAGTTGTTGATAATTTACATGCATGTTAAATGGCAAGTTATGCTGCATATACATAATATGACTTTGGTAACAGCTTCTATATAACCGTATATGCTTTTTATCTTGTAGAGCCTTTCTGCACTTTTGCATATCTATATGATATTTGAACTAGTTTTTTTTCTGAAAGTCTCCTGGAGCATGGTAACTATTTTAGTGGTTATCCTGCTGTTTTTAGACTTCTCTTCCCCTGTTATTGCTTTAGCTGGCAGGACATTAATCAAGTCTTGAGTTATGAGTTGTGACAGGCTGCTTCATGCATCTCAGTGGATTTAGCTTATGTATATGAATTGGTTAGTTGCCCTTTTCCATTGCTGTGATTCCTCATGTCATACTATGCTTCAAGTTTGATTCAGTTGTAGTGAAACAGAATGATATTGTTACTCCGTCCTCTAAGTACTATTAGCTTTTTATTGCACAGTTTTTCTGATTTATTGTAATGTTTGCACGTAATTGATGTTATTGATGTAAATGGAGTAAAGACAAAGGTTACTAGACAATTGTGAAAGATGTTTCTTATGACGAGTTTATGAACATTATTAGTGGCTTAATTAACCACCGGTCTTTCTTCTCTATGTATATGTTCTATTCTCTTGACGTAACTCTTCTTTATAATAAAGTGCAGCTGGATGAACCGGGCCGAAATATACGAGGAGTTTCCAGACCTTTTGGAGAAGGTGCTATTAGTTCCTTTTACAAATTGTTTTATCGAGTCAACACTAGAACTTGAACAAAATTATCAAGTAACTTTCTGTATGTATTGCACCGTTATGATTATATCGCTACTTCACATGCAGGTGTTTTTTTTTCGACGTCTTCCTTACACATCTAGAGATAATTGCTTCTTCAAGTTCTATATAAATCAAATAGGTATGTTTTGGCTTTTCTTGTACAATGTTTGGTTTTCTCTATCACTTACAAACAGACCTAGAGAAGACGATATGAACCCCTTTAGTTTCTGACAGTTCCTTTGAATAAGCGAGTATGGAACCAACCAAGACAAGTTAGAATCATGAGCAGGCTGTCAGTTTAAGTTAAACATCTGGAATTAGTCATGTCGATAAGGGTTCCTAGAAAATCAAAGCACAAAAACTATAACACACTGTTGAGTTTGAAACAGTAAGTTTCAGGAAGACTTGGAGTGGTGATTAAGTGTAGATCGATTGATGGACACCTTTTGATCTTGGCAGTTAATCAGACATTAATCAGCATTAGTTTATAAGGCTAGTTTTATTAGATATTATTTCTCATTGGCTATGGAATATAAACTTGAGAGATGACAACCGAAATGAAAAGAACTGACAGTAACACGTGGCTCAGTGAAGAGTACAAAGAGGAAGGGCCTGCCTACATTAAGTGGGCTTCAGGAAGGGGGCAAGCTTACCTTTCTTGGCCTTTTGGCTCAGATCAAGTGGAGTATGTATTCTTATTAGTTTAATATCTTTCTCGGCCATCGGCCCACTCGATAGTAATCTAATTTTTTAATGGGAAATGCCCACCCTTTAGCTTGCTATTGGGGTCTTTGAGCGTCACCTTGGTGTTGCACTACTGCCTTAGCCTGTCGCGCCCCTCCAAGCCGTAGTTAAAGTTATGTTCTTTAATGAATACTTACTTTTGCTCTTTTTTTCAACACTTCATTTAGCACTATTAAATTTATGTTTCACTCTTTCAGCAGTAAGCATGGGTATCTGTATATAGATTTTTAAAAACTCTCTTGAAACAAGGTTTTGTATTTGAGTGGACTGCGATTTTTTGAACTGTGTTGTAAACTGTTATAATTTGGGTTGAGTGGAATATTGTTTCTAAAATGTTGAAAGTGAAGATATCTCTTCAGGCTATTACTTTCTCTTGGTGTTTCCAGATAGGATATTTGTTGTGCGTTTTTTATATAGGGTAGGAATGCAACTTGGAGGAACTTCAAGACTTGGAATCTGTTGCAAGCTGCTTCCTTTAAGCATGCCCTGTTTGTGAATGCTTTTCTTCGATGCTAAATTAGAAACTTGTAATATGTTTCTAGTTATTCGATGAGGACGATGATGTTAAATGGTTCTACTAACTCGATGCAAAGACACGAGAATGGGACAGCCTTTTAGGAGATTTGTATCGAAAAGTTGTAGGTACTAAGAGAAGCAGTCACTTATATGAAGAAACTCTCTTTCTATACACAAAGTATGCAACTCTTGGTATTGAGATAAACTTTTTCTTAACGTTCTCATTGGTGTAATTTGAGTTTTCATGCTCATATATATATATATACCAGTTTTTTAGTTACTTTTTCTATGCACCCGATCCTTTTCAAGACATGGGACTTGGTCTCATATTCTTGAGTTCTAGATGCATCTTCTCTAGGGAATCAATTTTGTAGCAGAACTTGAGTGGTACATTCTTACTGTTTCCTCTATGTTGCAGCAAGTTGGCTATAACTTTAACCATTTATCATCAAGGAATTAGGGATGCTTAATGGAGGTTCCTTTTGGTCAAAAAGGAGATGTAGCAATGTGATGGTGAATGAGGAATCACAAGATCAAGCTTCATGTATGAACATGGACTAAACATGAAGAGGTGTTATTACAAAGAGATTTTCAAAAAGGTTTGTGATAATCGGTATGGAAAACTCTTATGTTATGGGAGTTGAAAGGTAAGTATTAAATTACTAAAGATGAATATATCTAGAAATTTTATACGGTAGATCTATTTTTGTTGATATTTACTATTATTACACATGAATAAGTTTCAGAATATGATGTTAAAGATAATTTAAAGAGGAATGGAGCGTGAGTTCCAGAAGATAACAAAATGCGTTTGGCTATTCATTTGGAGAGGATGAAGTTTAAGGTGTACGTGTGGTGGACGCATATGTTGTCAATATAACCACTTTAAAACTAACTAGATATTGATGCCGCGCGTTGCTGCGGCTATGCAAGTCTTAACTTCGAATACTCAACGGATTACCGTTGGTTACATGCAAAGCCCCAGCATGCCTTACTCCAAAACCAGTACACAATAAAACAGAATATAACCACGAGCACATCAAATAAAAAAGGATTACTTGACACTACAATAAGTTAAAAAGGATTACTTGACACTTCAATAAGTTAAAACGATTACTTGACACTACAAAAGACCAAAAGTGAAGCACCCATGTTTTTTGAAATCCCAAAATGTATGTACTTAGTTGTTTTAAAGTTATCAATTCATATTTGACGGATAGAATCTCACAAACCAATCATTTAATACATGATAAATAGCAACAATAAATTGGATGTCAAAGTATTTGCTCAATAATAATCATCATAGCCTGCACAAACCTAAACCCAAATAAAACATACAAAATTGTAAGTTGTAAAAACCAATCATCTTGAACTGGTCCTAAAAATCAAAGAGTTAATAAGCCGGTTACCCCAAGCTAACGCACATGCTCAGTCGTTGAGAGAAGATGGCCAACTGTAGCTAGCCATAAACACTAAAATTAAAAATTTCATTACCTAGACTCAAATACAAAGTAAAAGGATAAATAACCTGGGCAAAGTGCTAATGCGTCGTGCGTCGGAAGCAGCCAACACATGCGATGTTGGTCTAAAATCAAACATATACAAACAAAATTTCTATTAGTTAGAAGGCAAAGAACCACAACAGTCAGTTTATTTTTTCAAAATATAAACAATATGGGATCGTAACCATAACATTGCCACCGAATTGATATCTGAAATCGCTTCAAGAAATCGGATATCTTAAAGTGGAACCACCAACGAACCCAACCATACAACGCAGATCAAAGGGATGACACGCATCTCAAATCTTCTTGACCATTAAGTAGTTTGTATCTCAAGAAGTTTCAAGTATTGGTTGAGACCACCAGTTAAGTAGCATTTACAACATTGTGGAAGGCTTTCTTATTCCTTCTACTTGATTCCCTAACCATATTTACATCACAATCGCCTAAACATCAACACAAACATTAAATCAGTGAATCATATATATTAAGATTTCTAATCGAAATAAACAACATATAAACTAAATTTGCAAAATTAATAAATCACTAAGAAATCATAAATGGTTTAAAGAATGATATGGAAAATGTAACTTGCAAAAAAACAACAAATGACATAAATAATAATAATACTCACAAATTAACATATACAGTAAACATGTAGTGCTCTTTGATAGGCTCCATTAGGAATAATATGGGTCTATGTTCGCTCATGTAGTGTTCTATGTTTATAATATGCTCTGAATTACCAACATTTGATACCCTCCATTGGAATGATTCGCAACTCCCGTATCCTCAAATCTCACACCACTTCAAAGATCTAGCCCTAGTAGTGTAATAATCAACTTTCAATAAAGAAACTGAAATTTAAACAACAGCTTCAATAACATAAAAATCTTCATCGATACAACTATGATTTAAGCATAAAAAGAAGTACAACAGTTATCGTCACCGGAAAGCTCCACCACATCCACTTCCATCATCGGTTCCCTTCACTGCCTGGAACTCCTCATCGCCATTGGAACCGGAAAATACCTACAGCGACGACACCGCGGCTGACTCTGCTGTAAGCATCGCGTGTGGCTTGGCCACCCAAACAACCGTCACCGTAACAACTTACTTCTCCTTCTCCCCGATACGCTGATGCATGTTCCCACACAAATCTGGCAACAACGGTACTAATCGTCTACATTTGTGAACGCTTAAACCTACAATAGATCAAACACTGTTAATCTGAGATGGTAATGGTAAGAGATAGAGAGAAAGAGATGAGAAAGGAGGGTACTTTTTACAACGAAACTCTGAGTCAACAACAACAGGGACGTGTGGCTATATCTGGAATCATTCAAAAGTGTAAAGTTACTAAAATGACCTTGGCCGGTGGCACCACCGACCAAAGGTTTTAATAGTAAGTATAATATCTTCATCGATACAACTATATTAGCATAAAAAGAAGTACACAGTTATCGTCACCGGAAAAGCTCCACCACATCCACTTCCATCATCGTTCCCTTCACCGCCTGGAACTCCTCATCGCCATTGGAACCGGAAAATACCTACAGCGACGACACCGCGGCTGACTCTGCTGTAAGCATCGCGTGTGGCCTGGCCACCCAAACAACCGTCCCGTAACACACACTTACTTCTCCTTCGCCCCGATACGCTGATGCATGTTTCCCGCACAAATCTGGCAACAACGTACTAATCGTCTACATTTGTGAACGCTTTAAACCTACAATAGATCAAACACTGTTAATCTGAGATGGTAATGGTAAGAGATAGAGAGAAAGATATGAGAAAGGAGGGTACTTTTTACAACGAAAACTCTGAGTCAACACAACAGGGACGTGTGGCTATATCTGGAATCATTCAAAAGTGTAAAGTTACTAAAATGACCTTGGCCGGTGGCACCACCGACCAAGGTTTTAATAGTAAGTATAATTAGTATAGAAAAACCATGTTGATGGTTACATTGTTTATTTATTTCTAATGCATCTAGTGAATAAATAAACTGTAAAGCTAGTTTAATAGGAATTTGATCGAATAGAACAAAAGTCATAAGTTTATAAGACTTTCTATAAACTTTCATAACATGTTACGACAAAAAAATTTATTATTATAATAATGTTATATGTAGTTTGTTTTTTAAAAATTCAAAATAATTTAACAAAAATTATTTTCAAATGAACCTAACCTGATCAAACTCGCTTTTAGAATTTATTGGTTTGATCTGACATATTTTTTTCACATAGTTGAAGTCTAGTGTCTAAGATGTATGGTAAGGACTTGATCTCATTTTGGCATAAGAAACTATGATTTCCGTCTATTAAATAATAATTATACGAAGTAAACTCAATAATGAAAGACTCGGAACAATATATAGCATATGAACACAAATAAACAACCTAGACAAATCTCACTGTGGACAAAATGAATGTTTCACATCAAATATCACCACTCGTTTTAAGCGCATTAGTTGTGAATGAAATAAGAACTCATCTCGTTAAGTTAGTTTGGGTGAAAGTTGTTAATTATGTAATTAGTGTTAGCCCATTAGGTAGTTAGTGTTAGCCCATTGTTAATATCTGTTAGGCCCATGGGCCTCAAATTAGGGTTTCCCCCCTCTATATATAGAGGAGGTTATTGTCATTGTAAAATCATCTAGTAATAATATCATTCTCAGTTTTATTACATGGTATCAGAGCCACAAGGCTCTCGGTCCTGTATCTGATTTCCCGCTCCTGTCCCGCTCCTGATTTCCCGTCAAGAAGCTGCTGCTGTTTACACCAAATCCTTTTTCGAGCAACAATTGCAACACACCACTGCTACCATCAGACTCGCCACCTCCCGAATTGCATACCCTGAAAAAATCGCCGCCGTCCGGCAGCCCACGCGCTCTCACGCGCCACCACCCTTCTGCCACTGTTCCTCACGCCCGGCGAGTGGCGGCGCGTGGACCCACCTCCGGCGACCCTACTCACACCCGAACGCTCGCGACTCAGTTTCCAGTTGATCTGCAAGGTCAATTTTCTGCTCCCCACGCGTTTTTCTGTTCTGCTCTTAGATCCAACCTCTCGTTTTTCAGATCTGTTAACATGGGTGATGAAAAGAAGACCGATTCAGCCACCCCAACTCAATTGCTCCAGGTATCATTATTACTCTGCTGTGTTACGTATTCCTGTTAAACTTGACTCTAAATGTTGGAGTTCGTGGAGTCTCTTTGTTGAAAGAGGACTTATAAGTGTTGGTAAAGAAGATCATTTGACCGAACCGCCTCCGGATCCGATAACAAAGGAATGGCGCCTTAATGATAGTGGTATTCAAATGGCGTTGTGGAATGCCATGGAGCCACCGATTCTTGCTATTGCTCAAACTTCAATACTGTCAAAGAAATGTGGGAACATCTGTCATTGTCCTTTTCTGCCAAAGAATCCCTGTCTCATGCTTTTTCGGTGGTCCAAGCATACAGCAGAATTGAGCAAGGTGACTCCACCTTCACTGATTACTTTACCCGGTTCTCAAAACTGAGGGATGAATTACGTACTCTGTACCCACCGACCACTGATCTGAAAGTTCAGGAGGAGCGCAACAAGAAAATGGATATTATGGTGTTCATTGCAGGTCTATCACCCAAGTACTCTAGTGCTCGACCATTACTGTTGAGCAACTCTAGTGCTACCTCATCTGTGGCATCCACATATCACTTACTACGGGAAATGTATGGTCCGGATGCCACTACTCGGGACACTGACACTTCTGCTTTGCATACCAATGCATCTGTTAGTAAAGGCAGTGGTCGTGGTTCTAATTCAGCCCAACGAAAAGGCAATGGTCGCGGCAATGGAATCACATGTCACTATTGTCATCATGAAGGTCACACGAAGTACAATTGCCCCAATCGCCCTCCTGGATCTCTGCCTCCTCCTCGACCCAAGGCACGACTAGCTACTGCTGATGATTCTTCTGACCCGGTTGATTCTACGACACCAACTTACTCACTAAGCCAGGAGGAGTATAACCAGTTTCGACAGTTACTGAGCCTTCAGTCACACACTACCAGTCCACATGCCAATTCGGCTCGTTCAGTACATTCGCTAGTCTTAACTCATCTTGGATTGTTGATACTGGGGCTACTCATCACATGACTGGGAATCAAGGTATATTGTCTAACCTACAAAATACCTCTCCCCTCCTGTTCGAATTGCTGATGGATCCTCATGCCCAGTTCGTGGTATCGGGTCCATTAGCAACTCGAAAGACCTTACACTTTCATCTGTATTGTTAGTACCCAAATTTCCTGATAACCTTTGTTCTGTAAGCCACTCACCAAACAAAATAACTGTTGTGCAAAATTTTATCCCACTCACTGTGTTTTCCAGGAACTAGGGACGAACCGACTGATTGGCACCGTATTGAATCAGGAGGCCTCTACCGTTTGTCTTTAATGTCACAACCTACTGCTAACATATGTGATTCCAGCATCAGGGAGGCTCACTGCCGGCTAGGCCATCCCTCTACCCCGCGGTTCTGAGGCAAATGAGACCGGATTTATCTGTTTCTTTTTGAATTTCATTGTGAGTCATGTCAACTTGGTAAACACACCAGGCGTCCTTATCCCCCAAAAGTGTCTAGTCGAGTCTGTAACCCGTTGAACTCTTGCATTCTGATATTTGGGGACCTTCCCCCGTTAAGACTCCACTGGGTTTTGAGTATTTTGTCACGTTTATTGATGATTATTCACGTACCACTTGGGTTTATCTATTAAAATCTCGTAGTGAATTAAATTCAATATTTCAAGAATTCCATTGTTATGTTCAAAATCAGTTTAACAAATCAATCAAAACCATCCGCACCGACAATGCAAAGAATACATGTCTTCTGAGTTATCCACATATCTTAAAACTCATGGTATAATCCACGAGACCTCGTGCGCATATACATCCCAGCAAAATGGCGTTGCTGAACGCAAGAATCGCCATTTGTTGGATCTTACTCGCACAATCATGATTGACTCTCATGTTCCTCATCGTTTTTGGGGAGATGCAGTCCTCACTGCAGCTTACTTGATTAACCGTATGCCTTCGTCGGTTCTTCATGGTAAGACCCCGTTTTCCATCCTCTTCCCCAGGCACTCCCTTTCCTCTCGCACCTAAATTTTTGGGTGTGTAGCCTACGTTCATGATCATCGCCCGGGGACAACCAAACTTGACCCCCGGCCATTCGTTGCGTTTTTCTTGGATACTCTCGCGTTCAGAAAGGGTATCGTTGTTACTGTCCCTCCCTTCGTCGTTACTTTACCAGTGCTGATGTCACTTTTCACGAGTCATGTCCTTACTTTCTTGAGTCTTCGGATTCTCTTGATTCTTTGTTTCCCGATTCTAATACTCACCCTGTTACACCCGAGTCCGTTACTGTTCCTATTATCCCAGTCCCAGTTCCACTGTCCATCGGAGCCCCCGGTCTATTTCTTAGAATCAACCATTGCAGTTCACATCATCAGGGTCGGAGGATCATTGACCCACCTGTGGTCATATGTACCACCCGGATGACATACCATTCATGTTGACACAGGAGATGACGAGGGGAATCACCAATCTTAAACTTTCTCTCCAGTTCGCATTTCCATTGCTCTTCGTCTCAGTTTCAGATTAAAGGCCTCCCTTGGTCGTCTCAGATACTTCCTTGGCATTGAGTATCGCGTTCACCACAAGGAATCCTTCTATCTCAACGGAAGTATGTTCTTGAAATGCTGTCTGAGAGTGGATGTACTGGGATGTAAACCAACAGACAGTCCGATGCTTCCGACAGGAAAGCTTCTTCCAGAAGATGGAAATCCGATGAGGGATCCAGAACAATACAGACGGTTAGTAGGAAACTCAACTACTTGACAGTTACTCGTCGGATATCTCCTTTGCTGTTAGTGTATTAAGTCAGTTTATGGCCTCCCCATATACCGGACACTGGGATGCAGCTCTTCGTGTACTTCGATATCTTAAGAACGCACCAGGATTAGGGATCTTGTATTCTGATCAGGGTCACTGCCGGGTGGGTGCGTTTACTGAAGAAGGAGATGGACGAATATCCGGATTCTCAGATGCTGATTGGGCAGGCTGCCCTATTTCACGACGATCCACGACTGGATATTGTGTATTTGTTGGAGGAAACCTGGTATCATGGAAGAGTAAGAAGCAACACACTGTATCTAGGTCAAGTGCTGAATCAGAGTATAGAGCAATGGCAGATGTTACATCAGAGATGATTTGGGTTCGTCGTGTTCTCAGAGAACTTGGGGTTGTTTCTAATGATTTGATGAGGTTATATTGTGATAGTCAATCGGCTATACACATTGCCAAGAATCAGGTATTTCATGAGAGGACTAAACACATTGAAGTTGATTGCCACCTCATCAGAGATCGTGTGACGGGCACTCAAGCTGATCCTCCATCCATTCAACCAATTCATGTCAAGACTGAATTTCAACTAGCAGACATCTTTACAAAACCTCTTCGGAAAACTCAATTGAATTTATATGTAACAAGTTGGGCATGATAAACATCTATGCTCCAACTTGAGGAGGAGTATTAATTATGTAATTAGTGTTAGCCCATTAGGTAGTTAGTGTTAGCCCTTGTTAATATCTGTTAGGGCCCATGGGCCTCAAATTAGGGTTTCCCCCCTCTATATATAGAGGAGGTTATTGTCATTGTAAAATCATCTAGTAATAATATCATTCTCAGTTTTATTACAAAAGTATTAGTAGGTTGAATGAACTTGAAGTCGCAATTTGAACAAATAAAAACAAAATTTTGAACTAATTAAGTGTAAAGTTGATAACATTGGTTCATAAATGGAGACAAACATTTTATACCAATAAACAACCTTTGTAAATGGAACATTATCTTTCCACATTTTGCTTATTCACTATTTGAGCTTATGTCCGATTCAGTTGAAATGGTATTTGCCATTAGCTTTTAGCAAATGATGTATGCTTTTGAAAGTTCTAAAATGACCGGGGCTCTTGAACTATTTGTGTTGGCACTTGGCCTAGAATTCGATGGGTATGTATGTAAAGTTCCCAATTATGCACCAATCTTTTTGATCATGGCCGTAAGAACAACTCATGTTTCTACAATGTTATTGATCAAAAGGTGAGTTGGGGTAGGGTGCGGCAACAGAGCAACCCATGTGTTTATATAGTGGTGTACAAATCGTTTTTAAGGGTTCGGGTTTCAAAACAAACCGGTTTGGTCAAAGATGGTAAAAACCGGTTCGGGTTCTGAACCAGTTTGTAGTCATTAAATATACGGTTAAGTACCAAAGGACTCGTGGGATTATTTATAAACTCTCGATAAATAAATATTTGCGATTTTAAAATATGATGCATTTTAGTTGTTTTTTCAATAGTAGAACAACTTGATGGAGTAAACGGTATAGCCTAACCACCGTTCATGTGAATATCATGAAACATTATTAGGCTATCTTTTTGTTCGATGACCTTTTTGTAACAATAAACCATCCGGTGCATCCATGGACGGAACTATAGAGGTCTAAATGTCTATTAACCCTCCATCCATCCCCACTTTCTATTTTTATATAGTCATTTTTTATATGATTTGACATTCTAAATTTCATATAAGTATATATTGTGACTCATAGTTTGTCATTAAATGCGTATATTATAAAGCATAAAAGGACTTTGCATAACAACTATTAACAATTAATAAACACACCTCTTATAACATTATATACAATGCACAATTACATCAAATAATCATATTCCAAATTTTCAAAGAATGCCTTTAACAACGTCGATCTAATTATTGATCGCCCAACAAGAGGTCAGATGGTTATAAAGAACAAACAACCGAGGCTTAGTTTAGCGTTATACCATCAGGAGTAGAAGCAAGTAAATCATATCGTGAAACACCATGAGATTAATGATTCCAATAGCTACCGGTCATAATTACACATTTACATAAGATTGATAAATGGAATTCAAAACTAAAATAAATAAAAGAAATTAACAAAATAACAAAAGAAAGAAAAAACTAAAAGTAAGAAAACCCACAAGGAACAAGTAAAAAGAAAAAAAGAAGTTGGAAGGGCCGGGACTCGATCATTCCTATATTTTGTTATAAGTTTTAATTCAAATCAATAGTTATCATTCAAAACACTTATTCGTAACGAAATCCCCATATCGGCGTACCTTTACAGCATCGCTGCCAAAAATAAAACAAATCAAAGCAAATCAAATCAAGATATTGGCGTATCTATACAACATCATTGCCCAAATAATCCACCGACTCGCTTTTCCGTTTTCCGTATATAAATCCAACGGTACGAGTCCAGTAGTCCACACCAACACACAAAACTCCGCTTTTCAGTGTCTCTGTCTTCTTCAAGCCCCAGCGGTCCTTTCAACCATCATTTCCACCACTATCATCATATCGTTTGGTGCCATCGACGACGAAATACAAACGGTTCAACGAAATAGTTCACTACGATTCGGTATAACATTAACTCCATCACCCGATCAGGTTGTTTCTTCATGCTTTGCATATTCTGTGACCTAGTTTCTCCTCATCCTTTTTTCTTCGTATTATTTCTTAATTGCTTCTTATCTGCTTATTGGTTAATTACTGCGATTGATTGGCGTTATTGGTCCTGCTTTTTGATTTAACTAAGCGTTATTGGTGCTGATGCTGATTTCTTAACTGCTTCTTATCTCATTAACTAAGCCTTATTGGTGCTGATGTTTGATTTATTGATTATGTGATGTAATTTCATTTGCTGTATATAATTTTATAGAGTTATCAACCGGTTAGAGAACAGGGGGAGTACTAGAGATGCTCCCTCGAATGGCCTTTCAGAAATGGTCCAGTAATGCCTTGCCACGTGGAAAACACTACCCCAGTTTATAACTAATTTTCGGATTAATTGAAAATACTAGTTAGTCTAAATAATGACAAAATGATGTTGTTTAAAAAGTTTAAACATCTTTGAAACACATATTCTTTTGCCTTGAGATTTATTAATACAATACTATGCCTAAACTTGTTTGGCACTGTTATGGCTTTTTCTCATGCAGGTCATAGGTAACCTTATTAGGTGAACATGCATCCGTAATTCCGTATTTTGGTAATCCTGTTGTAACGGTCGTTCTATATTAAGAGTTACTGTATTACATTTAGTTATGAAGACTATTTATTATCTTGATGAGTTTTAATTTGTTATCATTATTGAATTTAAATTCACACAAGATTTTTCATATTTACCATTATCAGAAACTTAGTTCTCTTTATTTATTATGTAGTACTGATTAGTGGATACTGTGGAGTTAACTAACTGTGAAAGTCATGTCACCAGAGCTGGAATTTCCTACTACGATAATCGATCTTACATACAATATTTTATCCAAATAGCCCATTTTATTAACTCATCAACATGATTTGGATTTTCAGTGTTAATCTAATTACCTTAATTTCACATTAGGTGTCTATTTTAAACTGTAGGTCATTAGCCGACTTCAGTTTAAACAACAAGATGGTAATATTAAATTTTATCATGTCCCATCAAGTACCAGGTTAAGCCCTTGATCATATTACAAGTAACCAAGAGTGAAGAAGCTCTCTTAGCTGCTCTACAACAAAATGGTAATATCATAATTTCACTGTGGTCTTTATCCAGTATCCACATTTAGCATGTGGATTCTGTATTTACTCCTATCAGTGATACTAGAGTATCTTTTACGTAACTGAATTTGATCTTTCCGATGAACCAAGAAATATCTTCTTTTGAGGTTCATACGGATTGATGCCAAAGAAATAAAAGGCATGCTACTTCTTGGTCATTATGTTTACTAGATGAATTTGGGTAGGGAACTCTTACTGAAGGTTAGTTATCGAGAAAAGTACATGTCGTGTCAATAATGATATATGTTTATTGTATTCTGTTTTGTACACTGATCATGCCCCTATTTCCCTTTCTAGATGGTATTTATCTCCTTGGCGGAACTGTTGATCATTTTATCTCAATGCATGATCCAGTAAAGTTTTGTTACTCTTTAAATGTG
This sequence comes from Flaveria linearis, assembly GCA_024085815.1. Classification (NCBI taxonomy): domain Eukaryota; kingdom Viridiplantae; phylum Streptophyta; class Magnoliopsida; order Asterales; family Asteraceae; genus Flaveria; species Flaveria linearis. The sequence continues at coordinate 7,570,904 of CM044002.1, forward strand.
ATTCTTTGTTTCATCTAAAGAACTTTTGATTTCTTTAGGTGATACTAATCTCTTTAATGGATGTGCAGGTGTATATGGTTGTATAACGTGCACCTGCTCATGCTGACCATAGTAAAATACTAGAATCCTCATTTATGAATTATTGAGCTTTTTGTATATTTTTATGGGTGATCCAAAATTTCTCAAGTTGCTTATAGCAAGTATACTATATTTCTGCTGTGTTAGGAATATTTGATATATTTTCATAATGATCCACTATAGTCGATAGCTACTGTAACTCTATCTTTATCATTTCTTTGTAATGGAAAAAAAAATTCAAATCCCAAGTTTGGTATGTACTTGTGTTGATTGGACCAGGTAACCCTGGCATTTTTGGTCTTCTATTCTCTTTACCATTGCTTTTGCTGGCAGGCTATTAATCAATTCTTGAGGTGTGACAGTCTGCATCATGCGTCTCAGTTAGATTCAGTTGCAGCGAAACAGAAAGATAGTGATACTTCATCCTCTAATTACTACTTATTATGACTTTTGTAGGAGATTGGTGTTATTGATGTGAATAGAAGTAAATACAAAGTTTACTAGGCAAGTGTGAAAGATAGTTTTCTGTGATGAGGTTAGGAAGATTATCAGCGGCTTACTTAACCACTAACTGGATGATACTTTGCTTCATATTAAAACGCAGCTGGATGAACCGGACCAAATATACAAGAAGTTTCCAGACTTCTTGGGAAAGGTGCAATTAAATCCTGTTACAAATTGTTTTAATCTGAGTTAACACTGGAACATTAACAAATTGTATCTATTGCTCCAATATAATAATATCACCGCTTCAAATGCAGGTGTGTTCTTGGAACCAGCATGTCTTCCTTACATGTCTAGTGACAAATTGCTCCTACAAGTTGTTTATAGGTATGTTTTGTTTTTTCTTGTACCATGTTGGTTTTCTCTAGCACTTACAAACACACCTAGAGAAGACACTATGAACCCATGTAGTTTCTCACAATCCCTTTGAAGTACGTGAGTATGCAACCAAGCGACCAACCAACATAAGTTGGAATCATGATCATGTTGTCAGTTTAAGTTAAACAGAGCTGGCATTAGTCATGTAGGTAAGTGTTTTTAGAAAATCAAAGCGGAAAAACTTTAACACAATGTGAAGCTTGAGACAGTACGTTTCAGTTGGATTTAAAACGAATTGGGGGTGGTGATTAATGCCGATCGATTGATGGACTCTTTTTATTAGTTTATGATCTTTAAAGGCTAGTTTTATTCGATATTAGTCCGCATTAGATATGGCATATAAACTTTAAGAGATGACAACAGAAGTTAGACAGTAAATGACAGTCCCACATTAGCTCAGTGAAGAGTACAAAGAGCAAGAGCCTGCCTACATTAAGTGAGCTTCAGGGAGGGAGAAAGCATACCTTTCTCGGCCTTTTGGCTAAGATCAAGTGTAGTATCTGTTCTTATCAGTTTAATATCTGATATGTGGGCCATCGGCCCACTCGATATTAATCTAATTTTTTAAGGGTAAAGGCCCACCACAATAGCTTGCTATTGGGGTCTTTTAGCATCGCCTTGGTGTTGCACTACTGCCATGGCCTGGCGCACTCCTCTAAACCATAGTTGATGTCTCTCTAAATGACTAATTATTTCTGCTTTTTTTTTCATCAACACTTCATTTCTAACTATTAGATGCAATGTTTCACTCTTTCAGCAATAAGCATAAGAATTGATATATGATTTTTTTAGTAAACTGCTCTTAACAAGGTTTGGTGCTCTGAGTGGACAGCTATTTTTTTAAAACTGTGTTGTAAAATGTTTTAAATTGGGTTGAGTGGAATATTGTTTCTAGAATGTTGAAAGTGGAGATATCTCTTAAGGTTCTTTCTTTTAGTGTTTCCAGATAGGATATTTGTTGTGCATTTTTAAAGAAAGGCTAGATGAATGCAATATAGAGGAACTTCAAGACTGAATTTGTTGTAACTGGTTCCTTTAAGCATGTCCATGGCCTGCTGTTGAATGCTTTTCTTCAATGCTAAAATTAGAACAACCTACACTTTGTGGGAATCAACCTGCACATAGAGTCCAATAAATCCTGTTGAACATGGTCACGGAAATCAAAATTTGCTATCGAGATTGAACTCTTTTAATTCACTGATCACATTATATGTCATTTGAAATGCAGGTAGGTTAATGGATTTTCTTACCCTACACTTTGTGGGAATCAACCTCATGCACAAAGTGTAGGGTAATGCTGCGATCATCACATCACGATGCGATCGAGCTTTTCCCCGGCCCCTGTGTAAAGCAGGAGTGCACTTTATCTGTTTTATTCCATCATAACGATCTTGAAATGGATTTACTAATATATGATTAACCACAATGATTGAGGTTCGTATTTAATAAAATTACACCAAGTTGGAATGATGCTAAGATGTCTTTTATGTGACCAAATGTGATCTATTTGATCAACCAAGAAATAATCTGCATTTGAGGTTCGTACCAATGCCAAAGACTTAAAAGGCATCCTACTTCTCGGTCATTATGTTTACTAGACGAATTTGGGAAGGGAATAGCTATTGAGAAATGTATAGTTTCATACTATGTTTAATGATCTATGTTTTATTGGATTCGGTTTTGTACACTAATTATGCCCCTATTTCCATTTCTAGATGGTATCGATCTCCTTGGTGGAACTACTGATCATTTATCTCGATGTGTGCTCGCGTAAAGGTTTTTTACTCTTTAAATGTGATCCTTTATTTCATTTGAAGAACTTCCGATTTTTTTACGTGATATTTTGAAATCGGTCAAGGATATTTATTAAGGTGTGGAACCTATCTTCTTTATTTTCTTTGATCACATGCTAATTTCTTTGATGAATGTGCGGGTGTATATTGTTCTCTAACCTGCACATACTCATGCTGACCTTATCAACTTACTAGAATCCTCATTTATGAAGTATTGAGTTTTTGTATATTATATGGGTGATCCAAAAAATTTTCGAGTTGCTTATAGCATGTGTACTGTATTTTTGCAGTCTTAGGAATCTTTAATATCTTGTCATTAGGATCCACTATTGCTAATGTTAGGCCATTATGATCCAGTTATAACTATCTTTTTAAAATTAAACTCTCAAGTTTGGTATGTACTTGTTTTGATTGGACAACCAGGTGCCATTAGTTCCTGGTACAAATTGTTTTAACCGAGTCAACAATAGAACTTGAATAAAGTGATCAAGTAAACTTTCTCTATGTATTGCACCTTTATGATTATATCACTACTTCACATGCAGTGTGTTCATTCAAACCTACACTTCTTCCTTACACATCTAGACAGATTGCTTCTTCAAGTTGCTTATATAAATCAAATAGGTATGTTTTGTTTTTTCTTGTACCATGTTTGGTTTTCTCTAGCACTTACAAACAGACCTAGAGAAGACAATATGAACCCCTTGTAGTTTCTGACAGTCCCTTTGAATTATGTGAGTATGCAACCAACGGAGACAAGTTAAAATCATGAGCAGGCTGTCAGTTTAGGCTAAAGATAGCTGGAATTAGTCATGTAGATAAGATAAGGGTTCTTAGAAATTCAAAGCGCAAAAACTATAACACTGTGTGAAGTTTGAAACCGTAAGTTTCAGGTGGATTTAAAAACGGATTCGGGGTGGTGATTAGCTATGGAATTGATGACAACTGAAGTGAAATATTACTGACAGTCCCACATTGGGTCAGTGAAGAGTACAAAGTGGAAGGGCCTGCCTACATTAAGTGAGCTTCAGGAAGTGAGAAAGAATACCTTTCTCGGCCTTTTGGCTAAGATCAAGTGTAGTATCTTGATACAATCCCGAACCTAAGGTTGGGTCAAACTGGGTTGGGTCAAACTGGGTTGGGTCAATCGATTAATGGAGGGAAACCGGGTGGAGGAAAACATTTGAATGCTCAAGAGCTGGGGGGTGATCCACGATTTCATGGAGTTGGAAGGCAGATTCATAACTGTTCCCACTGCCTTTTTTTCAAGTATGTAGTTTCTTGCATTTAGTATTAGGATGTTTTGTTTATCTAAATTAGGTTCTTACACGTTGTAATCGGAGACTAGCCCCTCTCGAATCGGGCCGACTATCTGGTTCATCTTTGTTTTATCTAATCGGAGTTTCGGTATCTATCATTTGGTTCCATTGCCGGGAAACTTAAGATCGTCAATTTCTAACTAGTACAAAAAGTAGTATAAGGTGCGGATCCAATTTTTTTAAGTGACGGTTGAGGTAAAAAACCGCCCCTTATTTCCCTTCACAAACTCTAAGAAGTATACTTTTGTGTGAAACCGCCCCATTAGGAACATTTAGGTGCGGTTTTAGAAGGCGCAACTTTTGAGGGCTTTAGGGGCGGTTATGGACCGCCCCTTTTGAGTAGTATAAGGTGCAACAACGCTTTTAGGGGCGGTTTTCGATGGAGGGCTTTAGGGGCGGTTATGGACCGCCCTTTTGAGTAAGTATAAGGTGCAACAACGCTTTTAGGGGCGGTTTTCGATGGAGGGCTTTAGGGGCGGTTATGGACCGCCCCTTTTAAGCTAGTATAAGGTGCGAAGGAAGGCTTTAGGGGCGGTTTCGAAGGAAGGCTTTAGGGGCGGTTTCGAAGGAAGGCTTTAGGGGCGGTTATGGACCGCCCCTTTTGAGCTAGTATAAGCTGCGAACAAGTTATAAGGGGCGGTTTCTATGGAAGGTTTTAGGGCTAATCCCGTTATCAAACCACAACGATTATGAGTTTGACGATGATGGGTTTCTAGGGTTTGATCGTAACAAGGCTGAAAACCAAGATAAACTGGAGTCGTTTGCGAAGACGCTGACGCAATCCGACGCTAACAATGGCGGTGGCTTCTCTGTTCCGAGATACTGTGCGGAAACAATCTTCCCACGGTTGGATTACACGGCGGAGCCGCCGATGCAGAACATCTTAGCGAAGGATGTTCACGGGAAGTTGTGGAAGTTCCGGCATATTTACAGAGGCACCCCTCGTCGGCATCTGTTGACCACCGGCTGGAGCAATTTCGTCAACCAGAAGAAGCTAGTCGAGACCGAAGATTCGTCCTGAATTAGCTGGTTTATGGGTACCATTAGTTCTGTTGATGTTGAAGATCAGTTTCGTTGGCCCAATTCGCCATGGAGGCTCCTGCAGGTACAAATTTTAATCTTCAATCTTGGATCTTTGATCGTTGATGTTTAATGTTTATGTTATGTTCAAGAATCTTAAAATTTAGTGTTACAATTCTTGAAATGGTATGAGATTGATGTGATGCTTTTTGGTTTGTGGTTGCAGGTAGCGTGGGATGAGCCTGATTTGCTGCAAAACGTGAAACGGGTTAGCTCGTGGTTGGTTGAACTGGCGTCGAATGTGTCGTCTATTCATCTTTCACCATTTTCGCCTCCACAAAAGAAGCTTCGGATCCCACAACCATCCGATTTGCCCTTCCTTTCGATGCCACCGTTGATCACGAACCACATTCCTGCAAGCATTCAGGGAGCCAGACATAATCTGCAAGTTGGATTCGATCTTCATCATCAGCAGCATCAGCAGCAATAGTACTTTAGCCCCTTAAGCATCACATAAGGGGGGGCTCAAGAACCGCCCCTTATGACATTACATAAGGGGGGTTTCAAAAACCGCCCCTTATGACACTACATAAGGGGCGGTTTTAAAACCGCCCCTTATGAAACCGCCCCTTAAACCCAAATAGCATTAGGTGCGCAGCCATTAGGGGCGGTCCAAAAACCGCCCCTCATGTCCATTTTAACCGCCCCTTATGATCATTTTTGTACTAGTGTTGCTTTCGATTTCTGAAATTGTTGTCAATTTCTTAAATTTGGAAACTCCTTCGGAAATTTGGAAATCAATCCCAAATTAGGAAGTTCCAATTTCCAATTCGCAAAACCCAATTAACTTTGGAGTTCAATTCTTAGCATTTTATTTCATATTTTGAGCTCTCCAGTTCGATCAATCTTGGGAATTCCAATGGTACCATCAACCTGGAGCAATCTTGAAGACAGCGGCACTAACCCTGACTTTGTTGCTACTGAATTGGCCACAATTGCATCCCGAATCGAGTCCATAGGGTCGCAGTTAAAGGGTGATGTTGCAAAAATCAAGGAGACTTGGATGGATGACAAGGAAGCTTTGCAAGAAAAGCAAATAGATGTGGAAAAGGGAGATAATTATGGTGAAATTCAAACACATTCAAGTACCGCACGATTCACATCTGAGCGCGGTCCAGATGCCCATGATAAATGGAGGCCCTGCCACAGGTTGGAGGGGAATTATACTGGAACAACTTCTTTCCAGACTGCACAGCAGAACGAACGGGTTGACGGTCCAACGACTGGGTTCATGATTGAATGTGGTAGGTCTAGTGGACCCGTTGCAAGGCTTTCATCAAAGGTACCTGCCACACCTTTCGCCTTTCGGGTTATTAAAAATTGGAAAATCGACCTGCAGCCACATTCCATTTTAGATCATCGAGGGGTCTACGAAGCTGATCAGCCTACAATTGAATGGCTTATTGCTTGGTGCAACCTTTCTTGTAACAAAGCAACTCAGAACAATTCTGACTTGTCGAGACAACAATTCTCTTATTTTCGACTTGAGGACAAGTCGTTTTTCCGGGTGGGAAGTATTGATACAAACCCGAACCTAAGGTTGGGTCAAACTGGGTTGGGTCAATCGATTAATGGAGGGAAACCGGGTGGACGAAAACATTTGAATGCTCAAGAGGTGGGGGGTGATCCACGATTTCAGGGAGTTGGGAGGCAGATTCATAACTGTTCCCACTGCCCTTTGTTTTAAGTATGCAGTTTCTTGCATTTAGTATTAGGATGTTTTGTTTATCCAAATTTGGTTCTTACACCTTGTAATCGGAGACTAGCCCCTCTCGAATCCCTCCGATATCTGGTTCATCTTTGTTTTATCTAATGGAGTTTCGGTATCTATCACATCTGTTCTTATCAGTTTAAGAACTGATATGTGGGCCATCGGTCCACTTGATATTCATCTTATTCTTTTCAGGGGAAAGGCCCCTCACAATAGTTTGCTATTGGGGGCTTTGAGCGCTCTTGACTTCGAACTATTATATGTATGTTTCACTCTTTCGGCAGTGAGCATGGGTATTTATATATAGATTTTTAATAAACTGCGTGAAACAAGGTTTGGTATGAGTGGACTGCTATATTTTGAATTGTGTTGTAAAATGTTATAATTTTGGTTGAGTGGAATATTGTTTCTAGAATGTTGAAGGTGAAGATATCTCTTCGGGCTCTTACTTTCTCTTAGTGTTTCCAGATAGAATATTGGTTGTGAATTTATAAGATAGGGTAGATGAATGCAACTTAAAGCAACTTCAGGACTGCGAATTTGTTGCAAGCTGCTTTCTTTTAGCATGCCCTGTTTGTGAATGCTTTTCTTCAATGCTAAATTAGAACACTTGTAATCTGTTTTTAGTTCTTTGATGAGGATGATGATGTTAAACGGTTCTACTAACGCAATTCAAAGACGTGAGAATTGGACACCCTTTTAGGAGATTTGTATCAAAAGTTGTAGGTGCCCATCACTTAAATTAAGAAACTCTCTTTTCTACACACAAAATATGCCATTCTGGATATTGAGTTAAACTTTTTCCTAACATCCTCATTGGTGTAATTTGACTATTCATATATTTTGATAACTAGTTTTCTTAGTTACACCAAGCCATGGGATTTAGTGTCATATTTTTGAGTTCTGGATGCATCTTCTCTAGGGAATCAATTTTGTAGCAGAACTTGATTGGTGAGATAAAGTTCTTAATGTTCCCTTTGACTTGTAGCAGTTTTGCTATACCTTTAACCATCTCTCATCAAGGTATTGGGATGCATTATGGAGGTTTATTTTGGTCAAAAAGGAGATGTAGCTGTGTGATGGTGAATGAGGATTCATGAGATCAAAGTTTCACGTATGAACCTGGACTAAACACAAAGATGTGTTATATTTCAAAAAGGTTTGTGATAATGGGTATGGAAAACTCATATGTCATGAGAGTTGAAAGGTTAGTGTTAAATTACTAAAGATGAATATATCTTTAGATACTATACGGTGGATGTGATTTTTTGTTGATATTTACTATTATTAAACATGAATAAGTTTTAGAATATGATATTAAAGATAATCTAAAGAGGAACGGAGTGTGAGTTCCATAAGATTACTTAATGTTAGGTTCATTTGGGTATTAGTTTGGAGCAGATGAAGTTTAGGGTGTACATGTGGTGCACACATGTGTTGTCAATATAAGCGCTTTAAAACTGCTTAGTGTAGAAAAACCAAGATTACATTCTTATTTTATTCTAATCTATTTAGTGAATAAATAAACTATAAAGCCAGTTAAATAGAATTTTAATCAAGTGGTTCAAGACAAAGTTATGACAAAAAGAAATATTATTTATAATAAAGTTATATGTAGTCTAATTTTTAGAGAATTACATATATATATATATGAATAAAAACACGAGTTTTGGCGTTTAGTGGTAACATTGTTGATGTCTGTGGTACAACTGTGGTACAAAAATATATGTGACCCTACGTATCATCATCATTGTTCCAACACCTCCCCACCACCGGCTACTACCACAACAACACCACCACCGCACTATCATCGGCTTCCACTATATATAGTTTTAAAATCGAAGCGCCCTTGAGGTTGAATGGGGTTGTGCTGGTGTTGGTGTGATTTGGTGAAATAGAAAACCACATCTAGATTTAAATGGAAGCACCCTTGAGGTCGATGGTGGGCTAAGGCGGTTGAGGGTGATGGGGTTGTGCTGATCTGATGCGATGGTGTGTCGGCACATGATGATGAACCAAATTTCAGAAGCCCCTGAATGATGATGACGGTGACGATGGTTCCAACTAACATCGCTGTAACATCTCGTATTTCGCGACGTTAATCTTTTATAATAATAATAATAATAATAATATAATAATAATAATAATAATAATAATAATAATAATAATAATAATAATAATATAATAATAATAATAATGATAATATAATAATAATAATAATAATAGTAATAATAATAATAATAATAGTAATAATAAAGTCCAGGGGGTTTAGTGTCATTTTAGAAACTTCAAAATGAAGTTTCTACATGAAATAATAATAATACAAAGCTCAGGGACCATTTCTGTAAAATTTTCAAAAACCAACTGCCTTCTCTCTCCTTCCCCTCGATTTTCCGGTGAGAGTCCGGCGACTCTCCGGCCGATCTCCGGCGAAGGTTAAAACACCCAAATTACGCGGTTTCGAACCCCACAACCGGACCAGAACCTTTCTTGGATCCAATTCGAATTGGATTCCAAAATAAAAACGTGTTGAATCGGTCAAACAAACGGCTATAAATCCCACTTTAATCTCGGACCGTTCAACGGTCGATTTACCCACTCAACATTAACAATTGTCGAAAATAAATCTATATAAACGATCATCTCTTCATTCCTAAGCATTCACAACTCTCAAATACCTCTGAAACACACACAATCATCTTCTTTGATTCGTCATTAACCGAGACCTGCAACTCGAACTCAAAGTCATCGATTACATCGTTTAATCAGGTAATTAAGACATCCTTGAACTCGTTTTTATATGGGGATCAAAACCCCATGATTATAATCGATTACAGATGCGAATTGATCCTCAATTTGGATCAAATCAAACCTAGGGTTCATCGGATTTGGGGGATTACTGAAAACGGTGTGTTTTATAAATTAAAAACTGTTTCCTAAACGTGGTTGTATGCCTGGTTCACCGGTTCAGTGTATGCTTGCAATTCTTGAGGTCCCGGGTTCGACCCCGGGCACCTACACATTTAAAAAAAAAAAAAAAAACCTTTTAAGCCTTTAAAAAATTATAAAAAAAATTCTAAAAATCATAAAAATTAATTTTATAAACTCTGATTTTTTTAAAAGTTATCCAACAAATTTTTGTAAAATTATTTCTTTGAAACACTTAATTTTTATATAAAATATCAAATAACAAATATTATAGTTAGTTTATTTTTATAAAAATAAACTTTAAATAGTCAAAATCACTACGTTATTATTAGTCATTACGTATTCTTTCATTATGACAATTATAAAAATTTAATTTACATTTTATAAATTTAATCATTTTATAAGAATTTAATTTCTTATAAATTATTATAAAATGGATTAATTAAGTTTTCTTTTATTGTATAAAATATATACGATTTTGAAAACTAATCATATTTATAAAAACCTCAAAATCCTAAAACCCTAGTTCACGTCTAAATGTTAAACTTATTATCGAACTTAATCTTGTAATAAAAACGTTTTAGGTACCTTGTAAAGGAATTCGTTGAAACGACGCGCGTTATTATTTCTTATTAATCATCCAATATATACTTAATCGCCAAGTGAGTATTTCTATACCCATTTTATCATTTTCACACTTTTGGGTGAAACATGTTACCTTATAAACGTTGCACTTGTAAACACGTTTGATTCTTGTAAACTTATGGCAATTTACTTGGGTGTTGTGATTAGTTGAATCTTGTAGCTACCATGTAATGTCGAATACATGTACAATCATTAACTATTGCTAGCCTGGCGACGTCGTAGATCTATGGGCCTGACAAGCCTGTTTGGTTGATCCACTTAGCTAATCGTATATACTTATAACTTGGTTGATCCAAGTACACGTTTGAAACTTGTAAAACTTTGTCAAGGTTTGATTGTGCATTCTGTCTTACATCCCTAGTTACTTTGTTTCTCTAATTTACAACATGAATTGCCATCTTTTATATACTTATGTATTCAAAACTATAAAATGTTCATCAACATTTTTATGTTGACCTTTTATTTTTAACATGTTTCAGGCAATAGCGTTATGTGGCTGTGAACAATCGTAACTCTCACATTTCGACGATTCTGCCGTCAAGGTTGGGGTGTGATAGATTGGTATCAGAGCCCATAACCATAGGGATTTAGGTTATTAGAAATGGTGATCTAGACTATAGTTGCATGAACCTCATAGAAAGATCCTTATACTTTTATGCTTACATATTGTTTGAATGCTACATAATGCTATGCCTTTTGTGCAATTTGATGCCTTAGCATAGGATTGCCTTATGTATGCTTAAAACTTAGACTCCCTAAACTTAACTTCGACTCTTTGACTCTCCCCGATAAATGAACTTCCTAAACTTATTCCTAACGACATGTGGAGACTACACTTATCGTCGTGGGATCAATTCCTTAGACTCTATGAAAATCTCGTCAAAGTCTGTGCCCCACCACTAAATACATGCAATACTGGAAGAGTAAGATGCCTGTATCTCGAGGTGTTCTGTCTAGGCAAGGTATTCGTATAAATCCAAATCAGCCGATGGATCTGTCTACCTTACCTGGGAACCCTTGGGATGAGTATCCGCTTATAGGTACGCATGTTTTCAACAAAGTTATGGTTGACATAATACTTTGATTAGTCAACGTACTTGCTTTGATTTACGAATCAAACGATTACACTCGGAACATCTCATTGTTATTATGCCAAATTCCCGATTGTTGTTTTCATGTGGTATAACTCCTATTATCCAATTCTCATAAAATATCTTAATGATATTCCGGAATGTCTTCTCGTCACATCCGTTCACGGTCTAGAAACTCTGGCTATAAAATTTCTACTCTTGTAGCCCGGGAGGTTGCTGCAGTCATACCAACTCTCCTAACTCATCTGAATCAAGGTTTGATTCTACGAACCAAAGAGACTTGACACATAGACACCTGTATTCTGGATTTCCTGACAAAAGGCCTTCGGGCTAAGGCAAGCATATCGTATAAATCTCATTGCGAGACCAGTTATGCTTACCTGTGGATTTCTGGGATGAGTGATAAACTATGGTCAACACACGTCTCTAAGGCAAATGGGTCAAATTACCTTGACGTGTCAACGATTCCAAATGGTAATACGATACCAAATGGAACCATCCTTTTTGTATCTTAAAATTCTTGATTTCCTTGAACCGGTTTATCACCAAAGTTTTAATATCTTCTCATTCTTAACCTAGATAATGTTCCTGTTAATATTGAACTCATCCTACATTTCAACTCTTACGTTTAAACGCTCAACGTGTAACGTGTAACGGTATTGAACTCAGTGTTTCATGTAACTATCTTCATACCATGACCAACATGAACATGGATCTTAATATACCCAAAGATATTGGGAATCTAAACCGTATGGTCTTCAAAACTTTAAACTGTTACTTATGGTTCTCAAAATCTTTTTAAGGATCCGTCCCATAACTAAGAACATGCAGTGCTATATGGTAGAATTCCTACATCTCAGGATACTTTGTTTAGGCGAAGTGTAAATGGTGATCTGACTTGATCATTAAATCCATTTACTTGACCCGAAACCCTTGAGATGAGTGATCACTTATAAGTACGCGTGTCTTCAAGAAAGTTATGGTTGACCTCATATTCTGAGAAGTCCATGTATTTCCTTTCGATCGAATGTTCACATCTCATTGTAGTGTTGAATAATTCCTGTCCTTGATTTCGTCTTCCCGATTTAAACCATCTAAGATTTGAACACCATAACAAATTCTGTTATCTCAAACTTTGATCTTAAGCTTGTAATCATGATTTTCTCTTTTGTTACATTGTTGTAATTTGAAATTTCTTAAATTTCTAAATTGATATTCTTTTCTTTTCGCTGTTTTCTCAAACTTCGTACCGTTTGCACCATGGGTGATGCAAGAGTTTGTAAGTCAACCTATGACTAAGAACACTCGTATCTCCTAAATGATTCTAACTCATCAAAACAGGGATGATTCCCTTACTTTGGTGATGATTCTTCATTTGTTTCGATAAATGATTTCCAATTGTGTGTTTTTATGAAATTTCATCCTCTGGATCAAGGTGATTTCCTTATTATGAGGATTGACTTTAATTATTTTTATTAGAACTTGCATTTTATAAACGACATGATCTCACCAAAATAGGATTGAAAACTCGTACTTTGGTGACAAATGTCAAACCTCGATTGTTTTCTTGTGATAATGAAGCCCAAGGCGTGAATTCCATACCTTGATGATAATTTCATTTTCATGGATGGCATTTTCTCAAATGGAATGACCTCATCAAAGTAGGAGTGAGTTCTGGATTTTGATGAAAAAGTTCATCCTGTTATATTTTGTTTTTGTATAACTTCATCGTTAAGATAGGAGTGATTTCCCTTACCTTAATGGTGAGTTACCTCCTCTTATTTCTGTGAATCCTCAACAATTGGTTGGGATCAAACTGTTTGATTGGTAAGTTGGTGGACATACCTTGTGAATACACCATCAAGTTAGGAGTGAAAACCACACCTTAATGACTATTCTCATTTATTGATCTTCAACTTACCAAGGTTGTAACCAAGTGACGAGAAGCATGTAGTAACTTGACGGGTGAAACAATGTTAGTGTTTTGACCTATCAAGCCAAAGCATGATCTCTGAACTTCAAAGAAGACCCGATCGTTTTAGGTTGATTTTGACTCCAACCTTGGAGCACTTAAATTCTTAAATCGATTTCTTCCCCTTTATTTTTATTGACTCGATCTAGCTACATCGAACTATTTATTCCTTACTTATTAACTTTTATCTTGAGATATCATCAAACCCATAAGTATAATCTTCCTAAACAATCCTTTGTCAAATAAAGATATTATTGAATACCTCTCTTATTGTTTGATGAATTACGTATGCAATCTGCATTTGGAAACTTGTTACCTTGCAAAACATGGTTACAAATACCTTTCTTATTGTTTGTGTCACTTCTTGAATCGCTTTTAAATCTTTAACCTTGGAAATATTTAAAACTCTAACTTGATTTCGAACAACAAGACTCGTTATTATCCTAATTGCAATATGGATATAATGGTTCCTAAAATTTCGTAATTTGTAATCATGGGTTTGGCATAAAAGAAAAGACATAACTTGGTATGTATCCAAGTGTCTTACCTTTACATATGACAAAACCTAACCTCCGTGTTCTCGCGAATCTCCTGTTTAACTTTTCATCCACTAGGTGCCTCTTATTTTAAATGTCATGATGAAAATTGGTGCATTATAGACCGATTGGCTAAAAATTCAATTTGACCCATTATCTCACAACGTCGAGAAATTGACCTGTATCTGTTTCAAATATTCGTATATCGTGGTATGGCGTTAAAACATCGATCGTTATTTTGAACGATTGATTCATTTTTCTGTTTTTAATAATATTTTGAACCATCGTTGTGAACTTATTCCAAGATCTTCGCATAGCGTATCATTCTTAGACCAATGGTTGGTCAAAGGAGAAATACATATTCACAATATATGCGTTAAGGTCGTTTCATATGATGACGTTTGGGATTCTTAAATTCCGACGGTTAACCTTGCTTACCCTTGTTGGTCTTTTATACACCTTACCACGAAATTATATTCTGGAAGTTGTGATTTATAAGTCTAACATATCATGGTAACTCGTCATCATGTCCACTGTTTCCTCTCAAAACATCTCGTATTTCACTGGAAGAGTCAAGTTGGCATATATTATGTCAAAGAGACTTGAAGGATTCCCTAAAGTGAAACATCTCATCTGTAATCAAACGTCTATCACTGTCCGTTCGTACACCTACCCGTATTTGTTCGCTTGGTTCATTCTTAATTTCGGAACGAAATTCTTTAAAGTAGGGGAGACGGTAACATCTTGTATTAACGATCATTCGCAATCCACGTGAAAGCTTATAATGTTAACTAGAAGCCACACACTTTAGGCTCTCTTTTTACCTCTAATGGCTCGCCATTGCACATAAAGTAAACACTAAAGCAGTCAGCTTAATCGATGATGAATTTTCGTCTTTCGATACCTTATCAAAACCTGAAAGTTCTTCAAAGTGTATCTCAGAAAATGAAAACACAAACTGCATCAAGAAAGAAAAAAGAGAATCACTATGATCTATCTGTGGTTTCATGCTCATTTTCTGATTCATCTGGGAACGTGAGGATCAAATGAAATCCAAGCGTCCTCATCTTTTCGTCTCAGCCTCCTCATGAACAAATTTCGGGACGAAATTTCCTAAAGTAGGGGAGACTGTAACATCTCGTATTTCGCGACGTTAAAAAAAGGGCGTACCTGGTGCTGCAAAGAGCTCCCGCGTTTTCGCAGGGTCCAGGGAGGGTCCGTCCCATTTAAGGGAAGATGTACGCGGTCTTTCCCCCACATTTGTGGGGAGGTCGTTTCCACGAATCGAACCTGAGACCTTCGGTCCCTTAGGAACAGCTTTCGCGACGTTAATCTTTTATAATAATAATAATAATAATAATAATAATAATAATAATAATAAATAATAATAATAATAATAATAATAATAATAATAATAGTGATAATAATGATAATAATAATAATAATAATAATAACTAGGTTTGGGCCCCGCGCCTTGCCGCGGCTATGTGAGTTTTAACGTAACCCTAAATCAAAATCAAAATGAAGGTTTGAAACCATAAAATCAGCAAAATACACAAGGTAAAACACACCAAAACCCCAAATTCATAACACACAAGAACATTCAGAACCCAAAAGTAAATCAAAGCCCAATACCATAAACAAAATAGACGAAAATCAAAGCGCAACACAGTCCTATATAGAAAAACTGACGAAAATCAAAGCCCCAAAAAAAGCAAACAAAAGGAAAACCCAAACCTTAACAGGGTATCGATAACGAAAGAAAGAAAGTAGGAACCCGGAGAAAGACAACGCCAACGAATACTATAAATGAACGTAATCAAAACACCCATCAAAAAGATGTGTGAAGAAACCAAAAAACTCACAAGAAAAACCCCACCCCCAAACCTCAAACCCACAAAACAAACCTATAAAAACACACAATGTTTTAAAAACCGGACCGGCAAGCGAACCGGACGGCCTAGAGGTTCACTGGTCGGACCGGTCGGGCCGGATTACGAACCGGATGACATCATAAATATTTAAAAAAATATAAAAAAATTCCAAATATTTATAAAACTACTAACACATACCATTCAAGTAAACATAGTTCAATTTAGCAAAATACAACAACCCAAGTTTAAACAACCATAAACCAAAACAAAATATAATATCCAAAGTTTAAACAACCATAAATCAAATAGTGGTTAGCCAATAATATTAACGAACCTGTGTTCCTTAATCCAAAACAACATCCCAAATACATACCATTCAAGTAAACATTGTTCAAATTAACGAACCGGTGTTCCTTAATCCATATCGAATAATATTTTTCTATTAAAATAAAAAAAATTTCAAAAAACCGGTTCAACCCGGTTTGCCGGTTCCGGTCGGGCCGATCGACCGCACGAACCGGCCGGTTCAACCGAAAACGGTCCAAAACCACCGAACCGAACCGGCATCCTCACCGGTTCCCGGTCGAACCGGTCGGACCCATTAAAATAAAAATAAAAAAATTCAAAAAACCGGTTCAACCCGGTTCGCCGGTTCCGGTCGGGCCAGTCGACCACACGAACCGGCCGGTTCAACCGAAAAAGGGCCAAAACCACCGAACCGAACCGGCATCCTCACCGGTTCCTGGTCAAATAAAAAAAATTTCAAAAAACCGATTCGACCCGGTTTGCCGGTTCCGGTCGGGCCGGTCGACCGCATGAACCGGCACAACCCACAAAAAAACCGCTACCCCCAAACCTCAAACCCACACCCGAAACAAAGGAGAAAGGAAAAAAGAAAAAAAAACCCCCACCGACAATTGCGATTAGATAGAATAGAAATATTAATAGTAATAATAATAATAATAATAATAGTAATAATAAAGTCCAGGGGGTTTAGTGTCATTTTAGAAACTTCAAAATGAAGTTTCTACATGAGATAATAATAATACAAAGCTCAGGGACCATTTCTGTAAAATTTTCAAAGACCAACTGCCTTCTCTCTCCTTCCCCTCGATTTTCCGGCGAGAGTCCGGCGACTCTCCGGCCGATCTCCGGCGAAGGTTAAAACACCCAAATTACGCGGTTTCGAACCCCACAACCGGACCAGAACCTTTCTTGGATCCAATTCGAATTGGATTCCAAAATAAAAACGTGTTGAATCGGTCAAACAAACGGCTATAAATCCCACTTTAATCTCGGACCGTTCAACGGTCGATTTACCCACTCAACATTAACAATTGTCGAAAATAAATCTATATAAACGATCATCTCTTCATTCCTAAGCATTCACAACTCTCAAATACCTCTGAAACACACACAATCATCTTCTTTGATTCGTCATTAACCGAGACCTGCAACTCGAACTCAAAGTCATCGATTACATCGTTTAATCAGGTAATTAAGACATCCTTGAACTCGTTTTTATATGGGGATCAAAAGCCCCATGATTATAATCGATTACAGATGCGAATTGATCCTCAATTTGGATCAAATCAAACCTAGGGTTCATCGGATTTGGGGGATTACTGAAAATGGTGTTTTATAAATTAAAAACTGTTTCCTAAACGCGGCTGTATGCCTGGTTCACCGGTTCAGTGTATGCTTGCAATTCTTGAGGTCCCGGGTTCGACCCCGGGCACTTACACATTTTTAAAAAAAAAAAAAAACTTTTAAGCCTTTAAAAAATTATAAAAAATTTCTAAAAATCATAAAAAGTAATTTTATAAACTCTGATTTTTTTAAAAGTTATCCAACAAATTTTTGTAAAATTATTTCTTTGAAACACTTAATTTTCATATAAAATATCAAATAACAAATATTATAGTTAGTTTATTTTTACAAAAATAAACTTTAAATAGTCAAAATCACTACGTTATTATTAGTCATTATGTATTCTTCATTATGAAAATTATAAAAATTTAATTTACATTTTATAAATTTAATCATTTTATAAGAATTTAATTTCTTATAAATTATTATAAAATGGATTAATTAAGATTTCTTTTATTGTATAAAATATATACGATTTTGAAAACTAATCATATTTATAAAAACCTCAAAATCCTAAAACCCTAGTTCACGTCTAAATGTTAAACTTATTATCGAACTTAATCTTGTAATAAATACGTTTTAGGTACCAATTCGTTGAAACGACGCGCGTTATTATTTCTTAGTAATCATCCAATATATACTTAATCGTCAGGTGAGTATTTCTATACCCATTTTATCATTTTCACACTTTTGGGTGAAACATGTTACCTTATAAACGTTGCACTTGTAAACACGTTTGATTTTTGTAAACTTATGGCAATTTACTTGTGTGTTGTGATTAGTTGAATCTTGTAGCTACCATGTAATGTCAAATACATGTACAATCATTAACTATTGCTAGTCTGGCGACGTCGTAGATCTATGGGTCTGACAAGCCTGCTTGGTTGATCCACTTAGCTAATCGTATATACTTATAACTTGGTTGATCCAAGTACTCGTTTGAAACTTGTAAAACTTTATCAAGGTTTGATTGTGCATTTTGTCTTACATCCCTAGTTACTTTGTTTCTCTAATTTACAACATGAATTGCCATCTTTTATATACTTATGTATCCAAAACTATAGATTGCTCACCAACATTTTTATGTTGACCTTTTTTTTAACATGTTTCAGGCAATAGCGTTATGTGGCTGTGAACAATCGTAACTCTCTCACTTCGACGATTCCGCCGTCAAGGTTGGGGTGTGACAATCGCTCCCCACTTGAAGGTGTCGATGAATGTCCGTCGACGATTCTTTTTTCTAGAGAAATTGAAGGTATATTTCTATTAGTAATCTTAGTTTCATTTTTGGATTGATATGCTTTATGTGATGTTGTTTATTTCCCTATTTTGAGAGATTTCCAAGATCCATTATTACGATAGTTTGATCTTTGAAATGTAAATGCTAAAACAGAACACATGTATTGTAACTTTAGTGGGGTGGATGAAGAGGACACTCAAATCAGTATCCAGGGTATGACGGTACCTAAGACGTCTAGGTTCAAATAGCTGGGCTCCTACATACAGGAGGATGGAGAGATACACAGCGATGTAACTCATCGTGTGCAGTCAGGATCGTACAAATGGAGAGCAGCATCAGGGATCCTGTGTGATAGGAGGTTCCCAACAAAACTAAAGGGAAAACTATACATAGTGGCAGTACGCCCAGTGATGTTATACGACACGGACTGTTGGGCCATAAAGAAATCGCAACAGAGACAAATAGAGGTCGCGGAAATGCGAATGCTGAGGTGGATGTGTGGCCACATAAAATTGGATAGAATAAGAAACGACGTGTTTCGACAGAGGCTAGAGGTGGCTTGTATCAAAAATAAAATACGAGAGGGAAGACTAAGATGGTTTGGGCACGTAAAGCGGAGGCCGATGGTAGCACCCGTTAGGGCAGTAGAGAACATCAACGTAGAGGGTAGGAGGAGTAGAGGTAGACCTAGGTTGACTTGGGACGAGATAATTATGCGAGATATGGTAGACTTGCACCTCTCTGAGCACATGATTGAGGATAGGAGTGAGTGGAGGCGTAGAATTAAAATTAATGACTTTTAGCGGGATCTGTGGGTAGGAAGGGTAGGCGTAGACTTGTTGCGTGACCTGTTTTCTTCAATCGGCCCTTTTTCGCATTTCTTGCTGCTTATTTCTTGTACACACCTTCTGAGCACTTATGTGATATTTACCCGTGTGTTGTTTGCCGCCTATTATGTTTGCTATAGTCTTTGATCTCGGTATTGAGTCGGGGGTCTCTTCGGAAGCGGTCTCTCTATCTCCCAAGATAGAGGAAAGACTCGCCACTATCTACCCCTCTCAGACCCTGCTCTTGAGTGAGATTTACTGGGTATGTTTGTTTGTAATTGTCACTTAAAAAAGCATATAGGTTGTCATGGGGAAAGTCACTAATATTAAAGTAACGTTTATGAAATCAAATGTGTTAACCACGTCTTTAATCTATAATTTATATTTATATATATAATAATTTATAATTTATAAAATAAAATAAAATAAAAATTTTAGAAACACGTGTAATCATTCTAGCATATCAAATGACATTTCTTATCATTCTAGTATATCAAATGACATTTGTTATCATTCTAGCATATCAAATTTTAGGGACACGTCTTAAATTATTTTCCCGTCTCTCTTTCATAATAAATTCAAAAATTATAAAATAATTATTTTGACTTTATTTTTACTAAAATATGTTAAAACAAACATATTTATATTTGTATTTATTTGTCTCTCATAGTAAATGATAATTATTATAAATAAGTAAACTAAAATATCAAACATCTAAAATATAAATATTTTTATTTTAATAATTATTAATACATATTAAATTATTTGAATTTAGACAAATTTTATCTTTAAATATAGCGCAATAATTTCTAATATCATTATATGTTATAAATTTTAGATATTCATAATATTTTTATTTTACTAATGACTAATAACATCTAAAAAAAATATTAATAAAATTATTGATTTTGATATCATTTATGGAATATGGAATACATGGGCTCTAAATTATTAATTTAAAGAAAGTTAATATAATTATGGATGCACATGACAGAATCAGAATATTGGCGTATGTTTGCAGCATCATTTCCAAAAATAAAACAAATCAAAGCAACCGACTCGCTTTTCAGTTTCCCCTATATAAACCCAACCATACGACTCCCTAATATACACGCACAAAACACACACTCTCTTCATCAAGCCCCAGCGATCCTTTCAACCATCATTTCCACCACCTATGATCTCTTGGTGAAATGGAGGAGATCGACCAAATAGAAACGGTTCAAGTGTTCAACGACGTTCAGTAATCACTACGATTCAATATAACGTTCATTCCATCACCCGATCACCCGATCAGGTCGTTTCTTATGATCTCTTGCTGATTTCTTAATTGCTTCTTATCTGCTTGATTGTTTGTTACTGCGATTGATTAGGCGTCGATCATTGCTGCTAATTTTTCATTTATCGATTGTGCGCTGTAAGTAATGGCGTCTGCTGTATATACTAATTAGGCGTTTTTGGCGCTGATATATGCTTATTGTTCTGTTTTGTACTCTGATCATGCCCTTATTACCCTTTCTAGATGGTAGCGGTCTCCTTGGTGGCACTGTTGATCATTTAATATCAATGTATAATCCAGTAAAGGTTTGTTACTCTTTAAATGTGATGCTTTGTTTCATCTGAAGAACTTTTGATTTCTGTAGGTGATACTAATCTCTTTAATGGATGTGCAGGTGTATATCGTTGTATAACATGCAACTGCTCATGCTAACCATAATCATATACTAGAATCCTCATTTATGAAGTATTGAGCTTTTTGTATATCTATATGGGTAATCCAAAATTTCTCGAGTTGCTTATAGCAAGTATACTATATTTCTGCCATTTTTGGAATATTTGATATCTTGTCACTAGGATCCATTATAGATACTGTAACTCTTATCCTTTTTCATTTCTGTCATGGAAAAAAATCCAACTCCCAAGTTTGGTATGTGCTTGTGTTGATTGGACCAGGTAACCTTTGCTCCTTTGTTTCATGCTTGTTCTAAAATTCCACTGCCACTTTTTAGCCTTCTATTTCCTTACCATTGCTTTTGCTGGCAGGCTATTAATCAATTCTTGAGATGCAACAGTCTGCATCATGCATCTCAGTGGATTTAGCTTATGTATATAAACAGTGTAGTTGCCTTTGGTTTCACTATTGTGATGCCTGACGTCATAATATGCTTCAAGTTAGATTCAGTTGCAGCGAAACAGAAAGATAGTAATCCTTCATCCTCTAAGTACTACTTGCCTTTTTGTTGCATTTTTTTCTAATTTATTTTAATTTTTGTAGGTGATTGGTGTTATTGTTGTGAATAGAAGTAAAGACAAAGGTTACTAGACAACTGTGAAAGATGGTTTTTTGTGATTTGTTTAGGAACATGATTAGTGGCTTACTTAACCACCCGTTTTCTTCTTTATGTGTATCTTCCATTCTCTTGACAAAACTTTTGTTTATAATCAAGCACAGCTGGATGAACCGGACCAAATATACGAGGAGTTTCCATATTTCTTGGAGAAGGTGCAATTAATTCCTGTTACAAATTGTTTTAATTGAGTTAACACTGGAACTTTAACAAAACTATCAAGTAACTTTGTGTATCTACTATCTATTGCACCAATATGATTGTATCATTGCTTCACATGCAGGTGTGTTCTTGGAACCTGCATGTCTTCCTTACATGTCTAGAGACAAATTGCTGTTACAAGTTGTTTATATAAATCAAATAGGTATGTCTTTTTTTCTTTTTTCTTTTTTTTATCGTGTTTGGTTTTCTCTAGCACTTACAAACACACCTAGAGAAGACACTATGATCCCCATGTAGTTTCTCACAATCCCTTTGAATTACATGAGAATGAAACCAAGCTACCAACCGACATAAGTTAGAAGCATGATCAGGTTGTCAGTTTAAGTTAAACAGAGCTGGAACTTGTCATGTAGATACGGGTTCTTAGAAAATCAATGCACAAAAACTATAACAGAATGTGAAGTTTGAAACAGTAAGATTCAGGTGGAATTAAAAACGGATTTGGGTGGTGATTGAGTGTTGATCAAGTGTAGTATATGTTCTTATCTGATTAATATCTGACTATTAGATTCAATATTTCACTCTTTCAGCCGTAAGCATAGTTATTTATGTATAGATTTTAATAAACTGCTCAAAACAGGGTTTGGTGTTGCGTCAACTGCTATCTTTTGAACTGTGTTGTAAAAATTTTATAACTCGGGTTGAGTGGAATATTGTTTCAAGAATGTTGAAAGTGGAGATTGATCTCTCTTCAGGCTCTTACTTTCGCTAGTGTTTCCAGATAGGATATCTGTTGATTGGACTAGTTTATAGAAGGCTTAGATGAATGCGATTTAGAGGAACTTCAAGACTGAATTTGTTGTAAGCTGGTTCCTTTAAGCATGTCCATTTTGTGAATACTTATCTTTGATGATAAATTAGAACACTTTTGTTTTGTTTCTAGTTCTCTGATGAGGAGGGTGATGTTAAAAGGTTCTATTAGCGCAACGCAAAGACACGAGAGTTGGAAAACATGTTAGGCGATATGGTTTAGAAAAATCCTAGGTGTTAAAAAGAGGTTGTCACTTATAATAAGAAACTCTGTTTTCTGCACACAAATATGCAACTCTTGAAATTGAGTAATTTTTCCTAAGCTCCTCACGGGTGTAATTTGACTCTTCACGCTCATATATATTTTGATAACCAATTTTCTTAATTTTTTTATTCACCCAATCCTTTCCAAGACATGGAGAGAGCTATTACATGAGACTTGGTGTCATACTCTTGAGTTCTCGATGCATCTTCTCTAGGGAATTAACTTTGCAGCAGTGCTCGACTGGTTGGATACATTCTTAATTCATCTCACTCACAACCACTCATAAATAATGGTAAACAATATATGAAGATGAATAGTGATCCTCCAAATATAAAAGAGTACTATAGTTTTTCTTGCAAATTTAGGAGACGAGGATCTGGATGAAAATATCTAATATAGGAGTCAAATAACGCAAAGTTTTAATATTTCTCTTGAAATTTAGAGACGGGATGGGTATGATTCTATTGTGAATGCTCTTACACGTCACGTATTAGAGCACATCATGTTACAAAGAACTATCTTCTCGCCTTTGGAAACTACACCGGGGGGGGGGGGGGGTTTATGGTCCTATTCGGCCAAGATTTCTAAGCAAACGATGGTTTGGCGGTTCGTTTTGACGGTATACTATTCGGTTTTGACTATTTATACGGTTTGTGGTGTTGATTTTATTTTATGTAAAAAGTAATAATTTTGTGTGTTTTCTTGTGTGCAAACTATGGGATCGTTTCCTGCATCATGTTATATTGTGTATTTTCTTATGTGTTTTCTTTTGTGGTAGGTTGGATGCAACTATAATTGATGGAATCCGTTAAGATTTTGTTTGTTTTTGTAATTCATGAGCTTTAAGTTTTTAAGATATTGTGTGGCATGTCTATGGCTTTTTTATTGTTTAAGAATGCTCTTCATAGCTATTTTTTAATATATTTAGATGATGTTGCATTGTTAGACTAGTATTTCTATGTATTTTTACATTTATCATTCTAGAAGGTTTATATTGTACTATCATGCTCTATATATAAAGCCTGTTATGTTCATAATTAATCAATCAATATCAATTCATAACCACACGGTTTATCTTGGTATCACAACCTTTTCGGTTGCCGGATCAACATCAGCATCCACTTGGTTCCCTAACGCGGGAGGTAACAGCCATGCAACTCTTGATTTATCAAGCCTTGACAATTCTAAAGTCTATCATGGCCATGACTCACTCCATGTTAGTAACGGTAATCCTCTTCCTATTTTTCATATTGACTCATCTAAATTTGTCTCACCCAACAAAACTTTTAACATTTCCAATATCCTTCACATTCCAAGCATTCAAAAGAATCTTTTATCTGTGCAACAATTCTGCCTTGACAACAATGTTTTCTTTGAATTTCACTCTTTTTTTGTGAAGGACGAGTCTACACACACCACCCTTCTTATGGGCCCAAGTGACGATGGTCTCTACTCTCTTAGACTTCCTCGGCTTCAGTCTCTTCCAAAGCTCGCTTTCACCGCCACCAAAGCATCATCTACAGTTTGGCATCAACGCCTTGGCCACCCACATCAACGTGTTTTTCATAATATTGTCTCTGGTTTTTCATTACCTGTTTCCACAAAAATAAGTTCCTCTTTATGTACTTCATGCCAATTAGGCAAATCTTCTAAACTTTCATTGTCATCTTCAAATTTTAGAAGCAATAACATTTTAGATTTGATATATTGTGATGTTTGGGGGCCCTCGCTCACTTTATCTATTGATGGACATAGATTCTTTATGTTATGCGTAGATCATCATTCTCGCTTCATGTGGTTCTTCCCCTTAGCAAATAAATCGAATGTTTACTCTACCTTTCAACATTTTGTAAAAATAGTTGAAAGGCAATTTAATACCAAACTAAAAAGTGTCCAAACCGATTGGGGAGGGGAATTTCGCAACATCTCGCATTTCTTCACCTCTCTTGGCATTATACATCGACGTTCTTGTCCTTACACTAGTGCACAAAATGGTTTTGTCAAACGTCGTCAGCGTAACGTTGTCTAAACGGGTCAAATTCTACTTGCCGAATCCCACCTACCACGACGGTTATGGAAATTTGCCTTTGAAACTGCAGTCTACTTAATCAACCGGCTTCCCTCTCTTGTCTCGTCCAATAAATCCCTGTTTCACACTCTCTTCAACCGGAAGCCTGACTATTCCTTTCTTCGTGTGTTCGGCTGTCAATGCTTTCCCTATCTCCGTCCCTATAACCGTCACAAGATGGATTTCCGTTCGACACCATGTGTCTTCCTCGGCTACAGTCCATCCCATCATGGCTACCGATGTTATGACATTACCTCCGAACACATTTATATTGCCCGGCATGTTCGCTTCAACGAACATGTCTTCCCATTCCAAACCCCACCTTCCCCTACTCCAACCACCTCAAACTCTTCCCCATACGTTTTTATCTTTCCTGATCTCCCCCCACTTTTCAAACCGAGAACAACCCCACCTCTACCCCTATTCCTTCCGAGACCAACCCCACCCCACCTATTACTTCCGAGAATAATCCCACACCCACTATTCCTTCCGAGAACAACCACACACCTACCTCCTCACCACCTATACCTTCCGAAAACAACCACACCTCTACCTCCTCACCAACAATATCCACCTCCCCACCACCCCCACCCCCTCCACCCTCTCGTGCCTGCCCATCCAATCTTCGTCCGAATCCCAAGCAAACCAAACCATATAACCCCTCAGCTTACACTGCCACCACCTACCCTACACCTCCCATTGTTCCCACCTCCTTTACCGTTGCCAACAAATATCCGGAGTGGCGTCATGCCATGACCCAAGAGTTTCAAGCGCTTGCTAAAAATGGAATATGGTCGATAGTCCCTTATGATCAACGTACTAACCTTATGGATTGTAAATGGGTTTACAGATTAAAATCTGATGCCAATGGCAAACTCACCCGCTACAAAGCGCGATTAGTAGCAAAAGGATTTCATCAACAGCATGGTATTGACTACCACGAGACTTTCAGTCCCGTTATCAAACCAACCACCATCCGAGTTGTGTTGTCTTTAGCCGTTACTCACAAATGGTCTCTACGTCAACTTGATGTGGAAAATGCTTTCCTACATGGGGATATTTCAGAAACAATATAAATGAAGCAACCTCCCGGTTTTGTTGACCCTAGCAAACCTAATCAGGTCTGCTTGCTACATCGCTCGCCGTATGGGCTCAGGCAAACACCGAGAGCCTGGTTTCATCGTCTATCAACCGCTCTACACCAACTTGGCTTTTCTGGCTCCAAAACAGACCCTTCTCTCTTCATCCTCAAGAAAGGATCTACCTTGGTCTATGTTCTCTTTTATATGGACTATATAATCATCACTGGCAACAACAACTCCGCCATTGATGGCATTATCAAAGAGCCCAAATCCTCATTCGCGGTAAAGGATCTTGGCTAACTTCACTATTTTTTGGGGGTTGAAGTGATTCATCATGCAGACAATGTCTTACTCTCTCAAGGGAAATATATTTTGGACATTCTCCACCATTCTGGACTTTCGGATTGCAAACCCGTGTGCTCTCCAATGAGCACCTCTCAATCCTTATCCAATGATGACAACCAATCTCTCCAAGATCCCTCCCAATATCGTCAAATTGTTGGAGCCCTCATATATGCCACTCTTTCAAGACCCAACATCGCCTATGCTGTCAACAAAGTTTGCCAATTCATGCATGCCCTAACAGACAACCATTGGTCTGCTGTTAAACGTATACTACGCTATTTGAAAGGTACTGCAGATCTTGGTCTTCTTATTCGGCATAGCTCCAGCTCCACTTTATAGGCCTTCACAGACACCAACTGGCAGCCCACTATGTTACAGGCCTATACGGACTCTGACTTGGCTGGCTGCCCAACTGACCGCCGGTCCACTGGGGACTTGCCATCTACCTTGGCTCCAACCTCATATCTTGGACAACTCGCAAACAATGAACCGTTTCCAGATCCTTGATAGAAGCAGAATACAAGGCTCTTGCAGATACTGTCGTAGAACTTGTCTGGTTAAAGGCTCTTCATCGTGAACTTGGACTCTCACCCAACTCATCGCCGATCCTTTGGTGTGACAATCTTGGTGCCACTTACCTATCAGCTAATCCTGTTTTTCACGCCCGAACCAAGCACGTAGAAGTAGACTTTCACTTTGTTCGGGAGCAAGTAGCCCAAGGTCAACTAGATGTCAAGTTCATCTCTACAAGTGACCAAATTGCTGATATGTTCACCAAGTCATTGCCTTCACAACGATTTCTCTTCTTACGATCCAAGTTGCAGGCCGCTCTCCGCCCTCAACTTGAGGGGGCATGTTAGACTAGTATTTCTATGTATTTTTACATTTATCATTCTAGAGGGTTTATATTGTAATATCATGCTCTATATATAGAGCCTATTATGTTTCATAATTAATCAATCAATATCAATTCATAACCACACGGTTTATCTTGCATCAAGATAGAAAATGAATAAAAAATAAATAAAAACCCACTGGCTCCACCTCAGTACATTTTTGTTCAGAGTTAGACTTGAACAAAAAATTTTCATACTTTCATGCCTTGGGTACCTCAATTTAAATATTATTTATTTATAAAATACAAATAATAAATTTATATCTAAATATTAATTTAAAATATTATAAATAACAAACATTTTTAATTGAAGAGCAAGATGGATCTCAAGAAGCTAAACAAAAATACAAACATCAATAAAAATTAATGTAATAAATCTAACAATCTCATATGTAGAAATATAGTATAAGGGATACATTCAAATGGAAACTATTATTTTGGAAAAAACCAAAGAAACTAACCCCAACCAATCAGAATTTTCTTTGTAATTATAATTGTTTAATTAAATATATTCACATCTAAGGGCATAATCGTAATTTTATGATAGAAAATTTAAAACATTCCCATGTAACTGTTCCCTCCACCGGAAATTTAAAACATTCCCATGTAACTGTTTCCTGCATCAATGCATAATGTATTTATGCATAAATGCATACATACATTAATGCATAAAAGTTAACTGCAAACTAATATCATGAAACTTCAGTGAATAAAGTATAATTAGAATATACAATATTATTAAGAAAATGATTAACAATATCTTGATATGCCTATTAATGAATTCGTTGAACAATACCATATTATAAAGCAAGAATGATTACAAATATCATTAGCATAGTTAATATAAAAATAAAAAAAACAAAACATTAAGAAATAAATTTGTCAACAGACACAAACGCTTGGATGATTCATACAACACAAATTCATGTCAATAAATATCACCATGTCCCCAAAAAAAATAATTAGTAACATAACCGACCAGGATAACAAATATTATGAAATTAATCATATATGTGCATTAATGCATAAATGCGTAAAAGCATAAATGTGTAAATGCAAAGTGCAATGAAAGTGTAAATATAATGAAGAATGACCCAAACATACATAGCATGTAACAATCATTGGAACCAGCTTTATATAAATGTAAACTTCTGGAATAGGTGATGAGTTAAATAAACATAACCTAGTAGTATACATAAATGTACCAAACTACATGTCCAAATTTAAATCAAGACTCAAAATGTATTACAATGATGGAAATTCACGATCAGAACACAGAATCCCTGATTCAATTATCTTTACGCTGCATTCGTTTTGACGGCCTTCCAACACCAGTAGATGTCCTCTTTCCTTTTTTAAGCTGACAATAACCATGACATAATTTGATTAAGTCGTTCAATCGACGCTGTTAGAAATATGTAGAATATAATATGTGCTTTGATGCACATTTTCTGTTGAAAAAAATAGGATCATGCTCAGTCTTTGGTAATCCAATTCGGTTTCGATTT
Source organism: Flaveria linearis (assembly GCA_024085815.1). Classification (NCBI taxonomy): domain Eukaryota; kingdom Viridiplantae; phylum Streptophyta; class Magnoliopsida; order Asterales; family Asteraceae; genus Flaveria; species Flaveria linearis. The sequence continues at coordinate 7,600,013 of CM044002.1, forward strand.
ATAGACCGGAGTCAGTGGTCAACTGGTTGACCGTAAAAGCAATCCCAAACATGTTCTAAAAATAAATTAATAATTGCTTTTTAAAAGATGCCTTTAGAAAGATACCTTTGATGCGGCGATACATCCAATTGAGTACAGAAGTTATCAACATCACGACGAGATGCCATATCGTACAACCCTAACGCCTCATACAGCGGATTTTTCTCTGTATGAGCAAGCCTGTTACGTACTCTGTATGTTGTTTAAAGTGACGATTAATCAGCAATTTGGATTTTCCTATTGGACTACTTTGTATAGTAATACTTTTGTGCACTGTTTTGTATTAACATTATATATTCAAGATGTAGGGTACCTGACAAAATCTACTCTGGCTGCTATTTTGAAATTATGTCGTGTCCTGTAACTGGGGATTTTTTAAGGGCCGGATATAGCATAGATATTTGTTACTTTAACTTTTGAAATCTCTGTCTGGTGAATGATCCGTACGCAGACTTGCAGCCTGCAGGCAGCATTCTCTTAACTATTCATGTCTCTTAAGATCAACTATCTTTGCCTAAACATTGTCATTTGTATGATACAATATAAATAGTATGACAGGAACAAAATGAAACTATAGCAACAGACTGCATTTAAGTGATTTAGTATGTTTGCAGGCACAAAAACATGATGAGCCGGGTTATTTGGGCTGGTGGTCTACTTTACCCTGATATCTATATTTGTCTGTGATATATAATGTTCCAATGAATCATGTGACCGCGCATTGTCCTGAGTATAGAAATCTATAGTGTAAACATGATTATGAATCCTAGAAATCTATAATATAATATAATGGCCTAGTGATCTCCAATAGAACCAAATCGGTAGCAAAACAGAGGGTGAGGGGAATAAAAGATAATCGAACTATTAAATAACCTAAGACTCATTATCAAACTAAGAAACCTCCTAAGATTTCTCCAAACTTGTGGGTGCCTTCCAGACGATTTCGACCCAATAAATAAAAATATGAGACTTTTTTCATGTGAATATATAAAAGATTAATTCCAACATAATATAGTCGAAACACTAGGATGTATTAGGTTGTCACGAAATTGGGCATATTAAGGAGATCAGCTAATATGGATGACATGAACAATGCCAACAAGTTTGAACAATCCCCATACAAAACATTTTGTGTTATAAAACCAAAAACACTCTTAGCAACACAGACAAGAAGATTTAGGTTTGTCATTCAAATATACAGTTCAATATGTATCTCATATATAAACAGCGTAATAAAGACATATTTAACATTGACCGAATATGGAGGATTTCTCAGCATCATCAAACATACTGTTGAATTCTCTGAACACAAACAGTGACTATTCGAATAAGAAAGATAATCAATTTGGGTAAACTCATTCACAACTGAATCAAAATAACAATGCACAAATAAAATCGATATAATTATGTTTCTGAGAACAAGAATTAGATAACAGCATCATATAAAGACATATTTAACATATGAAATTAGACATACCGATATATTGAAGAATTTGATAATGAACACAAAATCTCAGTCGCAAAATCAGGGCTTCAATTCTCTTCACCAATGTCGCTGATGCGGAAGCTTATATGGTTTCTAATGGGGATGATTAAGTTCGGATAATCCTATAGATTGGGATTTGAAAGTGAATTTGTTGAATTGTTGAGAAATCAAAGGAACTATTGGAGATATATGTAACTGACTCGATCGTGGGAGTGGAAATTTGAGGGATTTCATATTTTGATTTCCTATTTTAACCTTGATATATCTAATGCACTGGTTTTTTAAGAAATGGAAATTACAATTTTGCCATTGTTCATATGGATCATAGATCAATAAAATCTATGGTCTAGATTGGTTTCTTTAGTTTTTTCTAAAATTTTAGTTTTCATTTGAATGTCCTATAGTATAAATTTTAAGAAAAGCAAGATATTGGCGTATCTTTACAACATCATTCCAAAAATAAAACAAAAATCTTGACTATCTTTAACACATACTGACATACACAGTCTCTCTGTCTTCATCAAGCCCCTGCGGTCCTTTCGACCATCATTTCCACTACCATCATCATATCGTATGGTGCCATGGACGACGAAATACAAACAGTTCAAGTGTTCTACGAAGTCGACGACACAGACACGGTTAAAGTGTTCAACGACGTTCACTACTCACTACGATTCAGTATAACGCTCGCTCGATCACCCGATCAGGTCGTTTCTTACACGCATTTGCGTATTCTGTGACCTAATTTCTTCCTCATCCTTTTATCTTCTTCTTATTTGCTTATTAGTTGCTACGACTGATTAGGCGTGATTGGTGCCGATTTTTGATATATTGATTGTGCGCTTTAGTGTCGTCTGTTGTATATTCTAATTATTACCGTTTTTGGTGCAGAGGCTTGATTTATTGATCGTGCGTTGTAATTTCTTAACTGCTTCTTATCTGATTACCTAAGCGTTATTGGTGTTGATGCTTTATAACTTATAAGTTGATTATGTGTTGTGTAAGTTCATATGATGTATATAATTTTTATAGTGATCAATCGATGATTGGACAGGGGAGTAATGCTGTAATAGTAATAGAAGTTTTCATACTGAAAAGCGTTATTGGTGTATGTCTCTCTTAGCTGCTCTACAACAAAATGGTAATATCATAATTTCACTGTGGTCTTTATCCAGTATCCACATTTAGCATGTGGATTCTGTATTTACTCCTATCAGTGATACTAGAGTATCTTTTACGTAACTGAATTTGATCTTTCCGATGAACCAAGAAATAATCTTCTTTTGAGGTTCATACGGATTGATGCCAAAGAAATAAAAGGCATGCTACTTCTTGGTCATTATGTTTACTAGATGAATTTGGGTAGGGAACTCTTACTGAAGGTTAGTTATCGAGAAAAGTGCATGTCGTGTCAATAATGATATATGTTTATTGTATTCTGTTTTGTACACTGATCATGCCCCTATTTCCCTTTCTAGATGGTATTTATCTCCTTGCCGGAACTGTTGATCATTTTATCTCAATGCATGATCCCGTAAAGTTTTGTTACTCTTTAAATGTGATTCTTTGTTTCATCTATAGAACTTTTGATTTCTTTAGGTGATACTAATCTCTTTAATGGATGTGCAGGTGTATATGGTTGTATAACGTGCACCTGCTCATGCTGACCATAGTAAAATACTAGAATCCTCATTTATGAATTATTGAGCATTTTGTATATTTTTATGGGTGATCCAAAATTTCTCAAGTTGCTTATAGCAAGTATACTATATTTTTTCAGAATATTTGATATTTTTTCATTAGGATCCACTATAGTCTATAGCTACTGTAACTCTATCTTTTTCATTTCTTTGTCATGAAAAAATGTTTCAAATTCCAAGTTTGGTATGTACTTGTGTTGATTGGACCAGGTAAGCTTTGCTCCTTTGTTCTAAAGTTCCACTTAGTATTTTTAACTACTCTAGTGGTAACCCTGCCATTTTAAGTCTTCTTTTTCCTTACCATTGCTTTTTCTGGCAGGCTATTAATCAATTCTTGAGTTGCGACAGTCTGCATCATGCATCCCAGTTAGATTCAGTTACAGCCAAACAGAAAGATAGTGATACTTCGTCCTCCAAGTTCTACTTACCTATTTGTTGCATTTTTTTTCCTGGTTTATTAAAATTTTTGTAGGTGATTGGTGTTATTGATGTGAATAGAAGTTAAGACAAAGTTTACTAGGCAACTGTGAAAGATGGTTTTCTGTGATGAGGTTAGGAACATTATTAGCGGCTTACATAACCACCATCTGGATGAAACTTCCCTTCATAATAAAGCGCAGCTGGATAAACCGGACCAAATATACAAGAAGTTTCCAGACTTCTTCATAATAACGTGCAATTTATTCCTGTTACAAATTGTATTAATCTGAGTTAACACTGGAACTTTAGCAAATTGTATCTATTGCACCAATATGATAATATCACCGCTTCACATGCAGGTGTGTTCTTGGAACCTGCATGTCTAGAGACAAATTGCTCCTACAAGTTGTTTATAGGTATGTTCTGTTTTTTCTTGTACCATGTTGGTTTTTTCTAGCACTTACAAAAACACCTACAGAAGACACATGAACCCCATGTAGTTTCTCACAATCCCTTTGAATTACGTGAGTATGCAACTAAGCGACCAACCGACATAAGTTGGAATCATGATCAGGTTTTCAGTTTAAGTTAAACAGAGCTGGAATTAGTCATGTAGACGAGGGTTTTTAGAAAATCAAAGTGCAAAAACTATAACACAATGTGAAGTTTGAGACAGTAAGATTCAGGTGGATTTAAAAACGGATTTGGGGTGGTGATCAAGTGTCGATCAATTGATGCATGCTTTTTATTAGTTTATGATATTTAAAGGCTAGTTTATTAAATATTAGTCGACATTAGCTATGGGATATAAACTTTGAGAGGTGACAACCGAAGTGAAACAGTAACTGACAGTCCCACATTGGCTCAGTGAAGAGTACAAAGAGGAAGGGCCTGCCTACATTAAGTGAGCTTCAGGAAGGGAGAAAGCATACCTTTCTCGGCCTTTTTGCTAAATCACCTTTTATTTAACCATGTACACACACCACTCCAAAATGTGCATCACATCCCATACACATAAACCATAAAGTACATATTTACAATTATCTACCACAAAAACAAAATAACATTCCCATAAACTCACAAATAAAATCGACCAAATAAAGAAAGAAAGAAAAAAGACAATAATCACACATAAACTGACAATTCAACATAAACGAACCCTAACCCCATCCCTAAATCACTACGTTTCTCTCTTACACCAACACAAAAACTTCAAAAAAAAAACTTTTAGAATCTGTATAAACATACACACAATCCAGAGTCAGTCGATCGAAACTATAATCGTATATTATTCGTACTATTTGTACTGTCACGGATCAAACGGAAAAACTCAACCCAAAATACTAGTATGACAGGTGATAGAGCCCGTCAGACCTATAAACTTCACGTTGATTGCTCATACAAGTTGTTTATAGGAATGTTATTGGTCGATGTTATTGGTCGATTTTATAAACACGTTGGTCGATTTTATTTGTGAGTTTATGGGAATGTTATTTTGTTTTTGTGGTAGATAATTGTAAATATGTACTTTATGGTTTATGTGTATGGGATGTGATGCACATTTTGGAGTGGTGTGTGTACATGGTTAAATAAAAGGTGATTTAGAGGTAGTGAAGACACTATGAACCCCATGTAGTTTCTCACGATCCCTTTGAAATACGTGAGTATGAAACCAAGCTACCAACTGACATAAGTTAGAATCATGATCAGGTTGTCAGGTTAAGTTAAACAGAGCTGGAACTAGTCAGGTAGATAAGGTTTCTTAGAAAATCAAAGCACAAAAAATATAACAGAGTGTGAAGTTTGAGTGTCGTTCAATTGTGCACGCCTTTTATTAGGTTATGATATTTAAAGGCTAGTTTTATTAGATATTAATCCCCAATGGAATATAAACTTTGAGAGATGATAACCGAAGTTAAACAGTAACAGACAGTCCCACGTTAGCTCAGGGAAGACAGTTTAATATCTGATATGTGGGCCATTGACCCACTCGATAATAATCTAATCAATGTTGTAAAAATCGGACTAGTCGGCCGATTAATCGCCGACTAGTCGGCAATCGGTGGTTCACCGATTGGATTTCCCCTAATCGGCAACATTAATCGCTAGTCGGCAAAATTTGTCCAAATCGGGAAAAAATCGGCCCTAATCGGACCTAGTCGGCTGTTAATCGGCCTTTATTCTGCATTTTTGCAGAATCCGGCGAAATTCCGGCGAGATTCAGGCGAGATTCCGGCGAAGTTCAAAAATTCCGGCGAAAATTTTGAAATTCGGCCAAATTTGTTTATATATATATAAAACTAAACATATTTATAAAAATTACATATAAAAATGTGTATTTATATATAAAAATGAAAATTATATATAAAAATTCCAAACCAATTAATCCTGATTAATCCCGATTAATCCCTAGTCTCCACCTCGCCGCCTGACTAGCGCCTAGCGATTTTTACAACATTGAATCTAATTTTTTAAGGGGAAAGGCCTACCACAATGGCTTGCTTTTGGGGTCTTTGAGTGACGCCTTGGTGTTGCACTACTGCCTTGGCCTGGCGCACCCCTCCAAACCATAGTTAAAGTAATCTCTATAAACGAGTAATTACTTCTGCTCATTTTTTATCAACACTTCATTTCTAACTATTAGATTGAATATGATACGAATCCAAGCAGGCCAGGTCCTAATCGGTTGGGGCTGTTTACCCGGTCATAGGGTCTTGATGGAAATCAACCTAGTGGGGTTAGTGGGTGAGCTGGTCATCTAGTGTTTAGGAAGAAACTGAACCTTAACTGCCCTTGTTCTTCCTATTTATGTTTAATTCCTAGGATGTTTGTCTTGTTTATTTTCAAATTTATCTAAGTATTGTTTGTACTGGAAATTTGCCCTTCTCGAAACGGGCCGACTAGTGAATTTCACCTTCGTTTGCATCTTAGTTTTATGGGTTCTATCATTTGGTTCCATTGCCGGGAACACTACAATGGTTCCCTCAACCCGCAGTAACCCAGAAGGAAGTGGATCGAACCATGATCCAGTTGCGGTTCAATTGGCTGCGATCGCAGCTCGCCTAGAATCCATGGAATCATTGAATGAGGAAATTGCAGCTCTCAAGTCACACATAGCAAAATCCAGTGGGGAAGCAGGAAGGTATGAAGATGGTGAGACTTCCTGGAACGGGAATCGTACTACCCGCCCTTGAAACAAGATCGAATTTCCGAAATACAGCGGAGGGGATCCACGTGCCCGGACACTTAAGGCTGAAAAGTATTTCCGTTATTATGACATACCTGATCGTGAGAAGGTGGATGTGGCTTCGATGCATTTGGAAGGCGACTCGTTGGATTTCTACTGCTGGTTTTTTGTCGATCAGTCTATAGCATTTTGGGAGGAGTTGGTTCAGGCATTTACCAAAAACTTCGGATCTGCAGAATTCCAAAATCCAGATGAGCACCTGTGTAGCATCAAGCAAACAGGTTCGGTTCAAGAGTATCGTCAAGAGTTCGCTAAGATGTCTGCTGGGGTTACTAATTGGCCCGACCACCTTGGTTTTAAAAAGCGAGAAGCGCACAAAAGCGACAAGGTCTAAAACAGAAGCGCAAAGCGCAAAAGCGGCGGGATTTTCGTACGCGAAGCGCAGAGTATTAGTTAATAAATATTTTAATTACTTTCATCTTCGTTTTGGAGTTTAAAACTTCGATTTCATGTTCCTGTACATGAATCCCGCGCTTTGCGCCTTTGGTTTCAGCTGAAAAAGCGACATAGGCGCTCGCTTCTTGTACATAGCTCGCCTTGTGTGACATAAAGCGAACCCCTCTGCGCCTGAGGTCGCCTTGCGCCTAGGCGTGCAGGCACGCTTTTTAAAACCAAGCCGACCACTGCCTCTTGGGAGTGTTTTTGAATGGGCTGAAGGAGGCTAGTGATGAGCGCATTCATGAACATGCAGCAGATGTAGGGGATACCGGAGAGTTGGCTGAGGTTAGCCTACATGCCATGATGGGCATGCCACATCACCCAACCTTGACCGTTTTGGGTTTGATCAATTTGTCTAAGGTATCGGTCCTAATAGATTGTGGCTCAACCCACAATTTTATTACCGACACCTTGGTTTCTTAGATTGGGTTACCCGCACAAGAGGTCGTTACATTTGGGGTAAGAATTGGGAACGGAGATGTCATCCGCTGCAATCAGATATGCAGAGATGTCCTACTACACATTGGTAGTCTGCAACTCACTCAAGATTTCTACTCTTTTCGTTAGGGGGAGCGGACGTGGTCCTTGGGATACAATGGTTGGTTACATTGAATACTGTACAAGCCAATTGGAGTGAAATGTTCTTAAAGTTTACGGTAAGAGGACAAGAGTATAAACTGCAGGGAATGACACCTGGGAGTCCGAATTCAGCAGCTTTTCATCACCATTCTGCCGAGACATTTGAGGGCGATTCATTACAGTTCAGGTTGGTGGTCAAGTGGACGACTTGAGGTCAAGTCGCTTCTCCAGGGGGGATGCATTGATACGAATCCAAACAGGCCAGGTCCTAATCGATTGGGGCTGTTTACCCGGTCATAGGGTCTTGATGGAAATCAGCCTAGTGGGGTTAGTGGGTGAGCTGGTCATCTAGTGTTTAGGAAGAAACTGCTGCTTAACTGCCCTTGTTCTTCCTGTTTATGTTTAATTCCTAGGATGTTTGTCTTGTCTTGTTTATTTTCAAATTTATCCAAGTATTGTTTGTACGGGAGATTTTCCCTTCTCGAGCCGACTAGTGAATTTCACCTTTGTTTGCATCTTAGTTTTCTGGGTTCTATCAGAATATTTCACTTTTTCAGCAGTAAGCATAGGAATTTATGTATAAATTTTAATAAACTGCTCAAAACAAGGTTTTGCTCAAAACATGCGAAGCAAGCTAATGAGTGCTGAACAATCCATATTTAATAAAGTTACACCAAGATGAAATGTTGCTAAGATGTCTTTTATGTGACCAAATATGATCTCTCTGATCAACCAAGAAATAATCTGCATTTGAGGTTCGAACCAATGCTAAAGACTTAAAAGGCATCCTACTTCTCGGTCATTATGTTTACGAGATGAATTTGGGAAGGGAATAGTTATCAAGAAATGTATAGTTCATACTTTGTTTACTGATCTATGTTCATTGGATCCTGTCTTGTACACTAATTATGCCCCTATTTCCATTTCTAGATGGTATCGGTCTCCTTGGTGGGACTACTGATCATTTATCTCGATGTATGCTCCCGTAAAGGTTTGTTACTCTTTAAATGTGATTCTTTATTTCATTTGAAGAACTTTTGTTTTACATGATACGTTGAAATCTGTCAAGGATATTCTGAATGTGCAGAACCTATCTTCTTTATTCTTTTTGATCGCATGCCAATTTCTTTGATGGATATGCGGGTGTATATCGCATGACCATATGAACTTACCATGTATACTATATTTTTGCAGTTATATTAATAATTACTATCTTGTCATTAGGATCCACTATTGCTAATGTTAGGCCATTATGATCCACTATAACTCCATATCTTAAAATTTTAACTCCCAAGTTTGGTATGTACTTGTGGTGATTGGACCAGGTAATCTTTGTTCTTTGTTTAATGCTTGTTTTCAAGTTCCACTTAGTAGCACTCACTAAACTAAAAGAAGTGCGTGGTGTTTAAAACGTCTCCTTCACTATGGTTTTGATCCTGCTGTTTTAGGGATGAAATACTTTATTTTGTTGAAATCTGTTTCCTGAGTCGGAAGTTTCATGTTAACTATCTTCATTTTCTGGATTATATAAATATTTGACTGGTTTTTATGCGTTTGACGTAGTTGTTGATAATTTACATGCATGTTAAATGGCAAGTTATGCTGCATATACATAATATGACTTTGGTAACAGCTTCTATATAACCGTATATGCTTTTTATCTTGTAGAGCCTTTCTGCACTTTTGCATATCTATATGATATTTGAACTAGTTTTTTTTTTCTGAAAGTCTCCTGGAGCATGCTAACTATTTTAGTGGTAATCCTGCTGTTTTTAGACTTCTCTTCCCCAGTTATTGCTTTAGCTGGCAGGACATTAATCAATTCTTGAGTTATGAGTTGTGACAGGCTGCTTCATGCATCTCAGTGGATTTAGCTTATGTATATGAATTGGTTAGTTGCCCTTTTCCATTGCTGTGATTCCTCATGTCATACTATGCTTCAGGTTTGATTCAGTTGTAGTGAAACAGAATGATATTGTTACTCCGTCCTCTAAGTACTATTAGCTTTTTATTGCAAGTTTTTCTGATTTATTGTAATGTTTGCAGGTAGTTGATGTTATTGATGTAAATGGAAGTAAAGACAAAGGTTACTAGACAACCGTGAAAGATGTTTTTTATGACGAGGTTATGAACATTATTAGTGGCTTAATTAACCACCGGTCTTTCTTCTTTATGTATATGTTCTATTCTCTTGACGTAACTTTTCTTTATAATAAAGTGCAGCTGGATGAACCGGGCCAAAATATACGAGTTTCCAGACTTTTTGGAAAAGGTGCTATTAGTTCCTTTTACAAATTGTTTTAATCGAGTCAACACTAGAACTTGAACAAAATTATTAAGTAACTTTCTGTATCTATTGCACTGTTATGATTATATCACTACTTCACATGCAGGTGTGTTTTTTCGACGTCTTCCTTGCACATCTAGAGATAAATTGCTTCTTCAAGTTCTTATATAAATCAAATAGGTATGTTTTGTTTTTTTCTTGTACAATGTTTGGTTTTCTCTATCACTTACAGACAGACCTAGAGAAGACAATACGAACCAACCAAGACAAGTTAGAATCATGAGCAGGCTGTCAGTTTAAGTTAAACATATCTGGAATTAGTCATGTCGATAAGGGGTTCCTAGAAAATCAAAGCTCAAAAACTATAACACACTGTTGAGTTTGAAACAGTAAGTTTCAGGAAGACTTGGAGTGGTGATTAAGTGTAGATCGATTGATGGACACTTTTTGATCTTGGCCGTTAATCAGACATTAATCAGCATTAGTTTATAAGGCTAGTTTTATTAGATATTATTTCTCATTAGCTATGGAATATAAACTTGGAGAGATGACAACCGAAATGAAACAGAACTGACAGTAACACGTTGGCTCAGTGAAGAGTACAAGAAGGAAGGGCCTGCCTACATTAAGTGAGCTTCAGGAAGGGGGCAAGCTTACCTTTCTTGGCCTTTTGGCTCAGATCAAGTGTAGTATCTATTCTTATTAGTTTGATATCTTTCTCGGCCATCGGCCCACTCGATAGTAATCTAATTTTTTAATGGGAAATGCCCACCACTTTAGCTTGCTATTGGGGTCTTTGAGCGTCACCTTGGTGTTGCACTACTGGCTTGGCCTGTCGCACCCCTCCAAGCCGTAGTTAAAGTTATGTTCTTTAATGAATACTTACTTTTGCTCTTTTTTTCAACACTTCATTTAGCACTATTAAATCTATGTTTCACTCTTTCAGCAGTAAGCATGGGTATCTGTATATAGATTTTTAATAAACCCGCTTGAAACAAGTGAAGATTGTTTCTAAAATGTTGAAAGTGAAGATATCTCTTCAGGCTCTTACTTTCTCTTAGTGTTTCAAGATAGGATATTTGTTGTGCGTTTTTATAGATAGGGTAGGTGAATGCTGTCACACCCTCAAATTCCGGGTCTGGAATCTATCACGGAGGGGTGTGAACAAACCAGGATCACAGTCATTAGTCACTTGGAACGACTCTATATGCAACGTTTAACATAACAAACCAAAGTTCAAACTTTATAATACATGCGGAAGCGTTTAACAAAATAAACAAACCCAAAATATATAATGATAAACATATATATATCATGGTTTAAGCGTTAGGATGCATGCTTGACCCGTGTAGTGCTCCTAACAGCAGTCCAGATTTAGTGACCTGAGAATAGCATACTAAAAGTCAACACATGGTTGGTGAGTTCAAGAGTTTATGTTTAAACCAAACAGTTTAACAAAAGTGGGTATCAACCCAATGGTTGGTAAGTTCAAGAGTTTGCGTTTAATCATAACAGTTTAACAAAAGTGTAATCAACCCAATGGTTGATTAGTTCTAGAGCTTGCGTTTAAACATCCCAGTTTAACAATAGCGTGTATCAACCCAACGGTTGATCAGTTTAAGAGTTTGCAGTTAAACATCCCAGTTTAACAATAGCGTGTATCAACCCAACGGTTGATCAGTTCAAGAGTTCACAGTTAAACATCCCAGTTTAACAACAGCGTATATTTAAGCATATGCATTGTAATGGCTAGCTAGCCCATTCACAAACGATATTAAATAGTGATTTCGACATTGAAGCTGACTGTGTTATGTTTGCCTCCAGCCACGATGTCAGATCGTGACTAATGTTCATAGGACAAATTGCACCCGACTGACCTCGAGTCATACAGGTGGGGTCGTCACTCCCAGTAGTACTACCCAACTTTCCCCGCTATCCAATATTAACAATTCGAAAGTGTGAGGACTTTTATAATGATCAACAACACTATCTTTAATATCATACACATCTTAAATATATAATGAAAACGTTTGTAACATTACCAGTATGCTATCTCCCCCAAAAGAGTTTTAATAAAATGAACTTACCCAAAAGAGATTTGGTAAAATAGTGGGGCTTGAACTCACCTTGATTTGATGTAATGAAATGAACAAGAACTTCAAAGAATAAGGCAATGCTCGATCAAACACGATCAACACCTATTATTAATTGTAGTTAAGTTTTTAAAACGTGTTCAACGCGAATAATATATTTGGTCGGATTCGGGTCGTTTCGGTTTGACGTACACGATTTGGTATACAACACACCATGTCTTAATAATACTACCAATATTGATATTAATAATAACAATGGCGTGATCATAATTATAATGATAATATTTGTATTTGTAAGTAATTTATGAAATTTATTAAATATAATTCCTTCATTTATCATAATAAATTCATAATTAAAATAATATAATTCTTATTAATAACTTGATGATTTAAATCGTCATTTAAAATCCATTTTTATAAAAGTAACCATTTATATCATTTATACAAATAAATAAATAAATAAGGTTTTTAAAGAATTAAATCTCCACAATTATTATAATTTTAAAAGAATATGGTGTCCAATAATGATTCAATGATCTATTTTTATAAAATTACAATTTATTACATATGTTTTTATTTATTTAAATAAATAAATAAATAAGGTTTTAAAGAAATAAATTTCCATAATTATCATAATACAATATCCAACAATGAATTTATAATTTAAATTATTATTTAGAGTTCATTTTTAAAAATGATTATTTATAACATTTATAAATAATATTTTATAAATATTATTAAGATGTTTTTGGTAAAATAAATTTACAGAAAATGATTATATACTTTCTAAAATAACAAAAGTTTATAAAAATTATTTTTATAATTTTTCAGAATTTTTCTGTATTTTTAAAAGTCTTAAAAAGCTATGTTTTAAAAAAATGTTGGGGGCCGGGTTCGAACCCGCGACCCCCGGTTCCATTCCACACACACCAAACCAGTAAACCAAGGCCTCGGCCGCGGTTAAAACCCCACAATTAATTTATTTAAACTTTAACCCAGTAATACCAAATCACCAAGAAAACCCCAGGTTCGATCCTCAACCAAATCGAAAGCCAAATCGATTTCGATTGCATCAGAACTCATGGGGTTATTGTTCCCCTTGTAAAAACGAACACAATGGTGTGTTTAAGTACCTGTTTCGAGGTTCTACAGTTGGTACACGATCGGTTGCAGGTCCGCGGCAATGAGAGAATCAAATTGATCGATTTCAAGTGTTTAAGATGGGTGTGAGTGTTTCATTAGCTTAGGACTGCTTATATAGCCATTCCAGTTCGTTTAATTTGATTAAAATAAACCGTAGTGGATTGTTTTGTGAGTGGGTCGGCCGAGAAATTTGGTTTAGTGGTATACACACTTAACCGACTTGATTTTTCAAATTGAAATGGTCCCCGAGTTCGGTTCATCCTCTAGAAGATGTCGGGATAGTTGGTTTGCACTATAATCACGATTTTCTTGGCTTTTGGGGTCGCCGGAGAGACGCCGGAGACCGGCCGGAGACGGTGACCGGGAATACGGGCGGTGGGTTGGGTTTTTCAAACAATTTACACAATGGCCCCCTGTAGTTTTGAGTTTTATTATTTCATGACTTAAGTTTCTAAAACAAGTTTTAATATTTGCAAAACTACCCCCTGGACTTAATTAATCAATTATATTAATTTTGTAAATAATAATATTTTCATTATTATTATTATTTTCATTATTAACATTATTAGTTTTAATAATAATATTATTATTATTATCATCGTCATTATTTTTATTATTATTAATACTATTTTTAAATAATAATAAAAATATAAAAATAAATCGTAAATTCACATAGAATTTATATTAAATCACGAAAAAATTTTCGGGTTGTCACATCATCCCCCTGTTAGAGGAATTTTCGTCCCGAAAATTAAGATGTACTGGCAGCATCCTTGAACAGGTTAGGATACTTGCGCATCATCTCGTCCTCTCTTTCCCAAGTGAACTCTGGACCACGCCGGGAGTTCCACCGGACTTTGACAATAGGGATACGACTGTGTTTAAGTGTCTTGACCTCTCGGTCCATTATTTCCACTGGTTCCTCGATGAAGCGTAGTTGTTCGTCAACATGTACCTCGTCTAACGGAACGATGAGAGTTTCGTCAGCAAGGCATTTCCTCAGGTTTGAAACATGGAACACATTATGAACTCCACTCAGTGATTCAGGTAAGGCTAGTCGATAGGCCACTGGACCTATTCTTTCCAATATCTCAAATGGTCCAACATACCTCGGATTCAGCTTTCCTCGTTTGCCAATCCGAACTACGCCTTTCCACGGTGAGACCTTCAATAACACTTTGTCACCTATTTGGAACTCTAGAGGTTTCCGTCTCTTGTCAGCATAACTTTTCTGTCTATCTCGCGCTGCTGCCATACGATTACGGATCTGTACGATCTTTCAGTCGTCTCGTGCACGAGTTCAGGACCGGTAAGTTGACTTTCCCCAACTTCTGCCCAACAAATAGGTGATCGACACTTTCTCCCATACAAAGCCTCGAAAGGTGCTGCCTTTATGCTAGTGTGATAGCTGTTATTATAGGAAAATTCCACCAGGCAGGTGAACTTCCAGTTGTTCCCAAAGTCAATCACACAAGCACGTAGCATATCCTCCAAAGTCTGTATGGTACGCTCACTCTGACCGTCCGTTTGTGGATGATACGCGGTGCTCATATCCAACCGCGTCCCCAATGCTCGTTGTAAAGATTGCCAGAAGTGTGAGGTAAATCGAGCATCACGATCAGAGATAATGGAAATTGGCACCCCGTGCCGGGAGACTATTTCCCTTAGGTAGATACGAGTCAACTTTTCCATGCGGTCAGTCTCCCGAATCGGTAAGAAATGTGCGGATTTTGTCAGACGATCTACAATTACCCAAATGGTATCGCACCCGCTGGGAGTTCGAGGTAGTTTTGTGATAAAGTCCATGGATATCTGTTCCCACTTCCACACTGGTATTTCTGGCTGTTGGAGTAAACCAGATGGTCGCTGATACTCCACCTTAACTTTAGAACAGGTTAAGCATCTGCTTACGTATGAGGCAATGTCAGCTTTCATGTTCGGCCACCAGTAAAGGACTTTTAGATCGTGATACATCTTGTCTGAGCCCGGATGAATGGAGTACCGTGACTTGTGAGCTTCTTCCATTACTAGTTCGCGTAGGTCTCCACACAAAGGAACCCATATTCGATCCATGAAGTAGCGGATTCCGTCAGATTTGGTTTCCAGTTGCTTTTCCATGCCTCGTAGCGATTCAGCCTTCAAGTTTTCGTCTTTTAATGCCTTAAGTTGAGCATTACGTATTTGATCGGGTAATCCGGTGCGAATAGTGAGTTGTAATGCTCGAACTCGTCTTGGCTTGGGTGTCTCCTTCCGACTCAAGGCATCTGCTACTACATTAGCCTTGCCAGGATGATATTTGATCGCACAGTCGTAGTCGTTCAACAATTCAACCCAACGACGTTGTCTCATGTTCAGCTCTTTCTGTTCAAAGATGTGCTGGAGACTCTTGTGATCGGTGTAAATGGTGCATCTGGTACCGTACAAGTAATGTCTCCAAATCTTCAAGGCAAAAATCACTGCACCTAATTCCAGATCATGGGTGGTATAGTTCTTCTCGTGAGTCTTCAGTTGTCTCGAGGCGTAAGCTATCACCTTATCTCGTTGCATCAGAACACAACCCAATCCTTGAATGGATGCGTCACAATACACCACGAAATCATCTGTCCCCTCCGGTAGTGCCAATATCGGTGCACTACAGAGTTTCTGTTTCAATAGCTGAAAAGCCGCCTCTTGACTTTCACCCCATTTGTATGTCGTTCCTTTGTGGGTCAAGGCTGTGAGAGGTTGTGCGATTTTAGAGAATCCTTCTATGAATCGTCGGTAGTATCCTGCTAACCCCAGGAATTGCCTTATCTCAGTCGGTGTCTTAGGTGTAGCCCAATTCTTTATCGCCACAATCTTTGCAGGATCAACATGTATTCCCTTCTCATTAACGATATGACCTAGGAATTGCACTTCACGTTTCCAGAAGTCACACTTAGAGAATTTGGCGTACAGTTGCTCCTTCTTCAATAATTCCAAGATCAATCGTAGATGTTCTTCGTGGTCCTCCTTGGTCCTAGAGTATATCAGTATGTCATCGATAAACACGATAACAAACTGATCGAGATAGGGTTTGCACACGCGATTCATGAGGTCCATGAATACCGCAGGTGCATTAGTCAACCCAAAAGGCATGACCAAGAACTCGTAATGACCGTAACGAGTACGGAATGCGGTTTTGGAGATGTCCTCCTCACGGACTCGGAGTTGATGATAACCAGACCTCAAATCGATCTTCGAATAATAGCTCGATCCCTGAAGCTGATCAAACAAGTCGTCGATACGAGGTAAAGGATATCGGTTCTTGACTGTGACTTTGTTTAATTCTCTATAATCGATGCACATTCGGAAAGTGCCGTCCTTCTTCTTAACAAAGAGAACAGGGGCTCCCCAAGGTGATGAGCTAGGTCGGATAAAGCCCTTATCTAAAAGCTCCTGAAGTTGTGATGACAACTCCTGTAGTTCGTTTGGTGCTAATCGATAAGGTGCTCTAGCAATCGGGGCTGCACCGGGAGTCAGTTCGATTTGAAATTCCACTTGGCGATGAGGTGGTAGTCCAGGAAGATCCTCTGGAAACACCTCTGGAAAATCTCTTACCACGGGAATGTCTTCTATTTTCTTTTCCTCGGACTGCTTGTCGGTGACGAGTGCCAGAATAGCCACACGCCCTTTTCGTAACAACTTTTGCGCCTTCATGTAAGAGATAATACCCATTACTGCACCACTCCTATCGCCTCGGACTGTAAGAATTTCATCACCAACAGGGATTCGTATGATCTTCTCATGGCATATGACTTCCGCTTGCTTATTAGAGAGCCAATCCATGCCTACCACAACGTCGAAACTTCCTAGTGTAACAGGCATAAGATCTATAGCGAAAGTATGACCAGCGAGTTCTATCTTACAATCTCTAAGAATGTGTGTTACATGGATTTGTTTACCGTCGGCCAATTCTACGGTATATTTGGATTCTAAGGCAGAAGGAATATCACTTAGGAAATTACAGAACTTTAAGGATATAAAACTCCTATCGGCCCCAGTGTCAAACAGTATCGTGGCAAAACATCCATTGACAGAAAATCTACCAGTAATAGTTGTAGGATCATTTAGAGCCTCACCTGAGCCAATGACGAAGGCTCTCCCTTTGGCTCCATTATTGTTACCACCGTTACCACTGTTGCTGTTGTTGTTGCCTTGATTGTTGTTGTTTTGGCCGGTGCCATTACCGTTCTTCCTCAGCTGCGGGCAGTTGTTCCTGTAGTGCCCTTCTTTCCCACACTCAAAGCAACCCTTTCGAGTTTCCTGAGTTTGCTGTGGCTTCCTAACCAACTCACCACGGCAATCCTTAGCCAAGTGTCCCATTTTACCACACCGCTGACACTTGTAATTGTCACATCTTCCAACATGATGATAGTTGCACCGTGGGCACCTCGGCTGTTTACCACCATAACTGCTCGATCATTGATTGTTCGAGGCTGACTGGTTGAAGTTACGATTGTTGTCGAACCTCCTGTGTTGTTGTTGTGGTGTTTGTTGCTGATGTTGACCACCGGACGATGATGTTCTATTGTTGTTGTTGGTGTTGTTAGAGGTATCCCACTTCCTCTTGTTGTCGGACACACTCGCCGCAGCACCCCGTCTTGGTAACCGTCCTTCCTCCACAGCTTCATCAGTCAGTTTGTGGGCTAGGCGGATAGCTTGCTGGATAGTAGCCGGGTTTGAGGAAGTAACCATACTCCTAATCTCTGGCACCAATCCTCGGATGTAGTGTTCCACTCTCTTGTGCATTTCGTTTACCATTCCTGGACATAGAGTGGCCAGCTCATGAGTTCTCGTGGTATAAGCCTCAATTTCTGATCCTTGCATCTTCAGTTGCCAGAATTCCACTTCAAGTTTTTGTACTTCACTTCGTGGGCAGTATTCCTCAATCATCATATCTTTGAACTCGCTCCACGGGAGTTGATCTGCCATGGCTTGCCCTAGCATTTGCACTTGCGCATTCCACCAAGACAATGCAGCACCATCCAACGTCCCCGTAGCGTATTTCACCTGGTCAGCAGGCAGACAGTTACATTTTGAGAATACGGACTCCGTCTTCTCAAACCATCTCACTAACCCTACAGCTCCCTCGGTTCCACTGTAGGTGTGAGGCTTACAGTCCATGAAGGACTTGTAGGTACACGTTGGTGGTCCTACTGGCTGTCTTGTTTGGGTAGCAGCTACTGCTGCCTGAACTTGTACGTTGATTAGAGCAGCTAATTCAGCAGGGGTCATATTAATAGGACCAGCGCCTTGGTCACCAGCACCTTGGTTACCGGCACCACGTCCACGCACGCGTCCTCGTCCACGACCACGTCCACGTCTTTGGGCGTCCATTATTTCACTTTATATTCACAAATACAATAATGAGTAACGAATCAATCCTCTTTATCTCAATAAGGAGATAATTAATTCATCACCACCATAATGTTTATAACAAATTGAGTTTGTTGTTTGGGTGGGGAAACAACTCTTTCCACATAGGTTCCAAAATAAAGAAACGCTACGTAGTCCGAATCGTTTAAAGGAAATAGAATAGAATCATTCAGCTATGTCGTGCTGTAGTGTATAGACATTGCTTGTGAGTCGTCGGACTCGGTATTGTTCCATGTTCAGTAAAAAAAGGTATCCCATTTACCTTATGGACTTGTGTATTGACCATAGTTTATCACTCATCCCAGAAATCCCCAGGTAAGCATACCAGGTCTCGTAATGAGATATATGCGATATGCTAGCCTTAGCCCGAAGGCTTTTTGCCAGGAAATCCAGAATACAGGTGTCTATGTGTCACACAAGTTCATTTGGTTCATGAAATTTTAAAACCTCGATATGATTTTCATAGTTTAGACATAAAGTCTAAGGATTTGAACCTAAGATAATCAGTTAAGTTTAGGAAGTCTAGAAACAAGTAACTAACTAACTGTGTGCGGTTATAGTCTAGTGTGTATGCAACCTAGTTCTCTATAACCAATGGCTCTGATACCAATCTGTCACACCCTCAAATTCCGGGTCTGGAATCTATCACGGAGGGGTGTGAACAAACCAGGATCACAGTCATTAGTCACTTGGAACGACTCTATATGCAACGTTTAACATAACAAACCAAAGTTCAAACTTTATAATACATGCGGAAGCGTTTAACAAAATAAACAAACCCAAAATATATAATGATAAACATATATATATCATGGTTTAAGCGTTAGGATGCATGCTTGACCCGTGTAGTGCTCCTAACAGCAGTCCAGATTTAGTGACCTGAGAATAGCATACTAAAAGTCAACACATGGTTGGTGAGTTCAAGAGTTTATGTTTAAACCAAACAGTTTAACAAAAGTGGGTATCAACCCATGGTTGGTAAGTTCAAGAGTTTGCGTTTAATCATAACAGTTAACAAAAGTGTAATCAACCCAATGGTTGATTAGTTCTAGAGCTTGCGTTTAAACATCCCAGTTTAACAATAGCGTGTATCAACCCAACGGTTGATCAGTTTAAGAGTTTGCAGTTAAACATCCCAGTTTAACAATAGCGTGTATCAACCCAACGGTTGATCAGTTCAAGAGTTCACAGTTAAACATCCCAGTTTAACAACAGCGTATATTTAAGCATATGCATTGTAATGGCTAGCTAGCCCATTCACAAACGATATTAAATAGTGATTTCGACATTGAAGCTGACTGTGTTATGTTTGCCTCCAGCCACGATGTCAGATCGTGACTAATGTTCATAGGACAAATTGCACCCGACTGACCTCGAGTCATACAGGTGGGGTCGTCACTCCCAGTAGTACTACCCAACTTTCCCCGCTATCCAATATTAACAATTCGAAAGTGTGAGGACTTTTATAATGATCAACAGCACTATCTTTAATATCATACACATCTTAAATATATAATGAAAACGTTTGTAACATTACCAGTATGCTATCTCCCCCAAAAGAGTTTTAATAAAATGAACTTACCCAAAAGAGATTTGGTAAAATAGTGGGGCTTGAACTCACCTTGATTTGATGTAATGAAATGAACAAGAACTTCAAAGAATAAGGCAATGCTCGATCAAACACGATCAACACCTATTATTAATTGTAGTTAAGTTTTTAAAACGTGTTCAACGCGAATAATATATTTGGTCGGATTCGGGTCGTTTCGGTTTGACGTACACGATTTGGTATACAACACACCATGTCTTAATAATACTACCAATATTGATATTAATAATAACAATGGCGTGATCATAATTATAATGATAATATTTGTATTTGTAAGTAATTTATGAAATTTATTAAATATAATTCCTTCATTTATCATAATAAATTCATAATTAAAATAATATAATTCTTATTAATAACTTGATGATTTAAATCGTCATTTAAAATCCATTTTTATAAAAGTAACCATTTATATCATTTATACAAATAAATAAATAAATAAGGTTTTTAAAGAATTAAATCTCCACAATTATTATCAATGATCTATTTTAAAATTACATATCAATGATTATTTTATAAATAAATAAATAAGGTTTTAAAGAAATAAAATCCATAATTAAATCATAAATACATAATTCCAACAAATGAATTTATAATTTAAATTATTATTTAGAGTTCATTTTTATAAAAATGATTATTTATAACATTTATAAATAATTTTTATAAATATTATTAAGATGTTTTTGGTAAAATAAATTTACAGAAAATGATTATATACTTTCTAAAATAACAAAAGTTTATAAAAATTATTTTTATAATTTTTCAGAATTTTTCTGTATTTTTAAAAGTCTTAAAAAGCTATGTTTTAAAAAAATGTTGGGGGCCGGGTTCGAACCCGCGACCCCCGGTTCCATTCCACACACACCAAACCAGTAAACCAAGGCCTCGGCCGCGGTTAAAACCCCACAATTAATTTATTTAAACTTTAACCCAGTAATACCAAATCACCAAGAAAACCCCAGGTTCGATCCTCAACCAAATCGAAAGCCAAATCGATTTCGATTGCATCAGAACTCATGGGGTTATTGTTCCCCTTGTAAAAACGAACACAATGGTGTGTTTAAGTACCTGTTTCGAGGTTCTACAGTTGGTACACGATCGGTTGCAGGTCCGCGGCAATGAGAGAATCAAATTGATCGATTTCAAGTGTTTAAGATGGGTGTGAGTGTTTCATTAGCTTAGGACTGCTTATATAGCCATTCCAGTTCGTTTAATTTGATTAAAATAAACCGTAGTGGATTGTTTTGTGAGTGGGTCGGCCGAGAAATTTGGTTTAGTGGTATACACACTTAACCGACTTGATTTTTCAAATTGAAATGGTCCCCGAGTTCGGTTCATCCTCTAGAAGATGTCGGGATAGTTGGTTTGCACTATAATCACGATTTTCTTGGCTTTTGGGGTCGCCGGAGAGACGCCGGAGACCGGCCGGAGACGGTGACCGGGAATACGGGCGGTGGGTTGGGTTTTTCAAACAATTTACACAATGGCCCCCTGTAGTTTTGAGTTTTATTATTTCATGACTTAAGTTTCTAAAACAAGTTTTAATATTTGCAAAACTACCCCTGGACTTAATTAATCAATTATATTAATTTTGTAAATAATAATATTTTCATTATTATTATTATTTTCATTATTAACATTATTAGTTTTAATAATAATATTATTATTATTATCATCGTCATTATTTTTATTATTATTAATACTATTTTAAATAATAATAAAAATATAAAAATAAATCGTAAATTCACATAGAATTTATATTAAATCACGAAAAAATTTTCGGGTTGTCACAAATGCAACTTGGAGGAACTTCAAGACTTGGAATCTGTTGCAAGCTGCTTCCTTTGAGTATGCCCTGTTTGTGAATGTTTTTCTTCGATGCTAAATTAGAACACTTGTAATCTGTTTCTAGTTCTTCGATGAGGACGATGATGTTAAACGGTTCTACTAACTCGATGCAAAGACACTTAGTATGTACTTATGTTGATTGGACCAGGTAACCTTTGCTCTTTTGTTCTAAAGTTCCACTTAGTATTTCTAACTATTCTAGTGGTAACCCTGCCATTTTAGGTCTTCTATTTTCTTACCATTGCTTTTTGCTGGCAGGCTATTAATCAATTCTTGAGTTGTGACAGTCTGCATCATGCGTCCCAGTTAGATTCAGTTGCATCCGAACAGAAAGATAGTGATACTTCGTCCTCTAAGTACTACTTACCTATTTGCTGCATTTTTTTTCTAATTTTATTATAACTTTTGTAGGTTATTGGTGTTATTGATGTGAATAGAAGTAAAGACAGTTTACTAGACAACTGTGAAAGTTAGTTTTTGTGATGAGGTTAGAAACATTATTAGTGGCTTACTTAACCACCAGCTGGATGAAACTTTTCTTCATAATACAACACAGCTGGATGAACCTGACCAAATATACAAGAAGTTTCCAGACTTCTTGGAGAAGGTGCAATTAGTTCTTGTTACAAGTTGTTTTAATCGAGTTAACACTGGAACTTTAACAAATTGTATATATTGCACCAATATGATAATATCACTGCTTCACATGCAGGTGTGTTCTTGAAACCTGCATGTCTTCCTTGCATGTCTAAAGACAAATTGCTTCTACAAGTTGTTTATAGGTATGTTTTGTTTTTTCATGTACCATGTTGGTTTTATCTAGCACTTACAAACACCTAGAGAAGACACTATGAACCCCTTGTAGTTTTTCACAATCCCTTTGAATTACGTGAGTATGCAAACAAGCGACTAACTGACATAAGTTTGAATCATAATCAGGTTGTCAGTTTAAGTTAAAAAAAAATCTGGAATTAGTCATGTAGATAAGGGTTCTTAGAAAATCAAAGTGCAAAAACTATAACACAATTTGAAGTTTGTAACAGTAAGTTGTAGGTTGGTTTAAAAACGGATTTGGGGTGGTGATTATTGCACCAGTATGATAATATCACTGCTTCACATGCAGGTGTGTTCTTGGAACCCTCATGTCTTCCTTGCATGTCCAGAGACAAATTGCTTCTACAAGTTGTTTATAGGTATGTTTTGTTTTTTCATGTACCATGTTGGTTTTATCTAGCACTTACAAACACCTAGAGAAGACACGATGAACCCTATGTAATTTTTCACAACCCCTTTGAATTACGTGAGTATGCAAACAAGCGACTAACTGACATAAGTTTGAATCATAATCAGGTTGTCAGTTTAAGTTAAAAAGAGCTGGAATTAGTCATGTAGACAAGGGTTCTTAGAAAATCAAAGCGCAAAAATTATAACACAATTTGGAGTTTGTAACAGTAAGTTGTATGTTGGTTTAAAAACGGATTTGGGGTGGTGTTCAACACCAGGTGTGTTCTTTCGATGTCTTCCTTACACATCTAGAGATAAATTGCTTCTTCAAGTTCTTATATAAATCAAATAGGTATGTTTTGTTTTTTCTTGTACAATGTTTGGCTTTCTCTATCACTTACAAACAGACCTAGAGAAGACAATACGATCCCCCATGTAGTTTCTGACAGTCCCTTTGAATAACGTGAGTATATATGGAAATGGAACCAACCGAGACAAGTTAGAATCATGAGCAGGCTGTCAGTTTAAGTTAAACATATCTGGAATTAGTCATGTAGATAAGGGGTTCTTAGAAAATCAAAGCACAAAAACTATAACACACTGTTGAGTTTGAAACAGTAAGTTTCAGGAAGACTTGGGAGTGGTGTTTAAGTGTCGATCGATTGATGGACACTTTTTGATCTTGGCAGTTAATCAGACATTAATCGGCATTAGTTTATAAGGCTAATTTGTTAGATATTATTCCTCATTAGCTATGGAATATAAACTTCGAGAGATGACAACCGAAATGAAACAGTAACTGGTACAGTCCCAACGTTGGCTCAGTGAAGAGTACAAAGAGGAAGGGCCTGCCTACATTAAGTGAGCTTCAGGAAGGGGGCAAGCTTACCTTCCTCGGCCTTTTGGCTAAGATCAAGTGTATTATCAGTTTAATATCTTTCTCGGCCATCTGCCCACTCGATATTAATCTAATTTTTTAATGGGAAATGCCCACCACATTAGCTTGCTATTGGGGTCTTTGAGCATCACCTTTGGTGTTGCACTACTGCCTTGGCCTGTCGCACCCCTCCAAGCCATAGTTAAAGTTATGTTCTTTAATGAATACTTTTGCTTTTTTTCAACACTTCACTTAGCACTATAAAATGCATGTTTCACTCTTTCAGCAGTAAGCATGGGTATCTGTATATAGATTTTTAATAAACTGCTTGAAACAAGGTTTTGTATTTGAGTGGGCTGCAATCTTTTGAACCGTGTTGTAAAATGTTATAATTTGGGTTGAGTGGAATATTGTTTCTAAAATGTTGAAAGTGAAGATATCTCTTCAGGCTCTACTTTCTCCTAGTGTTTTCAGATGGGATAATTGTTGTGCATTTTTATAGATAGGATAGGTGAATGCAACTTAGAGTAACTTCAAGACTTGGAATCTGTTACAAGCTGCTTCCTTTAAGCATGCCCTGTTTGTGAATGCTTTTCTTCGATGCTAAATTAGAACACTTGTAATCTGTTTCTAGTTCTTCGATGAGGATGATGATGTTAAACCGTTCTACTGACTCGATGCAAAGACACGAGAATCGAACAGCCTTTTAGGAGATTTGTATCGAAAAGTTGTAGGTACTAAGAAGAAGCAGTCACTTATATGAAGAAACTCTCTTTGTACACACAAAGTATGCAACTCTTGGTATTGAGTTAAATTTTTTCCTAACGTTCTCATTGGTGTAATTTGACTTTTCATGCTCATATATATATATATATACCAGTTTTTTTTGTTATTTTTTCTATGCACCCGATCCTTTCCAAGACATGGGGCTTGGTTTCGTATTCTTGAGTTCTAGATGCATCTTCTCTAGGGAATCAATTTTGTAGCAGAACTTGAGTGGCACATTCGTACTGGGTATGGAAAAAGGAGATGTAGGAATGTGATGGTGAATGAGGACTCACAAGATCAAGCTTCATGTATGAACATGGACTAAACATGAAGAGGTGTTATTACAAAGAGATTTTCAAAAAGGTTTGTGATAATGGGTATGGAAAACTCTTATGTTATGAGAGTTGAAAGGTAAGTATTAAATTACTAAAGATGAATATATCTAGAAATTCTATATGGTGGATTTATTTTTGTTGATATTTACTATTATTACACATGAATAAATTTCAGAATATGATGTTAAAGATAATTTAAAGAGGAATGGAGCGTGAGTTCCTGAAGATGACAAAATGCGTTTGGCTATTCATTCGGAGAGGATGAAGTTTAAGGTGTACGTGTGGTGGACACATATGTTGTCAATATAACCCACTTTAAAACTAGTTAGTGTAGAAAAACCATGTTGATGGTTACATTGTTACTTTATTTCTAATGTATCTAGTGAATAAATAAACTGTAAAGCTAGTTTAATAGGAATTTGATCGAATAGAACAAAAGTCATAAAGTTTATAAGACTTTCTATGAACATATTTTTTCACGTAGTTGAAGTCTAATGTCTAAGATGTATGGTAAGGACTTGATCTCATTTTGGCATAAGAAACTATGATTTCCGTCTATTAAATAATAATTATACGAAGTAAACTCAATAATGAAAGACATCGGAACAATTATATAGCATACGAACACAAATAAAACGACCCAGACAAATCTCACTGTGGACACAATGAATGTTTCACCTCAAATATCACACATTCGTTTTAAGCGCATTGGTTGTGAATGAAATAATAACTCAACTCGTTAAGTTAGTTTTGGTGAAAGTATTTCTAGGTTGAATGAACTTGAAGTCGCAATTTGAACAAATAAAAATAATTTTCTGAACTAATTAAGTGTAAAGTTGATAACATTGGTTCATACATGGAGACAAACAAACAAACAAACAAACATACCCAGTGAGTCCCGCTCAGGAGCAGGGTCTGGGAGGGGTAGGTGGCGGCGAGTCTTTCCTCTATCTTGGGAGATAGAGAGACTGCTTCCGAAGAGACCCCGACTCGGTAACGAAAACTAATAACAGTCGCAGTCGCAAACATAAAGTAAGTCAGACAACACACAGGTATCAATCACTTAAATACATAAAAAGCTTGTACATCAAATAAGCAGGTAGAATCACGTATAAGGGCAGAAATAGGAACACATGTGGGCCGTAACAGATCTACGTCTACCCTTCGTACCCAAGATCTACGTCTACCCTTCCTACCCATCGGTCCCGCTAGAAGTCCTTAATTTTAATTCTACGTCTCCACTCACTCCTATCCTCGATCATGTGCTCAGAGAGGTGCAAGTCTACCATATCTCGCCTAATTAATTCGTCCCAAGTCAACCTAGGTCGACCTCTATTCCTTCTACCCTCTACAGTGATGTTCTCTACTGCTCTAACGGGTGCTCCCATTGACCTTCGCTTTACGTGCCCAAACCATCTTAATCTTCCCTCTCTTATTTTATCTGTGATACACGCCACCTTCAGCCTCTGTCGAATCACGTCGTTTCTTATTCGATCCAATCTTGTGTGTCCACACATCCATCTCAGCATATGCATTTCCGCGACCTCTATTTGTCTCTGGTGCGATTTCTTTATGGCCCAACAATCTGTTCCGTATAACATAGCTGGACGTACTGCCACTCTGTAAAGTTTTCCCTTTAATTTTGCTGGGAACCTCTTATCACACAGGATCCCTGATGCTGCTCTCCATTTGCACCATCCTGATTGCACACGGTGAGCTACATCGTTGTGTATCTCTCCGTCCTCCTGTACGTACGAGCCCAGGTATTTGAATGTAGAAGTCTGTGGTACCGTCCTACCCTGGATGCTAATTTGTGTGTCCTCTTCAGCCTCACCACTAAAGTTACAATGCATGTATTCAGTCTTAGAGTGACTTATCGTTAAGCCTCTGCTCTCAAGTGCTGCTCTCCACTGTACTAGCCTCTCGTTAAGCACCGTTTTAGATTCTGATATTAGGACAATATCATCTGCAAACAACATGCACCACGGGACAGGCTGTTGTATAGACTTGGTCATCTCATCCAGCATTATTGTAAAGAGAGATGGGCTTAATGCCGAACCTTGGTGTAGTCCCACTTCCACCGGAAAGAAGTCTGTGTCTCCGACAGGTGCTCGCACACACGTTTTTGCCCCTTCATACATATCCATTATTATTTTGATATACTTCTCTGGTACCCTTCTGAGTCGTAAACTTTCCCAAATGAGTTGACGGGGCACACTGTCATATGCTTTTTCTAGGTCAATGAATACCATATGAAGGTCCCTTTTCTTTTCTCTATATTTCTCTATTATCCTTCTTATGACGTGTATGGCTTCTGTTGTGGAGCGTCCTGGCATAAATCCAAATTGGTTCACCGTAATCTGAGTTTCTCTTCTAATCCTCGTGTCAATAACTCTTTCCCATAGTTTTATCGTGTGACTCAATAGCTTTATTCCCTTGTAATTTGCACAACATTGGACATCTCCTTTTTTCTTATATATGGGGACTATGAAACTGCTTCTCCATTGCTCTGGCATCCTCCCGGTTTTGAAGATGGTGTTAAATAAGTCTGTTAGCCATTGCAGACCCTCGTTTCCCAGGCACTTCGATACTTCGATCGGTATGTTGTCTGGCCCCACCGCCTTAGCCCTTCCCATTTTCTTCAACGTTCTCGTAACTTCGTCGACTGTGATGCTTCTACAGTAACACCTGTTTTGTTGGTCTGGTTGATTTGGTATACTAATCGCAGTTTGTTGGCTAGGGTTCCTTATGTTGAAAAGGTTATCGAAGTAAGTTTTCCATCTCGCCTTGATGTCGTTCTCCTTCAGCAATACTTTTCTATCCGCCGCCTTTATAAACTTGACCATTCTCAGGTCTTGTTTTCTACTTTCTCTTGCCCTGGCAATCTTAAAAATTTCATATTCTCCTTCTTTCGTCTCTAGTCGCTTATACATTCTCTCGTACGCTGTGTTCTTTGCCTCTGACACAGACTTTTTCGCCTCTCGCTTAGCCACCTTGTATTTATCTTTTAGCTCCGCACGTTCTTCGTCATTAGTACAGTGTAAAAGGTCTTTGAAACACTGTTGTTTAGTTCTTATCTTCTCTTGTACGTTTTCATTCCACCACCAGGCTTCCTTATGATCTACTGTCCTATTTGTTGCAAGTCCAAGAGTTTCTTTAGCTGCTTGCATAACTACAGTTGCCATATCCTCCCATATTTTGTTTGCGTCTTCCTGAGGCCCAGTTTGGATCTTAGGTATGACCTTATCTCTAAAGGTGGTAATCTTTTCGTCTTTGAGCTGGCCCCATCTGATCGTAGGTCTGATTTTCTTGGTTGGTTGGACAATTGCTCTCTTCACGCGTAGATCAGCCACCAACATATGATGTTGAGTCACTACTGTCTCTCCCGGGATTACCTTACAGTCTTTCCACGAGTTACGATCTTCTCCCCTCATCAGTATATAGTCTATCCGAGTGTGTCTCCCGCCGCTGCTAAAGGTGATCAGATGCTAATCTCTTTTCTTGAAGAACGAATTTATGATGCCCAGATCATGCGCTAAAGCGAAGTCAAGGAGCTCCCTCCCGCTGTCATTCCTCAGACCATACCCAAACCCTCCATGCACCGACGCGAATTGTTCATTACCCTTACCGATATGGCCATTAAAATCTCCTCCTATGCATATTTTTTCTTGTCTAGGTATGTCTCTCATAACCTGATCTAAAGTCTCCCAGAACTTATTTCTTTCAGTTTCCCCTAATCCAACCTGTGGTGCATACGCACTAACTACTGCTACTACCTCGTCCCCTATTACTATTCTTAACATCATCAGTCTATCATCGTATCTTCTCACTTCCACTATGTAACATTGCGTATTTTCGTTAGAAAAAAATTAGTTTGGTAAACAATTAAATCTAATATAATAGTTACAATAATCAAAACAATAATAATAATAATAATGATAATAATAATAATAATAATAATAATAATAATAATAATAATAATAATAATAATAATAATAATAATAATAATAATAATAATAATAATAATAACTAATAATAATAATAAGAATAATAATGGAAAAATGGACAATTATTAACCTTTTTACATGAAACTTCAGGGGGCTAAATGGTAATTCATTTAAAACTAAATCTAACTTTACATCTCATTTACAAACTGATACAAACCACAGGGACCATTTCTGTAAATTTTTTTTAAAATACACCCAACCCCACAACCCATCTTCTCCCACAAGTTCATCCCCGATTCCCGTATTGCCTTCTCCATTGTCGGCCGAATTTGAGCACCAAATCCCACTAACAATTAAATTAATCGAACCTAAACCACTATATAACTACATCTAATCGGTTTCTACACTCGATTTCATCTAAAACGCACCCGAATATCACCTTCAAACAACCTCGAAACCGCGGACCTGCAACTCGATTTAAAACCAGTTTTCAATCGATTTTAACTAAAATTGATAAGGGGCTATTGGTCCATATCATCATTCAAAGCTTACCTGAAGTTTAATTCGATTATAAACACTGTTTGAGCATCATTCGATGTACACCTTTGTCGCGAACCTGTTCTTGACGGGTTCAACATCAATTCATCACCATATAGGTAATTCGACACACACACACACTCGGTTTTACATGAGGGTCAAAAGCCCTATGATCACAGACACTATCGAAGTCGAATTCGAGCTCAATTTGACCGGATTCGAACCTAGGGCTCGTTTGGGGAATTGGGGTTTACTCGAGAGTGAGGTTAAAACAATTAAAAACCAATTTTAACCGTGGCCACGGCCCTTGGTGTGATGGTGCTGTGCTCACAATCCATTCATGAGGTCCCGGGTTCGACCCCGGGCCACCTCAAACATTTTTTGAAGCCTTTTTAAGCTTTAAAAATTATGAAAAAAAATTGTAAAAATTATAAAAATGTTTTTACAACATTAGAAATTTTTAAAACAACCAAATTATTTTCTAAAATTTATTTCAACATTTTATTTATTTATTTTATTAATTGTTTCAAATAAATAACATAACTAGTTAAATTTTTATAAAAAAATAGACTTTAAATCACATCATCCAATTATTTTAATATATAGACCTGTTTAACAATCAAATATAATATTTGTTATTTTTATCTTGACATTTATTTATTTATTGTATTAGTCGTTTAAATCATGATTAAATATAAAAGTTTTATATATAAATCTTTCCAAAATTATTTTCATTTCTTTTAATCATTTAAATAATTAAATATTTTAATTAATTATCACATAATTAATTAATAAAATTAATTATTTGTTTTTCACACTAAATCAAACGATTACGCGTATTAACACATTTATCCCTATTAAATTCTAAAAGTAATCACATTCAATAAATTTATTTTATTTAGTTATAGACATTCAAACTAAATAAATTGTTTTATTTAAACTATCATTCGAAACCCAATTCCAATGGAAACCCTAATACATCCCAAATTCCCAAATCATTATTATTCTAATTTGAGACACCGTTCCTTAGGTTAATCATAAGGAAATCGTTGGTGTCTAATCTATCACATCCAGATTCTAATCTTATCAATCAAGTGAGTATTCATATCCCCTTTTTATATCATTTCTTATTTGGGGGAAATCATGTGATACAATATATTCAATCATGATATTCTATTGTTATTCATTCTAAATTCAATTCAAGACAGGTTATGTTATTACTTGCAATTATGTGAACATACTATGATAAACTGGATGACAGTAAAACCCTAATTCAATCAATCAATCCTGGTATCAATGGTAGATCTACTGGTTTGGATAACCCACCCATATGAATAGTCGAGTGGTGATTGTGCCAGAGGCAGGAGTTAATCTATGGTGTATGTGTGGAGTCTATTATATGCAAGTGTCAAGTCAAGGGGTTATTATTGTGTCGGTTTATCTATATGCTTTACTATTGCAATATAAGTCTTAACGTTACCTTGTGAATTGGATTATTCTCAATCAATCAATCAATCTATATGTATACTTAAAACTGTGATTACTCACCAGCTAATTCGTTAGCTGACTTTATTTTCTCACATGATTTCAGGTTAAGCAAGTTACTGGACTTCTACATGCTCATATAAGACCCGGACTTAGTCAAAACAAAAGACAATTACTATTTGTGACTTTAACTGTTGTATTTGTATCTGTTAAATTCATGTTATCCTGTAATCTGATTTTAATATTATTTTCACTATTAGACAATCATGAGTTATGAACAATTAATCATTCCCTCGTCCGCTCTGATGATTCCGCCGTCGGGGGGTGTGACAGATTGGTATCAGAGCCATGGTTATAGGGAATTAGGTTATAGAAATAGAATGACCTAGACTATAACTAAGTACCATTACACATGAGTCCTCTCATGTATTTTATATGCTTAGATAGGATTTCATGTGCTTTACATGTTTATACTTGATTATGTGATTATATGCCTTATGTGATTCTTCTTATACTTAGAATCTTATCAATGTACACATGAATCTTAACTCATATTCTAAGGCATTGTGTGCCTAATTCAAGTGATTTCAAACTCCAAAACTCGATTGTTATTCATGGTTTTCAAATTCGTCAAAGTCTGTGTCTTACAACTTGAAACATGCTATGCTGGAAGAGTGGGATGCATGTATCTCGGGGTGTTCTGTCTAGGCAAGGTATTCGTATAAATCCAAATCAACCGATGGATCTGTCTACCTTACCTGGGAACCCTCGGGATGAGTATCTGCTTATAGGTACGCATGTCTTCAACAAAGTTGTGGTTGACCTAATACTTTGATTAGTCAACGTACTCGCTTTGATTTACGAATCAAACGATTATACACGGAACATCTCATTGTTATTATGCCAAATTCCCGATTGTCGTTTTCATGTGGTATAACTCCTATTATTCAATTCTCATAAAATATCTTAATGATATTCCAGAATGGCTTCTCGTCAAATCCGTTCACGGTCTAGAAACTCTGGCCGTAAGATTTCTGCTATTGTAGCACGTGAAGTTACTACGGTCATCCCAACTCTACTTACCCATTTGAACCAAGGCAACAATGTTGTTCAAAACCCAACTGTACCAAACCCTCCCCGAACTTGTACTTACAAACATTTCAGTTATTGCAACCCCACTAAGTTCAGTGGAACTGAAGGTGCTACCGGATTACTACAGTGGTTCGAAAGCATCGAAAACACATTCCTAAACAGTGAATGCCCTGAAAATCTGAAAGTCCGGTATGCCACAAGTGTTCTTCAGAAACGCGCACTTACTTGGTGGAACGGAGAGAAACGAACCCGTGGAACTGAAACTGCTCTAGCCTTAACATGGACTGAAGTTAAGGAGCTCATGACTAAAGAGTTCTGCCCAAGAAACGAAGTCCGGAAACTGGAAGCTGAGTTCTGGGAATTAACCCAAGACAGTGGCGAGAACCTCGCATACACTAACCGATTCCACGAACTAAGCCTTTTGGTACCGCACCTTGCTACCCCTACCTCTCGAGCCATCGAGAAATATATTGGTGGACTACCCATGCAGATTCAGGATACGGTGTTAGGAAGAAATCCTTCGACATTAGAAGATGTTATTAGGCTGGCTGCACAACTAACCGATAATCATGTGAAAGCTAGTTCCTTAACCAGGAAAGGATCGAAGAAGAATACCGATAAACTTCCTAACAATACCGTCAAATCCGACCAAGCCGAGCTTTCCAAGAACAAGAAGATGAAGGCTCAATCTCAAAACTTTGCTGTAATTAGCCCTGCTGTACCAATTAATCAAGTCCCTCCAATTCGTCAACCAGCAGTAAACAACCAATCGCTGATGAAAAAGCCATACGCTGGACCCTATCCGCAGTGTAACAACTGCAGTTATCACCATCCCGCTAACATTCAGTGTCGTCAATGCACAAACTGTGGTCGTTTGGGTCATACATTCAACGTGTGCAGGAGTGCTGCTAAAGCTCCGACCAATGCACCAGTCCACCAACATCCTCCTGCAATTACCCAGGGACGTGCATGCTATCAATGTGGTGATCCGAACCATTTTCGCAATCGATGCCCTTAACTTGTCATCCCGATTTCTACGACTCAAGGACGTGCTTTCAACATTAATGCTCAACAAGCTCAAGCCACCAATGATGTTGTGTTGAATAATTCTTGTCCTTGATTTCGTCTTCCTGAATTAATTCAAGATTTGTAATCATGATTTTCTTTTGTTACATTGATGTAATCTGAAAATTTCTAAATTTCTAATTGAGATACTTTTCCTTTCGTTGTTAAGTCGAACTTTGAACCGTTTGCACCGTGGGAGATGCAAGAGTTTGCAAGTCAACGTATGACTAAGAACACTCAAATCTCCTAAATGATTTTAACTCATCAAAACAGGGGTGATTCCCTTACTTTGGTGATGATTCTTTATTCGTTTCAATAAATGGTTTCCAATGATGTGTTTTATGAAATTTCATCCTCTGGATTAGGGTGATTTCCTTATCTCGAGGACTGACTTCAATTATTCACTTTGGAACTTGCATTTCATAAATGACATGATCTCACCAAAATAGGATTGAAACCCGTACTTTGGTGACAAATGTCAATCTTCGATTGTTTTCTTGTTAATATCAAGCTCAATCATCAAGATACGCGTGAAATTCATACCTTGATGATAATTTCATTTTTATGGATTGTATTTTCTCAAATGAAACGACCTCATCAAAGTAGGAGTGAATTCTGGATTTTGATGAAGAAGTTCATCTTGTTATATTTTGTTTTTGTAAAATTCATCGTTAAGATAGGAGTGAATCCCTTACCTTAATGGTGAGTTATCTCGTCTTATTTCTGAAGATTCTCAGATCGAACTTTTTGATTGGTAAGTTAGTGGTCATACCTTGAGAGTACACCATCAAGTTAGGGGTGAAAACCACACCTTGATGCCTATTCTCATTTCTTGATCTCCAACTTACCAAGGTTGTAATCAAGTGACGAGAGGCATGTAGTAACTTGAAGGGTGAATCAATGATGGTGATTCGACCTATCAAGCCACAGCTTGATCTCTGAACTTGAAAAGAGACCCGATCGTTTTAGGTTGATTTTGATTCCAAGCTTGGAACATTTAAATTCTTAAATCGATTTCTTTCCCTTTGTCTACATGTTTTGATCTAGCTATATGGAACCATTTATTCCTTATCTATCGACTTTCATTGTGAGTTATCATCAAAACCTGGTTACGTGATGGTAGTCTTCCTAAACAATCTTTTGTCAAATAAAGATATTATCTCTGATCGTGATGGTCGCTTCATCTCTCGTTTCTGGAAAAGTCTTCAATCAGCTCTCGAAACTCAACTGAATCTTAGCACAGCTTATCATTCACGAACCGACGGTCAGATTGAAAGAACGATACAAACCCTCGAGGATATGCTCCGGGCTTGTGTCATTGATTTCAGTGGATCGTGGGATTCTCATCTTCCGTTGATTGAATTCTCTTACAATAACAGTTACCAGACCAACAGATGGCACCATTTGAGGCCTTGTATGGTCTGAAGTTGGTGAATCACAAATTACTGGTCCGGAAATTGATACAAGAAACAACCGACAAAATTCATAAGATCCGTGATAACTTGGTCACTGCTAGAAATCGTCAAAAGCATTATGCTGATAAAAGACGTAAGCCCATGGAATACAATGTCGGTGATCTCGTACTTCTTAAGGTATCACCTTGGAAGGGAGTGATTCGCTTTGGAAAGGAAGGGAAACTAGCACCTCGTTATGTGATTTCATTCAAAGTACACGAGCGAATTGGGAAACTGGCCTACAAGCTTGAACTACCCAAGAGCTCAGCAATGTACATCTGACGTTTCATGTTTCAAATCTCAAGAAATGCATTGCCGATGAAAAACTCCACATTCCACTCGACGAAGTCCAGATTGATGAATCTATGCACTTTATTGAGAAATCTGTGGAAATTATGGATCGGGAAGTCAAACAACTCAAACGCAGCCGAATACCGATTGTCAAAGTCCGCTAGGATTTAAACGTGGCCCAGAATTCACTTGGGAACGTGAGTACCAAATGAAATCCCAGTATCCTCATCTTTTCGTTTCAGCCTCCTCGTGAACAAATTTCGGGACGAAATTTCCTAAAGCAGGGGAGACTGTAACATCGCGTATTTTCGTTAGAAAAAAATTAATTTGGTAAACAATTAAATCTAATATAATAGTTACAATAATCAAAACAATAATAATAATAATAATGATAATAATAATAATAATAATAATAATAATAATAATAATAATAATAATAATAATAATAATATTAATAACTAATAATAATAAGAATAATAATGAAAAAATGGACAATTATTAACCTTTTGACATGAAACTTCAGGGGGCTAAATGGTAATTCATTTAAAACTAAATCTAACTTTACATCTCATTTACAAACTGATACAAACCACAGGGACCATTTCTGTAAATTTTTTTTTTAAATACACCCAACCCCACAACCCATCTTCTCCCACAAGTTCATCCCCGATTCCCGTATTGCCTTCTCCATTGTCGGCCGAATTTGAGCACCAAATCCCACTAACAATTAAATTAATCGAACCTAAACCACTATATAACTACATCTAATTGGTTTCTACACTCGATTTCATCTAAAACGCACCCGAATATCACCTTCAAACAACCTCGAAGCCGCGGACCTGCAACTCGATTTAAAACCAGTTTCCGATCGATTTTAACTAAAATTGATAAGGGACTATTGGTCCATATCATCATTCAAAGCTTACCTGAAGTTTAATTCGATTATAAACACTGTTTGAGCATCATTCGATTGACACCTTTGTCGCGGACCTGTTCTTGACGGGTTCAATATCAATTCATCACCATATAGGTAATTCGACACACACACACACTCGGTTTTACATGAGGGTCAAAAGCCCTATGATCGCAGACACTATCGAAGTCGAATTCGAGCTCAATTTGATCGGATTCGAACCTAGGGCTCGTTTGGGGAATTGGGGATTACTCGAGAGTGAGGTTAAAACAATTAAAAACCAATTTTAACCGCAGCCACGGCCCTTGGTGTGATGGTGTTGTGCTCACAATCCATTCATGAGGTCCCGGGTTCGACCCCGGGCCACCTCAAACATTTTTTTGAAGCCTTTTTAAGCTTTAAAAATTATGAAAAAAATTTGTAAAAATTATAAAAATGTTTTTACAAACATTAGAAATTTTTCAAACAACCAAATTATTTTCTAAAATTTATTTCAACATTTTATTTATTTATTTTATTAATTGTTTCAAATAAATAACATAACTAGTTAAATTTTTATAAAAAAAATAGACTTTAAATCACATCATCCAATTATTTCAATATATACACCTGCTTAACAATCAAATATAATATTTGTTATTTTTATCTTGACATTTATTTATTTATTGTATTAGTCGTTTAAATCATGATTAAATATAAAAGTTTTATATATAAATCTTTCCAAAATCATTTTCATTTCTTTTAATCATTTAAATAATTAAATATTTTAATTAATTATCATATAATTAATTAATAAAATTAATTATTTGTTTTTCACACTAAATCAAACGATTACGCGTATTAACACATTTATCCCTATTAAATTCTAAAAGTAATCACATTCAATAAATTTATTTATTTAGTTATAGACATTCAAACTAAATAAATTGTTTTATTTAAACTATCATTCGAAACCCAATTCCAATGGAAACCCAATTCCAATGGAAACCCTAATACATCCCAAATTCCCAAATCATTATTATTCTAATTTGAGACACCGTTCCTTAGGTTAATCATAAGGAAATCGTTGGTGTCTAATCTATCACATCCAGATTCTAATCTCATCAATCAAGTGAGTATTCATATCCCCTTTTTATATCATTTCTTATTTGGGGGAAATCATGTGATACAATATATTCAATCATGATATTCTATTGTTATTTTATTCTAAATTCAATTCAAGACAGGTTATGTTATTACTTGCAATTATGTGAACATACTATGATAAACTGGACGACAGTAAAACCCTAATTCAATCAATCAATCCTGGTATCAATGGTAGATCTACTGGTTTGGATAACCCACCCCATATGAATAGTCTAGTGGTGATTGTGCCTGAGGCAGGAGTTAATCTATGGTGTATGTGTGGAGTCTATTATATGCAAGTGTCAAGTCAAGGGGTTGTTATTGTGTCGGTTTATCTATATGCTTTACTATTGCAATATAAGTCTTAACGTTACCTTGTGAATTGGATTATTCTCAATCAATCAATCAATCTATATGTATACTCAAAACTGTGATTACTCACCAGCTAATTCGTTAGCTGACTTTATTTTCTCACATGATTTCAGGTTAAGCAAGTTAGTGGACTTCTACATGCTCATATAAGACCCGAACTTAGTCAAAACAAAAGACAATTACTATTTGTGACTTTAACTGTTGTATTTGTATCTGTTAAATTCATGTTATCCTGTAATCTGATTTTAATATTATTTTCACTATTAGACAATCATGAGTTATGAACAATCAATCATTCCCTCGTCCGCTCCGATGATTCCGCCGTCGGTCGGGGTGTGACACACTACATTATCCTGAAGTTCCTTAGCAACTAGAAAACCTACTCTATTTTTTGTACCATCTACCCTGAGTACCACAGTTTATAACCGTTGCAGTCTTTTGCTCTCCCACCCCGCCATCTTGTCTCCTGAAGGCACACTATCTGAACCCTACGTCTCTTAAGCACATCTATTAACTCTAATAACTTACTAGTTAGAGTTCCTATATTCCACGATGCCACTCGTAAACTATAACCTTTTTTCGCTTTAGTAGCACCTCTCTTCACCGAACATGATCTCGGGGCAGCCAAATGCCTCCCGATATCTATATTACCTTACAAACACACCTTAAACAACCACTAAAGACGGGTCAACAAAACACGAGGTGAACACACAGGTAATAACCAAATAGAATAAACAGAACACAAGCCAAACACAGGTAATAGCCAAACAGAACACAGGTGAACACAACACAAGCCAAACACCATTTTAAACAGAACAAACACAGGTAATAGCCAAACAGAATATACAGAAGCACCAAAAAAAGCCCATATAAAGCTAAATAGAGCAGACTAAAAGCATATATAAAAACCGAGATAGAATGATCTCACCAAATGTACACCCAATTTGGGTTCTTCGATTATGCTGCTTGTACGGGTAGGGCTTCCGCTGACTCGGCTGTGGAGGTGGTGAGGTGGCTGTGACCGGCCGGTGGTGATGATGGTGCCCGGTGACTGGAGATAGTGAGAGGGGCCGGTTTTAAGTGAGAGGGAGCAGGGGTGTGGAGGCGGTTGTAGTTAGGGGGTCTTGGATCAATAGAATCCTCCAATTGCTTTAAAAGAGGGAGCTGCTGTGGTGGCTCCGGTGGTGGCTCCGGTGGTAGCTCTGGTGGTGGCGGTGGTGACTAGCTGGGTGAGGGTGGACAGCAAGTGAAGGTGGCTGTGGGTGGGGGTGGACAGCGGTGAAGGTGGTTGTGGATGACGGTGACGGGGGTGGTGGTGGTGACGGTGGAGGCAGCGGTAGTCGCTTACTGCGGGGGTGGGGTAGGCGGTTGGGTAGGCGGTGATGATGGTGGTGGTGGCGACCGGTGACCGGTGGTGGTGGTGGTGACCGGGGGTAGCGAGCGGAGGTAGAGATGACCCGTTTAGGGAGAGAGAGAGAGAGCAGAGGAGGAGATGAGAGAGAGAGAGCAGTGAAAACTTCAAACCTGACGTAGCTTACCGGTGGTGGTGGTGGTGGTGGTGGTGGTGGCCGGTGGTGGTGACCGGAGACCGGAGGTGGTGGTGGTGACCGGAGACCGGAGGTGGTGGTGGTGACCGGAGCTTTGGAGATGGAGAAGAGGGAGAGAGAGCCGTTAGAGAGAGAAAGTACACGTTAGAGAGAGAAAGTACTAATTCTTTCACCCTTTTAAAGTGGAACATTATCTTTCCACATTTTGCTTATTCACTATTTGAGCTTATGTCCGATTAAGTTGAAATGGTATTTGCCATTAGCTTTTAGCAAATGATGTATGCTTTTGAAAGTTCTAAAATGATCGGGGCTCTTGAACTATTTGTGTTGGCACTTGGCCTAGAATTCGATGGGTATGTATGTGAAGTTCCCAATTATGCACCAATCTTTTTGATCATGGCCCTAAGAACATCTCATGTTTCTACAATGTTATGGTGAGTTGGGGTAGTGTGCGGCAACAGAGCAACCCATGTGTTTATATAGTGGTGTACAAATCATTTTTAAGGGTTCGGGTTTCAAAACAAACCGGTTTGGTCAAAGATGGTACAAACCGATTCGGGTTCTGAACCAGTTTTGTAGTCGTTAAATATACGGTTAAGTACCAAAGGACTCATGGGATTATTTATAAACTCTCGATAAGTAAATTTTTGCGATTTTATAATATGAAGCATTTTAGTTGTTTTTTCAATAGTAGACCAACTTGATGGAGTAAACGGTATAGCCTAACCACCGTTCATGAGAATATCATGAAACATTATTAGGCTATCTTTTTGTTCGATGACCTTTTTGTAACAATAAACCATCCGGTGCATCCATGAACGTAACTATAGATGTCTAAATGTCTATTAACCCTCCATTCATCCCCACTTTCTATTTATATATAGTCATTTTTTATATAATTTGACATTCTAAACTTCATATAATTATATATTGTGACTCATAGTTTGTCATTAAACGCATATATTATAAAGCATAAAAGGACTTTGCATAACAATTAGTAAACACACCTCTTATAACGTTGTAAACAATGCACAATTACATCAAATAATCATATTTCAAATTTTCAAAGAATGCCTTTAACAATGTTGATCTAATTATTGATTGCCGAACAAGAGATCAGATGGTTATAAAGAACAAACAACCGAGGGTTAGTTTAGCGTTATACCATCATGAGTAGAAGCAAGTAAATCATATCGTGAAACACTATGAGATTAATGATTCCAGTAGCTACCAGTCATAATTACACATTTACATAAGATTGGTAAATAAGAATTCAAAACTAAAAATAAATAAAAGAAATTAAAAAATTGACAAAAGAAAGAAAAAACTAAAAGTAAGAAAAACCACAAGGAACAAGGAAAAAGAGAAAAAGAAGGTGAAGGGAATACCCGATCATTCCAATATTTATAAGTTTTAATTTAAACCAATAATTATCATTCAAATAAACTTATTCGTAACAAAATCCCGATATTATCACTGCCAAAAATAAAACAAATCAAATCAAGATACTGGCGTAAAGATACTGGCGTATCTATACAACATCATTGCCAAAAATAATCCACCGACTCGCTTTTCAGTTTTCCGTATAAAAATCCAACGGTACGAGTCCAGTAGTCCACACCAACACACAAAAATCCGCTTTTCAGTGTCTCTGTCTTCTTCAAGCCCCAGCGGTCCTTTCAACCATCATTTCCACCACTATCATCATATCGTTTGGTGCCATCGACGACGAAATACAAACGGTTCAACGAAATAGTTCACTACGATTCGGTATAACATTAACTCCATCACCCGATCAGGTTGTTTCTTCATGCTTTTGCATATTCTGTGACCTAGTTTCTCCCTCATCCTTTTTTCTTCTTATTATTTCTTAATTGCTTCTTATCTGCGATTGATTTGGCGTTATTGGTCCTGATTTTTGATTTATCGACTGTGCGTTGTAATGTCGTCTGCTGTATACACTAATTGGGCGTTTTTGGTGTTGATGCTTGATTTATTGATCGTGCGTTGTGATTTCTTAACTGCTTCTTATCTGATTTACTAAGCCTTATTGGTGCTGATGTTTGATTTATTGATTATGTGCTGTAATTTCATTTGCTGTATATAATTCTGTAGAGTTATCAACCTGTGAGAGAACAGGGGGAGTACTATTAGAGAGAGAAATTTTCATAATGGTCAAGTAATGCCTTGCCACGTGGAAAACACTACCCCAAGTTTATAACTAATTTTCGGATTAATTGAAAATACTAGTTAGTCTAAATAATGACAAACTGATGTTGTTTAAAAAGTTTAAACATCTTTGAAACACATATTCTTTTGCCTTGAGATTTATTAATACAATACTGTTGTAACGGTGGTCGTTCTAGATTAAGAGTTATTGTATTACATTTAGTTATGAAGACTATTATCTTCATGAGTTTTAATTTTGTTATCATTATTGAATTTAAATTCACATAAGATTTTTCATATTTACCATATCATAAACTTAAGTTTTCTTTATTTATTATGTAGTACTGATTAGTGGATACTGTGGAGTTAACTAATTGTGAAAGTCATGTCACCAGAGCTGGAATTTCCTACTACGATAATTGATCTTACATGAAAGCTCCATGTGCTGGAGCTCTGGGATGAGGGTACTGCAGAGTTGCCTCTAATTGATAAAAGATACTTCTGCTCGTCCACTTACATACAACATTTTATCCAAATTGAAGCCCATTTTATTAACTCATCAACATGATTTGGATTTTCAGTGTTAATCTTATTACCTTAATTTCACATTAGGTGTCTCTTTCAAACTGTAGGTCATTAATTAGCCGACTTCAGTTTAAACAACAGGATGGTAATATTAAATTTTATCATGTCCCATCAAGTACCAGGTTAAGCCCTTGATCATATTCACAAGTACCAAGAGTGAAGAAGCTCTCGTAGCTGCTCTACAACAAAATGGTAATATCATAATTTCACTGTGGTCTTTATCCAGTATCCACATTTAGCATGTGGATTGTGTATTTATTCCTATCAGTGATGCTAGAGTGTCTTTTATGTAATTGAATTTGATCTTTCAGATGAACCAAGAAATAACCTTCTTTTGAGGTTCATATGTATTGATGCCAAAGAAATCAAAGGCATGCTACTTCTTGGTCATTATGTTTACTAGATGAATTTGGGCAGGGAACTCTTACTGAAGGTTAGTTATCGAGAAAGTGCATGTCATGTCAATAATGATATATGTTTATTGTATTCTGTTTTGTACACTGATCATGCCCCTATTTCCGTTTCTAGATGGTATTTATCTCTTTGGCAGAACTGTTGATCATTTTATCTCAATGCATGATCCAGTAAAGTTTTATTACTCTTTAAATGTGATTCTTTGTTTCATCTAAAGAACTTTTGATTTCTTTAGGTGATACTAATCTCTTTAATGGATGTGCAGGTGTATATGATTGTATAACGTGCACCTGCTCATGCTGACCATAGTAAAATACTAGAATCCTCATTTATGAATTATTGAGCTTTTTGTATATTTATATGGGTGATCCAAAATTTCTCAAGTTGCTTATAGCAAGTATACTATATTTCTGCTGTGTTAGGAATATTTGATATATTTTCATAATGATCCACTATAGTCGATTGCTACTGCAACTCTATCTTTATCATTTCTTTGTAATGGAAAAAAAAATTCAAATCCCAAGTTTGGTATGTACTTGTGTTGATTGGACCAGGTAACCCTGCCATTTTTGGTCTTCTATTCTCTTTACCATTGCTTTTGCTGGCAGGCTATTAATCAATTCTTGAGGTGTGACAGTCTGCATCATGCGTCTCAGTTAGATTCAGTTGCAGCGAAACAGAAAGATAGTGATACTTCATCCTCTAATTACTACTTACCTATTTGTTGCATTTTTTTTCTAATTTATTATGACTTTTGTAGGAGATTGGTGTTATTGATGTGAATAGAAGTAAATACAAAGTTTACTAGGCAAGTGTGAAAGATGGTTTTCTGTGATGAGGTTAGGAAGATTATCAGCGGCTTAACCACTAACTGGATGATACTTTGCTTCATATTAAAACGCAGCTGGATGAACCGGACCAAATATACAAGAAGTTTCCAGACTTCTTGGGAAAGGTGCAATTAAATCTTGTTACAAATTGTTTTAATCTGAGTTAACACTGGAACATTAACAAATTGTATCTATTGCACCAATATAATAATATCACTGCTTCAAAGGCAGGTGTGTTCTTGGAACCAGCATGTCTTCGTTACATGTCTAGGGACAAATTGCTCCTACAAGTTGTTTATAGGTATGTTTTGTTTTTTCTTGTACCATGTTGGTTTTCTCTAGCACTTACAAACACACCTAGAGAAGACACTATGAACCCCATGTAGTTTCTCAAAATCCCTTTGAAGTACGTGAGTATGCAACCAAGCGACCAACCAACATAAGTTGGAATCATGATCATGTTGTCAGTTTAAGTTAAACAGAGCTGGCATTAGTCATGTAGATAAGGGTTTTTAGAAAATCAAAGCGCAAAATCTATAACACAATGTGAAGTTTGAGACAGTAAGTTTCAGGTGGATTTAAAAACGGATTGGGGGTGGTGATTAAGTACCGATCATTTGATGGACTCTTTATTAGTTTATGATATTTAAAGGCTAGTTTTATTCGATATTAGTCCGCATTAGCTATGGCATATAAACTTTAAGAGATGACAACCGAAGTTAGACAGTAACCGACAGTCCCACATTGGCTCAGTGAAGAGTACAAAGAGGAAGGGCCTGCCTACCATTAAGTGAGCTTCGGCAAGGGAGAAAGCTTACCTTTTCTCTGCCTTTTGGTTAAGGTCAAGTGTACTATCTGTTCTTATCAGTTTAATATCTGATATGTGGGCCATCGGCCCACTCGATATTAATCTATTTTTTTAAGGGTAAATGCCCACCACGATAGCTTGCTAGTGGGGTCTTTGAGCGTCGCCTTGGTGTTGCAATACTCCCTTGGCCTGCGCACCCCTCCAAACCGTAGTTTAAGTTATCTCTTTAAATATCTAAATCCTTCTGCGGTTCTGCCTTTTTTATCAACAGATCATTTCTAACTATTAGATTCAATATTTCACTCTTTTAGCCATAAGCATAGTTATTTATGTATAGATTTTTAATAAACTGCTCAAAACAGGGTTTGGTGTTGCGTCAGCTGCTATCTTTTGAACTGTGTTGTAAAAATGTTATAACTCGGATCAAGTGTAATATTGTTTCTAGATAGGATATCTGTTGTGCAATGTTTAAATAAGGCTTAGATGAATGCGATTTAGAGGAACTTCAAGACTGAATTTGTTGTAAGCTGGTTCCTTTAAGCATGTCTTGTTTGTGAATACTTCTCTTTGATGATAAATTAGAACACTTTTGTTTTCTTTCTAGGTCTCTGATGAGGAGGGTGACGTTAAAAGGTTCTATTAGCGCAATGCAAAGACACGAGAGCTGGAAAACATGTTAGGAGATATGTTTCAGAAAAATCCTAGGTGTTAAAAAGAGGCTGTCACTTATAATAAGAAACCTCGATTTGCTTTCTGCACACAAAAAAGATGGAACTCTTGGAATCAAGTAATTTTTCCTACGCTCCTCACTGGTGTAATTTGACTCCTCACACATA
Source organism: Flaveria linearis (assembly GCA_024085815.1). Lineage (NCBI taxonomy): Eukaryota > Viridiplantae > Streptophyta > Magnoliopsida > Asterales > Asteraceae > Flaveria > Flaveria linearis. The sequence goes on from CM044002.1 coordinate 7,644,973, forward strand.
CACACACTCTCTCTCCATCAAGCCTTAGTGATCCTTTCAACCATCATTTCCACCACCATGATCTCTTGGTGAAATGGAGGAGATCGACCAAATAGAAACGGTGTGTGTTCAATGATGTTCACTAGTCACTACGATTCAATATAAAGTTCATTCGATCACCCGATCAGGTTGCTGTTGCATTAGAATCCTCATGCTGAACATATCAACTTATTAGAATCCTCATTTATGAAAGTATTGAACTTTTGTATATTATATGGGTGATCCAAAATTTTTCCGAGTTGCTTATAGCATGTATAGTGTATTTTTGCAGTTTTAGGAATCTTTAATATTTTGTCATTAGGATATCCACTATTGCTAATATTAGGCCATTATGATCCAGTTAGAACTCTTATCTTTTTAAAATTCAACTCTCAAGTTTGGTATGTACTTGTTGATTGGACCAGGTGCTATTAGTTCCTGTTACAAATTGTTTTAATCAAGTCAACACTAGAACTTGAACAAATCAACAAAGTTATCAAGTAAATTTTCTCTATCTATTGCACCTTTATGATTATATCACTACTTAATATGCAGGTGTGTTCATTCAAACCTACACTTCTTCCTTACACATCTAGAGACAAATTGCTTCTTCAAGTTGCTTATATAAATCAAATAGGTATGTTTTGTTTTTTTCTTGTACCATGTTTGGTTTTCTCTAGCACTTACAAACAGACCTAGAGAAGACAATATGAACCCCATGTAGTATCTGTTCTTATCAGTTTAAGTTATGTGGGCCATCGGCCCACTCGATATTAATCTAATTAAGGGGAAAGGCCCACCACAATAGCCTGCTATTGTTGTCTTTAAGCGTCGCCTTGGTACTGCCTTGGCCCAGCGCACCCCTCCAAGCCATAGTTAAAGTTATCTTCTTTAATGATTACTTACTTTTGCTCATTCAACACTTCACTTGGAACTATTAAATGTATGTTTCACTCTTTCAGCAGTAAGCATGGGTATTTATATATAGATTTTAATAAACTGCTTGAAACAAGGTTTGGTTTTGAGTGGACTGCTATCTTTTGAACTGTGCTGTAAAATGTTATAATGTAAAACTCAGTCAAATTCCCAAGATGATCAACCAAGATCTCAATCACAATAACGCCCGGAATGAAATTATGATTGGAAGAAGACAAAGAATGATCAAAACAACTTCAATTGATAATCAATAGTGATTACAATCTTGTGCGAAATCGCATAGAGAAAATACAAGCTGAATTGATCTTAAAAACTGGACAAAACTTATCTACAAAAAGCGAAAATTACATATTTATACTAAAACAACTGTTCTCGCGCGAGTTACACTTTTCGCGCGGGTATTGCTTTCGCGCGAGTTCTCTTTGTCGCGTGGAATCTGCTTTCGCTTGACTTCTGCTTTCGCGTATCACTTTGTTGTTTTGCCGAGCCTTATGTAGTCTTCTACAATCTCCCCCAAGGCTCGGTGAAACATCATCAGTCAAAGTCAACATTGGTTTTCTTGTAAGAACCAGAATAAGCATACCATTTATTTCTAAGGATTCGATCTGTCATCCAGACATATTGGCAAGACAAAAAGTAAACAGACTCGTCAGTTGTAATAGGACAATATAGCAGCTTGTTCAAGTCGTCTTTGCCAAACTTTATTAAGTCAGCTGGATCGATGATTCTATATGATCTATCAATGCATTTGATCACAGCTTGACCTGAATCCTTCTCACAACTCCAAGATAGAAATTGCTTCAAAGAATTTGGAGGAACTGGTGCATGAACTGGAACCTTCCTTTTCTTGTAAGAATTTTCAAAATGAGATCATATAGTTCTTTATCAAGTCAAGACTCTGTCCAGCTTTATTTAAAATAAACTGGTTAAGTTGATTGTCAATATATTTTGTCCTTTTTAAACTTGTACTTCAGGTTTTACTCAGAAACATAAGGAGTGATACATATCATGTTTTGTTTGATTTAATATAATTCAGTGGATCCCACAATCAGAACTTCTGTAAAATACTTATTATCCTTCAAGACACTGTCGAGATTTCAAGTCACCCCAAATTGACTTAAACCATGCATTGTCGATCAGTGATACCATTTATTTATTCCTAAAATATAACTATTTGAGCATAATTAGCCTGAGAAATATCTCTTAACACGGAATATTAACAAGTTTAAGGACTTACTAACAGCCATCCGGACTTACGTCTGCCCTCTCAAGATGTTTAGGACTTACAAGCCATCCGGACTTACATGCCCCATCTTTTGATTTTGCCTTCCATGATCAGAAAATATTCTCAAAATAGAAAATATATATATACCATATAGTATGTATGTCTTTAGACATATCTTTTGATTTGTGCTCCTTGGCATCTTATATCCTATATGGCCTATTGGCATCTTTTTGCTCAATTATTTGCTTAATTATTTTCTTTTGTCTTCTTATTCCTTTTGTCTTTTTTTTTTTTTTTTGTATTTTCTTTTATATATATATACATAATTATATATGATAATCACTGAATCAAACAAATACAGGCTTGTGTATGACAAGAATGTAACTCTCAGTCTGTGTTAGAACATTTTTGGTATTGTCACAGAATCCTGATATGTTCCCCACTAACTCATATCTCTTTAATTCACGTATAATCACTCATTTTATGATCTTTTCATTTCTGAAAGCAAAGCCTATTGACACATCAAACATAATCCAAATCTATTCGTATTTAAGCCTTTGAAAGTACTTAGACTCTTTTTGAACTTTGTAAAATCATTTCTCATTTAATCATGAAAATTCATTTTTATTGATCCAATCTTGACTTCCCCTAAGACCAAAAATATTTTTCAAAACGTATTTTCAAATTCTCTATTATATAACTGAACATTTTGAAGCAATTGTAAGCAGCTGTCATATGTCTTTAAACAACCGCTGTCTACATGCCATAAGCTTTCAATGATCTTTTGCGGTCGTCCCTGCATAAGTAAAAGAATTACTTAGTCTTTGGTACCCAAGTCAAACACGACTTGAGCACATTCTGTGTTGCAGTTAGACAAAAAGATTTGAGATTGTTATATTTGTTTAGCACATCAGTCTTTTCATTAACACTTCTCAATTTGATTTTATCTTTTAAATCATTTTTCAAATTCTTGTTCTTTTCGACATCATTAGCATTCTCAACCTTTGATTTCATTGGTTTTGAAAATTTTCCACGAGTAAAAAACAATTTTCTATTGTGAGCAATAGAATTATGAAATCGTTGTTTGCTTAGTGATTTTTGTCGAAAAGGACAATTATTTGCAAGATGATTTATGTTTCCACACTGATAACATTTCCTTTGTTGTTTGTGGAAAACAAACTGTGGATGACAATTATGAAAATTGTCATAGAAACCAAAGTCAGATTGACTTTTTGGTTTAACTTTCTGTGCAGTCTCTCGAATCTTTGCTTCATTTGATAATTGCTTGTTCATCTTAGACAGATTCGAGGAAATTGGTGATTTGTGACCATTTAAAATGTTATGTTTATCTTCTTTGGCTATTTGAACGGATAATGCTGGAATTGGACCAGTCTTAGATTGTGATGAAGAAGGACCAGGCTTTGTTATTCGAATTATTGCTGGAGATGGACCAGGCTTTGTCATGCAGATTGATGCTGGAGAAGGACCAGGCTTTTCAATTTTCAGAAAGGATGAATAAGGAGCATTCACTTGCAAATCTGGGCTACAAATATCTTGGTTCACAACGTTAGCATTATGATGAAGTTTATTTTTAAAGAATCGAAAATTCGTTTCTTTAAAAATATGATCTTCATTTTCAATTAAACCTTTAGAAACAAATCTATTTTTAAAGTCCTTTTCAAGTTTTGCTTTTTGACTTGCTCTTTGATTTTCATTCAAATTACATTTACTATTTGATTTAGTCTCATTCAAATCAACAATCTTTTCATTTCTTGATAAAGTTTGATTACAACCAGATCTGAAATCATTCACATTCTTATTTTTCAAACTTTCACTTTCATTTTCACTCTCACAGTCACTCTCCCACTCTTTAACCAAATCATCCACCTTCACATTATCTGCACAAAGATTTTCAGTTGGTTGTTTAGGTTTAGTTATTATGATAGGATCAACTGTCAGATTTACCTCGACTGAAGGTTTTAAGTCTGAGGATGGAGAAAAGCCTATCCCATAACTCATATCAGAATCAGTAATGACATCAGATGAAGGTAAACATGAATAATCATGATTAATTGGAGGAGCGATGTTTGAAAATCCAACACCACACTTTCCTCCTTTTATCTTCTGCGTCATTTGTGACTTGATAATACCTTCAACCATAGTTGATGAAAGTTCAAACTTTTCAACAGTCAATTTAGCCGAAGCTAGTTCACTGTTGAGTCTATTGATTTCTAAGGCGAGTTCATTAATTCTATTTGTCAAATCATTATTTGTACATTCTTTATCATGAAGATTTAATTGTAAGTTGTAAACCGTTTTATTTAAACCATCAAATTTTTCTTTAAAAATCTTTTCATTTGACTTATGTTTTCGAGCTTGATATTGAAGTTTTTCAATTTCCATTATCAAGTTCTCATTATGAACTTTGTACCTTTGAACTTTCTCAATACATATTTTTGTGCATAAATCATCATATACCTTTGGTTCTGAGCTTCCTCCTTCAGATTCTTCAACCTTTTTCACCATGAATGCTTTCATAACCTCAACTGGTTCTTCTACTGGAGCAACATCAACAGTCTTTAGATCTTTAAACTGGCATTTGACTGGAGGCTCAACAGTGTACTCTTCAACATCTATCCTTTGCTCAACAACTTTCTCTTCTTTCTCTTCCTTCTCAGCTTCCTTCTCACCTTTAACTTCTTCCTTCTCTGCTACCTTCTCACCAAACAAACCTTCCAACAGATCATCAGATACAAACCCAGCAAACAGATTCTCCTCCTCTTCTGGTTCAGTAACAATCTTAGCAATCAAAGCTGTGGACAGCTTCAAATCAAGTGCTTCCATCTGATCTGACCAATCATACTTAGCACATGTTGTTGAAGACATGTTGTTGAAGTGAATCAAAGAACAAACTTTCGTGCGAAAATTCAATTCGTGCAACAACCACTTTTCGCGCGAGAACCCAATTCGTGCGAGATTCCCCCTTGTCAATCAAGCGAAATCGCGTGAAAAGCAAGATAACTGCCTGTGCGAAAATGCAGTTTTCGCACGCGAAAAGTCCTGAACTTTTCACACAATTAGTTTTCCAATTTGCTAATTTTACCAATTTTCACCTCAAATTAACTAATTAGTTCCAATTTGATTCATTTTAGTTCAAATTAATAAGTTTTCTATCAATTTTAAGTCCAAATTCAATCAAATTCAGTCCAAATGATCACTTTTCTCGAAATTTCAGCAGCATAACGTCTCCATATCGAATTTTCAATCAATCAAGTGAGTAAGCAAGATGAAGAATGAGTCAATTCAGCCAAAAACGTCTTCTGATCTTGGTTCTAGAGTAATTCCAGAATCCGATCGAACTCACTTCGTTTGAATTGTTGCACTTGATAATATGCGAAGACGGGTGCGTGATTTGAATGAATCAACCGAGAGAACAAGAAATTAAGCACAATATCATTGTAATTCAAATGTATATAACATGTGTCGAAAGATTACAATGATAATCGATATAGAATCGATCTCACCCAAGGTGGAAACAATCACAAAATGTGATCTGCTCGAACTGAGCGAAAATACAACAAAAACACACACTAAATGGAGCTCTCGGTTTTGGAAATAATGTGCACGCCTTCCCTTGCTGCGCACAAACACAAATATATACAAGCATGCTTGTCGCATCCACCCAAATCTGTCGCATGCATGTGAGAAGCATGCATTTTTCGCATGCACAATCTTTCTGCCTTATCCAATGGAATATAATATTCCAAACTTTCCAACTCTTGCATGCATATATATTCTTTACTTCAATTTTCGCAATTCCAGGAATTTTGTCTGCGCACGTGGATTTCCACTTTCCATTGCAAGCATTAATATATTTACATATTGTTTGTCGCATGCATGTGAAAAGTACTAAATCACATCACTAACTCGCATGCATATGCGACTCGCCTGCTTGCCTTTCGCATGGATGCAATTTGTATACCTTTCGCATCACTGTTTCGCATGCATATGCGACTCGCTTGCCTTTCTTCCATTCGCATGTACTCCAAGTTGTTCATCTCTTACCAGTTAAAACTATAGTGTAATCCAAAATGTTTGATCCTTACAATCTCCCCCTTGGATTATGCTATAGGTTTAAGTTCTTCAATCTTTAACAAAACCTTTCTAATGAAGGTTCTCGCATTAGCCGATAGATGAAACAACTGTTGAGCTTCAAAACTTCATAATATCTCTCAATCTGAATCTGTTTTGTGTGTGTTCTCGGTTTTGAATAATTCCTTGATGAAACCGGATAAACATTCGGCTTGTTTAACGTCCTCGAACGGAAGATCGCGGAATAATGATCCGTTGTATCAAGAGCAACACCTTGCTCTGATACCAAATGTAAAACTCAGTCAAATTCCCAAGATGATCAACCAAGATCTCAATCACAATAACGCGGAATGAAATTATGATTGGAAGAAGACAAAGAATGATCAAAACAACTTCAATTGATAATCAATAGTGATTACAATCTTGTGCGAAATCGCACAGAGAAAATACAAGCTGAATTGATCTTAAAAACTGGACAAAACTTATCTTCAAAAAGCGAAAATTACATATTTATACTAAAACAACTGTTCTCGCGCGAGTTACACTTTTCGCGCGGGTATTGCTTTCGCGCGAGTTCTCTTTGTCGCGTGGAATCTGCTTTCTCTTGACTTCTGCTTTCGCGTATCACTTTGTTGTTTTGCCGAGCCTTATGTAGTCTTCTACATATAATTTGGGTTGAGTGGAATATTGTTACTAGAATTTGAAAGTGAAGATATCTCTTCAGGCTCTTTCTTTCTCTTAGTGTTTCCAGATAGGTTATTTGTTGTGCTTTTTTAAAGATAGGGTAGATGAATGCAACTTAGAGGAGCTTCAGGATTAAGTTTATTGCAAGTTGCTTCCTTTAAGCATGCCCTGTTTGTGATGCTTTCTTCGATGCTAAGTTGGAACACTTGTGTTCTGTTTCTAGTTATCCAATGAGGATGGTGATGTTAAATGGTTCTACAACGCAAAATACGCAATGCAAAGACACGACGATTGGACAGCCATTTAGGATATTTGTATCAAAAAATCGTAGGTACTAAGAAGAGGCAGTCACTTATATAAATAAACTCTCTTTTCTACACATAAAATAAGCAACTCTTGCCCCTTGGTATTGAGTTAAACTTTTTCCTAACGTCCTCATTGGTGTAATTTGACTTTTTCATGCTTATATATTTTTTGATAACCAGTTTTTTTAGTTGCTTTTTTTATATACCCGATCCTTTCCAATGACATGGGACTTGGTGTCATATATTCTTGAGTTCTAGATGCATCTTCTCCATGGAATCATTTTTGTAGCAGAACTTGACTGGTGAGATACATTCTTAATGTTTCTTCTGTATTGCAGCAAGTTGGCTATAACTTTAACCATTTATCATCAAGGTATTAGGGATTCTTTATGGAGGTTTCTTTTTGTCAAAGAGGAGATGTAGCAATGTGATGGTGAATGAGGATTCATGAGATCAAGTTTCGCGTTGTACATGGACTGAACATGAAGAGGTGTTATTACAAGGAGATTTTCTAAAAGGTTTGTGATAATGGGTATGGAGAACTCTCATGTTATGAGAGTTGAGAGTTGAAAGGTAAGTGTTAAATTACTAAAGATGAATATGTCTAGGGATTCTATATGATGGATATGTTTTTGTTAATATTTACTATTATTACACATCAATAAGTTTCAGAATATGATCTTAAAGATAATCTAAAGAGGAATGGAGCGTGAGTTCCAGAAGATGACTTAATGTTAGGTTCGTTCGGGTATTTATTTGGAGCAGATGAAGTTTAAGGTGTACATGTTGTGAACATACATGTTCATGTGGCGGACACATGTGGTCATTATAACCGCTTTAAAAGTAATTAATATAGAAAAACAATGTTGAAGATTACATTCTTACTTTATTTCTAATGCATTTAGTGGGTAAATAAACTGTAAAGCCAGCTAAATAGAAATTTGATCAAATAGTTTAAAGGAGATGAGGTTTATAACTTTTTTCTATAAACTTTCAAAACATTTTATGAAAAAAAAATATAATTATTATGTGTTACATGTAGTTTGTTTTTTTAGGAAAATCGAAATAATTTAACAAACTGTCATCAAGTGAACCAACCTAATCAAACTTGCTTTTAAGAATATACTGGTTTGAATTCAACATATTTTCTCTTATAGTTAAAGTATAGTGTCTAGGATGTATAGGAAGGACTTAATCTCATTTTGACATAAGACACCATGATTTCCGTCTATTAAATAATAATAATAATAATACAATGTAAACTCAATAATAAAACAAATTAGAACATTTATTTAGCATATGAGCACAAGTGAAACAACCTAGACGAATGTCATATAGGTCGTGTACAAGAGAGAGATTATGGACACAGTGAATGTCTCACATCAAGTATAACACACTTGTTTTAAACGTATTGTTTGTAAATGTAATAAGAACTCCACTGTTAAGTTAGTTTGGGTGAAAGTATTCCCGGGTAACTTTAAGTTGCAGTTTAAACAAATAAAAACAACTTTCTGAGCTCATTGAGTGTAAAATGATCAGCATGGATTCATATGAGAAAACGAATTTTACGTACAAGTATACAATCTTTATAAATGGAACCTTATCTTTTTTGCGTTTTGCTTATTCACTTTTTGATAGTTATGTCCAATTTAGTTGAAATAGTATGTGACTATGTGCCAATAACTTTTAACAGAGGAACTTAAGAAACAATGATGATCAACTCGAAATGTATGCTTTTGAAAGCTCTAACATGGTATGGGGCTTTTGAACTATTCAACTATTTGTCTATTTTGTGCTGGCTCTTGGGCCTTGGCTCAGAACTAGATGGGCGTCTGTAAAGTTCCTAATTTGCATCAATCTTTTTGACACATGGGCTTAAGAACAATCCATGATTTTACAATGTAATTGGGTGGCGACGGCTCAGAACCGTTGGTTCAGCCCCAAAAAACACACATTCAAACACACTATTTGGAAGTTGAAACTATGAACTTCAGAGGAATTACAATAGTTAATGAAAAAACATAACATACAAAATGTGTATAAAGGAAATAAAAAAGTAAAAAACAATAAAAACAACTCACGTAACTTTTGCATCCATGATCCTGTCATATTTCCCTTGTAACAAACTACTCCGGTTTACTCGGTCAATCCACCTTGAAATCTTTTTAACTGATTTGGTTCTAGTAAAACATAAGTAACATGCGACGTGATAAATAACCATGCTGACCCATCCGTTTAGCAAAAATCCATTGACCCGTGTGACCCGAGAAACCCAACAAGAACAACCCATGTTTTATTAGTGGTGTACAAATAACTTTTTAGATTAAAAAGTCAAAGGTGGTCAAAACTGGTTTGGATTCAAACAGGTTTGGATTCTAAACCAGTTTAATGACAAATAATTCGGAACCTATCCTAACCGATTTGGGCGGTTCCCAACCGGTTTGGGCCCAAACAAAAAACCATTTTTTTTAATTTTTACATTTATTCTTTTAAAACGTAATTAAATAAAATAATATAACTAAATGTATTCTTCTTTTTATTGAATAATAGAGACTTATAAACTTGAAACTAATAAAATTACAAGTTCTAACATTATATTTATTTTCCGACTATTTTATTCTTTATTTTAATCTATCATCGGCTCACGTAATGGTTTATTCTTCCCCCCATAGCTCGAACTATCACATTAATATTCATCAAACACGATTTCATCATCAGTCATTCCCGGTGTCAATCTAACTTCTACCTCGTCCCCATATATCTACGCTTCTAATTCGTCTTCAAGTGAGGTTTTATCTTGAATTCTTTTAGCCGCATTCAAATAAATTTTCGAGCAAATGAACATCCCGACCGCATCTTGTTCTCTGGATATAACTCTACCGCTAATAGAAAAAACAAATTCTGAAGCTATCATAAAAGTTTGGATGGATACTTAATCTCAGACCAAGACTGCTAGGATCGAAAATTGATCATCCTTATCTTTTTACCAAGACAACATATCAAATTTCTTAAAATCTTGTACACTAAAACTGGTTAAAAATTTCCATCCCACCATAACTCTTGAGTTCGCTACTTGGGGCGTTGCCCCGTTGTTTAGTATTTTCATTTAGTAAAGTATTATACAAAACATACATTGAATCACTTGAACTTCCCGAAGATGCCCCATGTCTCATTATATCATGAATATTTGATAATGTATCGTATTTTGCTGCATGCCTGCATAAACATCAAACATATTTGATAATTACTGGTTAAGATCATATTTTATGGTTTGAATATTATTAGGGTTGTCATCCAATAAATTTAAATCGTAATTTTTTTCCAATAAAGTTTCAACCTCTTTTTTACTTAAGCAATGGTTTAACGCGATGTAAAAAGTAACAACTGCAAGAATTTTTTTAAAACATTTTCTAGGTTTTTCTTTCATTTGTGGTATCATATCAGGGAGGTAAGTTACTCTACACACCAATACGTTTAGTTTAATCATTCAATATATTTGGTACGTACCAAATATAATAAACTCCCGGTAAGTAAGTTGTTGCGGTTTTAAAAATATGAAACATTTTAGTTATTTTCTTAATAGTAGCCCAAGCGATAGAAGAGATGATGTAGCCGATCCACAGTCCATAAGAATATTACGAAGCGCTATTAATTTATTATTTTATTTGATAGACTTTTCAAACACGTTACAAATTAAAAATTATTTTGTAGCTATGTCCTAATTCGGATCTAAACATTTGGAATTCGCCTCTTTACAAAATATTCGATATGGAGTATATCTTTCATTAGAGCTAAAGAAATAACATGTTGTTTAAAGGTTCTTTTATTGGTTCAATCATTTTTAAACCTCTTGAACGGTGAAATTTATTATATGTGCAATAGATCTACTATAAAAAATAAAACCATTACAAATCGGTTTATATTTAATTTTAATTATTCGATTGCGTGGGTATTATTTTGAAACGTTATCAAAAGATATTGAAAAACTTTACTTTCAGATTCATATGTTTCCAATCACCCATGTTTTTTTAGTACTTTTATATGCCAATTTAACTTATAAAAAATAAACCATCTAGTGCATCTATGGACATAAACTGGAGGGGTCCAGGAGTCTATTAAACCCGCACCCGGTCGCACTTTCTAATAACAAAGGGATCTACGTAGTCGTTTTTATTATAAATTAACATTCTAAATTTTATATAATTATATATTGTAACTCGTAGTTTGTCACTAAAAACATATAATATAAAGCATAAAAGGATTTTGTATAATAACAAAAAGAATTAGTAAACACACATACGATGTATACACCATACAAATACATCAAAATAATCATATTCTAAAATTTTAAAGGATGCCAATAATGTTCTAGACCTAATTTTGGGTCGCCCAATAAGAGTTCAGATGGTTTTAATAAAACAAAACAATAGAATGACAGTTTAGGGTTATACCAATACGAGTAGAAGCAACTAAATTAAATTTTAAAACACCATGAGATTAACAATTCCAGTAGCTAGATCTAATAACACAAAAACACGATAAACCAAAACCCGAAAGTGAAACTCATTCTAGTTTTATCATGGTTAGAAATAAGCAAAATTCTCGCTACCAGTCATAATTATATATGTACATAGAATTTAAGATTGGTAAAAGAAGAATTCAAAACAAAAAATAAATAAATGAAACTAAGAAAAAAAAAACAAAAAAACTATAGCTAAGAAAACACACAGAAAGGAAAAAGAATAAGACTGGAATGGAAGGATCGGGACTCGAAATCAATCCACTATTTTGTTATAGGTTATATTTAAAAAAAGTTGTTACTTTAAAAAACTTGAAAGGCACTAACATTAAAGTAACATTTTTGAAATCAAATGTTTTTTTTAATGACAAATGTACGACTCTGTTTCGAAAGATATGTGTTATCTTAACCGTGTCCACCTATCATTTTCTCAGCCAGAACCGCACTCCTAGCCCCCCTCAGGAGGAAACCCATTGTTGAAAAAAGTTATTGGTTCAACTCTAAGCATTATCTATACCCTTATTATGCGTGGTTTTTCCGTCAATCCCACCGTCAAGCACCGTCTCCAACAACTTTACTTCCCCAACCACCGTCTCCAACAAACCACCGTCTCCAACAATCTACTGCTTTTCCGTCACCGTTAAGCACCGTCTTCAACACCAACAAATTTACTTCCCCAACCACCGTCTTCAACAATCTACTCTCCCCTCTGTCCCACCGCCTCCTCTCCATCTTCTCCAACTTCACTGTTCCCTCCGTTACCGTCTACGTCTCCCCGACAGTTTAATAAACATTTGCGCCCAAACTGTTCATCAACCACCATCACCATCTTCACTTAGTTAACAACCGCCGGTTCATATTCTCCGGCTATCTTCACTTCGTTAACAACCGCCGCCTCATATTCTCTGCCTCTCCACAACCGCCGCGTCATATTCTCCGCCTCTCCCTTGGTACTTCCATTAATTCCGTGTTTCAAAACCATTCTTCACTTATTCCGTGTATTAGGTTTCAACAATCGGTGAAGATGTCTGTTATTTTCCCTTTTTCTTCAATAATGTTTACTTATTCATATTTGTGAATTTCAAAATTCATCAAACTGATCATTTGGTTTAACTTTTTTAAGAATTCATTTGTATTATTGTAATTTTAGATACAACTAAACCCTTAAGGAATATGCCTTGATCAAGTTTTTTAATTTTGTGTATCAGGTATGTTATCTTCCATTTTTTAATTTGATTTCATTTGCCGTCTCATATATATTCTCAATAATATGTGTATTAGGTATATCACTATTTCCATTTTTTAGTCTATGAGAATCTATATTAAATGCATTGGCAATCCTGACATTAGATCCCACTACGGTATTAGTGTGCTTCAATTGTTTCAATCTATATCGTTTATTGCAAAGGCGAATGTAAACTGCTTCAATTGTTTGTCAATATGAAGTGTTTGTCACTAATTTTGACATTTCAATACACGCTTCGCTGTAAGAAGTAGTGCTTCCCTTTTGTTTGTCAATATTAAACGTTTGTCACAAATTTTGAATAGAATAGCAGATTGTGTGGAAATAGTTGTTCATACGGAGCTTCATTTTTTGGTTGTATATATCTAGATTATTTATACCAAAATCTAATAAAAAATGGTTGATGAAGAAAATACACAAAATTTTAGAAACACAAGGACAATTGAGCAGTGCTGGATACCTTATTGTGCACTTATACTGCGGTTCTCTTATCATAGTGTGTCTATATTTCTCTCTTAAGTGGCATCAGGCTATGCATCTTTTTTATTCTATCAATTCTGTCAATATGAAACGTTTGTCACAAATTTTGACATCCCAATATAGGTTCCCGGTTTTTTACCGATTGTCAAAATTCCAATATACGCTTCCCGTTTATTTGCCGAGTTTCAAACATATGTGTTCGCATATATCATTTCTTGCAAACGCGAATTTAAACGATATGTTTGATGAAGCGTAACATATATTTTCCCGGTTTCTTACCGAGTGTTAAGTTTGATCCGTAGTATCTCAATTTGAGACTAAAAACTTGGTCTGTTTGATCCGGAAATTTATTGCTAAATTTAATGTGATAACTGGGTTTAGATTTAAGTTTTCTGCTCATGCTCTATTACTAAACTAACATTTTTATTGACTTAATCTTGATTCTGAAAGTCAAACCTGTGATTATTCGTATTTATTGTTGTGTTATCCTTTACCATTCAAAAATATGTATTCCTTCCATCAATATTGTTTTGTTCTAATGCTTATTTTATTTGTTATTTTTTAGTCTAATATTGTTTTATCCTTCACCATTAAAAAATATGTATATTTATTATATATAATGTTTCATTGTGTTCTTAGGATAAACAAATATATAAAGAAAATGTCTTCAAAAAGGATTTCTGATATCAAAGCAGGCGAAAGTTCAGAACCACTTGAAGTAAGAGTTATCAAAAAATGGAAGACACGCATCAAGAAACCAAATTTGTGTTATCTATTAGTAGACATTCATGTAAGATTTATTAAATATAAAATATACCAAATATACTTGATTTTTTATCGAACAAATTTATTATTTAACACACAGGGTGATGCTATTGAGGCAATTGCCGACTTGAAGGAAGAAAGTTACTTCGACTCCATTATCAAAATCCAATCATGTTACATCGTAGCCAATTACTTATCGGTTCCCTCAAGAACTTATATGGCTGTTGTACCACACACTGCATCTATGAGAATTGGCAAAAGAGCGTCAATTGATCCACTTTGCCACAATAAAATACCTACTATTTACTACAACTTCGCTTCGTACGATGTTTTGAAATACCGAAGAAGAAACCACACAATTCTAACTGGTAAGTTCGATACCCTTAATTTTCAATACATATTTTTGTACTTACTTTAACAATATCTTAATTATTATTAGATTATATTGGAAGACTTGAGAAAGTTAGGACCATTTCAACCAAAAGCAACAAATTACTAACAAAGATCTCACTTCAAGACGAGGGATAAACACTTAACTAAAATTTTTCTATCCACATGTTAAATTTTCAATATATATTACATACTAATAATGTTCATTATTCACCAGAAAACACCTTATAGAAGTAACATTATGGAATGCACCGTCCTTTGAAGTTGCATTAGAGACATCAGTTCAGCAGGTACTAGCAATAACATCAACAATGGTAACTGACTTTCAAGGTTTGTAAGACTATCTCACCATTTAATATTAGATATTTAGTTTATACAAATTTTATTAGATGTTAAATGTTAATGACAATAATTTGAAATTTGATAGGATGTCTTCAATCGATGATTATTTGAAGAGGTAATTACTCCTATTCAAAATCTTATTTCTTACCAAAATAATAAATTACAATAACTAAATTAGACTAAAATATATTTACACAGATTCAAAGATCTAGAGAATCCGTTGACACTACAACAATCAAGAAAAAGAATTACAATTGCAGAACTTCTAAACATCAAGCCCAAAAACAATACGGTATTTGTAAAAAAATTTTCATTTTGTAGCCAAAAATATACAAGCAAACAATTTTTAACTTTTACAATGCAGCAAACCGATTTTGAATGTTCGGCAAGTGTGGAAGATATTTTCAACTTCCGTAATTGGTACTACGCTCTTTGTTCCAAATGCACCAAAAAGCTCTATCCAGAAAACGATGCCTTGGCATGCGAAGATCATGGGACATCCATTCAACCCAAGTACATGTAAGCTTAAGATGATATGGCGATATTATGATTTTAAATTTGTCATTAATTTTTAGTATACTTCTGTACATCGAATTAAATTTTGGATTAATGCATAAAAACTATATAGGTACTGCGTAAATGCGAAGATAAGTGATGAAACATCAAGCACAAATGTCGTATTTTTCAATGAGGCAATGACTAATGCGCTAAATATTCCATGTTCTGAAATGGTCATCAAGCATGGACATACAAACCCAAAGATTATGCCTCCTACAATACTTTCAATCAAAGGCATCCGAAAGATAATGCACATCAAAATGAAAGTGGATGGTACCGTAGCCGTCAATCGGGTTTTTAATGCAAATGACCATAGCCAATTGAAAATAGAACACAACAAAATTGGATTGTAAACTTCAGCACATTCAACAAAACCACCAAAAAGAAAGCAACACCAATCTGAGGGTGCATATACAAACTAATTAATCATTACTTTGTGATTTCTTTTCACACATTAATTTACCTTTTTTGAAGTAATACTGACATATAACTTGTTGTTTTAATCTTATGTCAGCTTCATGTTCAGGTCTTATAGGTGAATCTTCCGCCGAAAAAAGATCCAAATAATAATACAAGTTACAAGTGTTTGGAAAAAAGCATTCATCAACAGGCATGGAATTAAACAACAATTTGCTTTGCATGCTATTGAAAATAGTTCCTATTAGGTGGTACATGATAATGTAAATAGTTGATATTTAATAGTACATGCTATTGTACTATTAAATATCCCCCTGTGTACAATCAATACCCTCATAATTACATCGGAAATCATACCCAATCAATACCCCCATAATTACATACCCAATCATTGACCCCAGATCTAACTGTCACGGTTAGGGTAAACCGTGACAGCTAGATGTCACACCTGACCTAGCGGTCACGGGGAGACCTAACCGTGACCGCTTGGGTCGGTTTTCTCCAGGAAAAGCACGGTGCGCCTAAAATTTCCGGTAAATAATTGCTATGTATTTAAATATATTATAGTAGGACTTTTAAACACAACTAAATCTTTTGTTTGATTCTTCTTTTGTCATGTACAAAATCTTTAGACTTAGACATTGTAATGATTTTGGCAGGTTGAATATGTACGAATTTATTTAATTAAATCCATAAACAATTCGTGTTTCTTTTTTATTTGGTGTGTTTTCACACGTTTCTTTCCTCTGCAATTCAACCTCCTCTATCAGGTACAAGTTTGACCTTACTTTTCATGAGCAGCCCATAATAGTATAATACCACTACAGGATTTGAGTTGCTTTTCATGAGTTAGCCTTAAGTTTAATATATGCCTTCCAAAACCAGAAAATTTGCTATAGTAGGTCAGTTAGTGTTTGTTTTTATTATTATAGTTTTCTCATGTGGTTAAAGTATTAGAGCTTAAATATATGTGAGAATTTTGCAGATTGAATATTTTTGAACATTTTATTTGATTGAATACCATAAACAAACATGTTGAATATCAATTAGGTTAGTGTTGGGGATTTGTACCATTGTATGATATGAAGATGTAGGTTTAATGGTGTAGATATGTGTATTGAAAGTTACAAGTTGTTTAAATGTGTATGAAACGGATGCAATGAAAAAAGGAGAATAGCAAAAGTCATATATATTAACTGCATTATCATTAATTGTTTAATTGTCTTATATTATAGACACTTAAATATAAAAAAAATTACAGTCCCACCCACCATTTTTAGGTGGTGGTTGGTCTCAAACGCTCTTAAATTAAATTTCAAACCAAATAGGTTTATTTGACCCATATACATGTTTCGATCCATACATAATTAATTGTCACACTTAAGTACAACCAACCAATTGTAACAACAAAATTATAATTATACCCTAAAACATTTTATCATTGAGGTACAATTTATTAGAGATAAATTGATATAACAATATAGTGTTACGGAATATGAATTTATTTACTTCGTAGAATAAGGCGACTAAGGAAAATCAAAACTAAACAAGAAGCATCGCAAACCATCAATTGCCAAACTCAAAGCTTAGCTTCTTATTAGTTATTGCATACCTTTATACATATACTTTTTACAAAAATTTGTAACATGCACTAACGTTAAATAACGATTTGCACATGTTCAAAAATCTAAAAAATGATAACAACACTATAACGATTTGCATTTTTTAATTATTTCTACACACATACACTTCAATAAAACTTACTAACATAATTTATTTCTGCTTCAAATTAGGTCCTCTTCTACATCCCAAATAAAAAAAGTCGATGCGGTACAACATTAATGGAGTTTTAACAAATATCATGTATTTCATTGACATGTACTCTACATTTACACCAAAACATGTCATTAGAATAATCCAAATTAAAAATGATGCATTTGTACTATTCCGGCTGCAACGCGCCGGGAAAAAATTCTAGTTTTATTTAAAGTAAAACTTGAACCCATAACCTTATGTTATTTACATATCAGGTTACCTAACATTAATCTAGTTGAGCTAAGCATCAAATGTTTTAACATGTTCTTTAATGAATCAATATACATTACTATGTAGTTTAATAGTAAATTTAATAACCTGCGTAATTAATTTAAAAAAAATTAATATCATTATAGATGCACGTGACAAAATCAAGATGTTGGCGTATCTTCGCAGCATGATTGCCAAAAATAAAACAAATCAAAATCCACCGTCTCACTTTTCAATTTCCCCTATATATACCCAACCATACGAGGGAACACCAACGCACAAAACCCTCTCATATACACACACAACACAACAAACACTACACAACACACACTCTCTCTTCAACAAGCCCCAGCGATAATATCCTTTCAAACATCACTTCCACCACCATGATCCCTTGGTGGAGATCGACCAAATAGAAACGAAACGGTGTGTTCAACGACGTTCGGTACTCACTACGATTCACTATAACGCTCACTCGATCACCCGATCAGGTCGTTTCTTATGACCTAATTTCTCCCTCATCCTTTTTTCTTCTTATTATTTGCTGATTTCTTTATTGCTTCTTGTCTGCGTCGATCATTGGTGCTGATTTTTCATTTATCGATTGTGCGCTGTAAGTAATGGCGTCTGCTGTATATACTAATTAGGCGTTTTTGGCGCTGATGCTTGATTTATTGGTCGTGCGTTGTAATTTCTTAACAGCTTCTTTTCTGATTAACAAAGCGTTATTGGTGCTGATGCTTGATTTATTGATTACGTGATGCAATTTCATCCGATGAGAAAACAGGGGAGTAATAGACACACAATTGGTCCAGTAATGCCTTGCACGTGAAAAATGTTACTCCAAGTTTATAACTAATTTTTGGAATAATAATAATAATAATAATAGTAATTAATCTAAATAATAAGGACAAAATGATGATGTTTAAACTTTAAACATCTTTGAAACACATACTCTTTTGCATTGAGATGTAATACAATACTACGCCTGAACTTGTTTGGCACTGTTATGGCTTTTCTCATGCAGGTGACAGGTAAGCTTATTAGGTGAGCAAGCATCTGTATTCTGTAATCCTGTTGTACGGTATGTATAATCGCACTATACAACCGTTCTATATAAAGAGCTATCGTATTGCATTTAGTTATCAAGACTGTTAATTATCTTGATAAAATTTCGGTTTGTTATCATCATTGAATTGAAGTTCACATAAGATTTTTGATATTTAGAATATCCTGAAGCTAAGTCTTCTTTATTTATTACGCAGTAATGATTGCTGGAGTTAACTTATCATGAAAATCATGTTACCCTATAAAAATAATCTTACACGCGAACTCCATGTGGTAGAACTTTGGGAAGACGGTACTGCAGAGTTTCTCTAATTGATATGGGTAAGAAAAACTTTTGCTCATCCTCTTACATACATTTATACAATATATCATCCAAGTTGAAGCCCATTTTAATAGCTAATCAATATGATTTGGATATTCAACGTTAATATTACATCTTTTCACATTACGTGTCAATATCTAACTGTAGGTCGTTAGCCAACTTTTTCAGTATAAACAACAGGATGGCAATATCAACATTTATCATGTCTCAACAAGTACCAGGTGAAGCGCTTAATCATATACACAAGTACCAAGAATTAAGAAGCTCTCTTAGCTGCTATACAACAAAATGGTAATATCATAATTTCATTGTGGTCTTTATCCAGTATCCACATTTAGCATGTGGATTCTATATATACTCCTATCAGTGATGCTAGATTATCTTTTACGTAACTAAATTTGATCTTTCTGATGAACCATGAAATAATCTTCTATTGAGGTTCTATCGTATTGATGCCAAAGATTTAAAAGGCATGTAACTTCTCGGTCATTATGTTTACTAGATCAATTTGCAAGGGAATTCTTACTGAAGGTTAATTATCGAGAAAAGTATAGTGTCAATAATGATATATGCTTATTGTATTCTGTTTTGTACACTGAGCATGCCCCTATTACCCTTTCTAGATGGTATCGGTCTCCTTGGTCTAACTGTTGATCATTTAATCTCACTGTATAATCCAGTAAAGGTTTGTTACTCTTTAAACGTGATGCTTTGTTTCATCTGAAGAATTTTTGATTTCTTTAGGTGATACTAATCTCTTTAATGGATGTGCAGGTGTATATCGTTGTATAACATGCAACTGCTCATGCTAACCATAATCATATACTAGAATCCTCATTGATGAAGTATTGAGCTTTTTGTATATCTATATGGGTAATCCAAAATTTCTCGAATTGTATAGCAAGTATACTATATTTCTGCCATTTTGGGAATATTTGATATCTTGTCACTAGGATCCACTATAGCTACTGTAACTCTTATTTTTTTCATTTCTGCCATGAAAAAAAATCCAACTCCCAAGTTTGGTATGTGCTTGTGTTGATTGGACCAGGTAACCTTTGCTCCTTTGTTTCATGCTTGTTCTAAAATTCCACTGCCACTTTTTAGCCTTCTATTTCCTTACCATTGCTTTTGCTGGCAGGCTATTAATCAATTCTTGAGATGCGACAGTCTGCTTCATGCATCTCAGTGGATTTAGCTTATGCATATAAACAGTGTAGTTGCCTTTTGTTCCACTGTTGTGATCCCTGACGTCATAATATGCTTCAAGTTAGATTCAGTTGCAGCGAAACAGAAAGATAGTCATACTTCATCCTCTAAGTACTACTTACCTATTTGTTGCATTTTTTTCTAATTAATTTTAATTTTTGTAGGTGATTGGTGTTATTGATGTGAATAGGAGTAAAGACAAAGGTTACTAGACAACTGTGAAGATGTTTTTTTGTGATGAGGTTAGGAACATTATTAGTGGCTTACTTAACCACCCATTTTCTTCTTTATATGTATCTTCCATTCTCTTGACAAAACTTTTCTTCATAATCAAGCACAACTGGATGAACCAGACCAAATATACGAGAAGTTTCCAGATTTCTTGGAGAAGGTGCAATTAATTCCTGTTACAAAATGTTTTAATTGAGTTAACAGTGGAACTTTAACAAAACTATCAAGTAACTTTGTGTATCTGCTATCTATTGCACCAATATGATTGTATCACTATTTCACATGCAGGTGTCTTCTTGGAACCTGCACGTCTTCCTTACATGTCTAGAGACAAATTGCTCTTACAAGTTGTTTATGTAAATCAAATTGCTCTTACAAGTTGTTTATGTAAATTAAGTTGTATCATGTTTGGTTTTCTCTAGCACTTACAAACACACCTAGAGAAGACACTATGAACCCCATGTAGTTTCTCACGATCCTTTTGAAACACGTGAGTATGAAAACAAGCTACCAACTGACATAAGTTAGAATCATGATCAGGTTGTCAGTTTAAGTTAAACAGAGCTGGAACTAGTCATGTAGATAAGGGTTCTTAGAAAATCAAAGCACAAAAACTATAACTGAGTGTGAAGTTAGTCTGAATGTCGATCAATTGATGCACGCTTTTTATTAGTTTATGATATTTAAAGGCTAGTTTTATTAGATATTAATCCCCTATGGAATATAAATTTTAAGAGATGATAACTGAAGTTAAATAGTAACTGACGGTCCCACATTAGCTCAGGGAAGATAGTTTAATATCTGATATGTGGACCATTGGCTCACTCTATATTAATCTAATTTTTAAGGGGAAAGACCCACCATAATAGCTTGCTATTGGGGTCTTTGAGTATCCCCTTGGTGTTGCCCTACTGCCTTGGCCTGACGCGCCCCTCCCAACCATAGTTAATCTTTTTAAACGAGTAATTACTTCTCCTCATTTTTTATCAACAATTCATTTCTAACTATTAGATTGAATATGATACGAATCCAAGCAGGCCAGGTCCTAATCGGGTGGGGCTGTTTACCGGGTCATAGGGTCTCATGGAAATCAGCCTAGTGGGGTTACGGGTGTTCAAAAACATCAGAATCCGAACATCCGATCCGAACATCCGAAATTCCGAACCCGATGGATTCGGATTCGGATAGACATTTCAGGAATTTTCGGATATTTTGGATATCCGAGATATCCGAAATATCCGAAATTATTAAATTAATTTTTGTATTTTATAATATATATATATATATATATATATATATATATATATATATATTATAAGTGAAGGGAAGTAAGAAACCTCTTCAAACTCACGGGCATCACTCATCAGTTCCTCCTCAAATTCCAAAAAGGCAGAAACCCTAAAAATCAAAGTTGCAGCTGTCGCCCGTCGATCAACCTTCGTCGGTCGCCTCACCGGTCGCTGCCTCGCTGGTCGCCGCCTCACCGGTCACCTCTCCTCTTCCATCGGTCGTTGCTCCTGCGCCTCACCGGTCACCGCTCCTCCGCCTCGTTAGTCGACGGTCGCCAGCCTCCATCGTCGGCTCGTTGTCCTGTTCCGGTCGCCAGCCTCCGGTCTCCAGCCTCCATCGTCGGCTCGTTGTCCTGTTCCGGTCGCCAGCCTCCATCGCCCTCCTCTTCCGGTCATCGCTCATCGGTCTTTGGTAATTGTTTCTCCTCCTTCGCAATCTGTCACTCTTCACTCTTAAATGTGATTTTGAGTTGAAGAAAATAGCAGAGAAAATGTGATTCATACTAACAAAAACTGATTCATCTTAAGAGTCTTAACTAGTAGTTTTGTGACATGAATTGTTTGTGACATGAATTTATTCACACAGCAGTAGGTAACTAGTAGTTTTGTGACTTTGTAGTTTTGTTAACCAAGGCAAATGTCTAAAATGTATTTATATCAGATGGTATGTTAACTAAAATGTAGTTTTGTGATTTTGTGTAACTAGGTTATTCAAATGAGGTTGTGTCAATGAGCTATCCGGATATCCGAAGCAACTCTTGATCCAAGCAACTCTTGTGAGCTAGTTTCTGAAAATGAGGTTGCGTCAATGAGCTATCCGGATATCCGAAAAACTATCCGAATCCATATCCGAATTTTCGGATATCCGAAATTTGGATATCCGAAAATTCGGATACGGATTCGGATAGTAAAATGAGCTATCCGAAAATTTAGGATATCCGAAATTCGGATATCCGAATTTCGGATATCCGAAAATGAACACCCTAAGTGGGGTTAGTGGGTGAGTTGGTCATCTAGTGTTTAGGAAGAAACTGCAGCTTAACTGCCCTTGTTCGTCCTATTTATGTTTAATTCCTAGTATGTTTGTCTTGTCTTGTTTATTTTAAAATTTATCTAAGTATTGTTTGTACTGGAGATTTGCCCCTTCTCGAAAACGGGCCGACTAGTGATTTTCACCTTCGTTTGCATCTTAGTTTTCTGGGTTCTATCATTTGGTTCCGTTGCCAGGAACACTACAATGGCTCCCTCAACCCGCAACATCCCAGAAGGAAGTGGATCGAACCCTGATCCAGTTGCAGTTCAATTGGCTGCGATCGCAGCTCGCCTAGAATCCATGGAATCATTGAAGGAGGATATTGCAGCTCTCAAGTCACACGCAGAAAAATCTAGCGGGGAAGCAGGAAGGTATGAAGAAGGTGAGACTTCCTGGAACCGGAATCGTACTACCCGCCCTCGAAACAAGATTGAATTTCCAAAATACTGCGGAGGGGATCCATGTGGCTGGACACTTAAGGCTGAAAAGTATTTCTGTTATTTTGACATACCTGATCGTGAGAAGGTGGATGTGGCTTCGATGCATTTGGAAGGCGACGCGTTGGATTTCTACTCCTGGCTTTCGGTCGATCAGTCTATAGCATTTTGGGAGGAGTTGGTTCAGGCATTTACCAAAAACTTTGGATCTGCAGAATTCCAAAATCCAGATGAGCACCTGTGTAGCATCAAGCAAACAGGTTCGGCTCAAGAGTATCATCAAGAGTTCGCAAAGATGTCTGCCCGGGTTACCAATTGGCCCAACCACTACCTCTTGGGAGTGTTTTTGAACGGATGAAGGAGGAACTGAAGTCTGATGTCCGCATCCACAAACCTCGAACAGTCTATAATGCTATGAGTTTAGCATTAGAGTTCGAATCAATGGTCGATTGTAACCAAACGGAGTAGATTTTAAAGCCGACTGCTGCTACCATCAAACCAGCCCCTATAACACCAGCACCAGCAGTCACCACCACTCCAGTTTGCATTTCCAAGGCAGAGAAACAGGCTAGGAACGTTAAAGGAGAGTGTTTTCTGTGTGGGAAAAATATGTCCGGGGCATAGTGTAAAACCAGCTCCTTACAACTGTTGGAGGCTAGTGATCAGCGCATTCATGATCATGCAACAGATGTGTGGGATACCGAAGAGTTGGCTGAGGTTAGCCTACATGCCATGATGGGCATGCCACATCACCCAACCTTGACTGTGTCGGGTTTGATCAATTCGTCTAAGGTATCGGTCCTAATAGATTGTGGCTCAACCAACAATTTTATTACCGACACCTTGGTTTCACAAATTGGGTTACCCGCACAAGAGGTCGTTCCATTTGGGGTAAGAATTGGGAACGGATATGTCATCCGCTACAATCAGATCTGCAAAGATGTTCTGCTACATATTGGTAGTCTGCAACTCACTCGAGATTTCTACCCTTTTTCGTTAGGGGGAGCGGACGTGGTCCTTGGGATACAATGGTTGGCTACATTGAATATTGTACAAGCCAATTGGAATGAAATGTTCTTAAAGTTTACGGTAAGAGGACAAGAGTATAAACTGCAGGGAATGTCACCTAGGAGTCAGAATTCAACAGCTTTTCATCACCATTCTACCGAGACATTTGAGGGCGATTCGTTAGACAGATCAGATTGGTGGTCCAGTGGACGACTTGAGGTCAAATCGCTTCTCCAGGGGGGATGCATTGATACGAATCCAAGCAGGCCAGGTCCCAATCGGGTGGGGCTGTTTACCGGGTCAAAGGGTCTTCATGGAAATCAGCCTAGTGGGGTTAGTGGGTGAGTTAGTCATCTAGTGTTTAGGAAGAAACTGCAGCTTAAATGCCCTTGTTCTTCCTATTTATGTTTAATTCCTAGGATGTTTGTCATGTCTTGTTTATTTTCAAATTTATCCAAGAATTGTTTGTATCGGAGATTTGCCCTTCTCGAAACGGGCCGACTAGTGAATTTCACCTTCGTTTGCATCTTAGTTTTCTGGGTTCTATCAGAATATTACACTTTTTCAGCAGTAAGCATAGGTATTTATGTATAGATTTTAATTAACTGCTCAAAACAAGGTTTTTCTCAAAACATGGGAAGCAAGCTAATGAGTGCTGAACAATCCATTTTAATAAAATTACACCAAGAGGAAATGATGCTAAGATGTTTTTTATGAGGACAAATGTGATCTCTCTAATCAACCAAGAAATAATCTGCATTTGAGGTTTGAACCAATGTTAAAGACTTAAAAAGCTGAAGTAAATTGGTACTAGAACAAAAGCAAATAGAAAACAAGCAGAAACACGGAAACAATTCTGGAACTCCTTCTCCAATTTAATTGATAGAAAAACTTACAAAGAATAAGTAAAAAAGATCTCCTATTTATAGTTGATTAAACTAGCCCGTCAAGTTAATCTATTCCTATATAATAGGCTTTATCTCAAATCCTTTTGAGATAAATTTAAATTACAAAAGCTTATCTCAAATTCTTTTGAGATAAAGCTGAAAACTACCTGATAAACTCATCCATTTATTTACCAGATAATGACCAAAAATAAATTACAAAATAGACCCCTAACTTTAATTAATGTCAAGATTGGTCCAACAATCACCCCCCCAATCTTGACCTTGAGTCTTCTTGTTATTTTCCCGAGTCTTCAATCTTCTTTACTCCCAACAGTTCTCTCATTTCAGCAAACTTAATCTTTGGTAGTGCCTTCGTGAGAATATCAGCTGGTTGTTGATCCCCACTAATGAAATCAACCTTGATTTGATTTTTCTCCACACACTCTCGTATATAGTGATAGCGTATGTTGATATGTTTACTCCTTCCGTGAAAGAACGGATTTTTCATCAGGTTGATTGCTGGCTTGTTGTCCACCTTTATCAGTACAAGTTCTTCTTTTCTTCCTGTAATTTCAGCTAACAAACCCTTTAGCCAAATTGCTTGACAGGCTGCTGAAGTTGCAGCCATAAACTCAGCCTCACAAGATGATAAAGCGACTGTTGGTTGCTTTTGAGAGCACCAGCTAATGGGTCCATCATCAAAGTAAAATACCAGCCCCGTGGTTCCTTTTCCATCATCTGGATCGGCTAAAAGGCTGCTGTCACTAAATCCCAGCAGTTTATTACTTCCATTCCTTCGGTAGTGAATGCCCAGGTCTATAGTTCCTTTTACATACCTGAGAATCTGTTTTACAACCTGATAGTGGGTAGTTTTAGGGGCTTGCATGTACCTACTTGCATATCCAACTGAGTATGCAAGGTCTGGCCGTGTATGAGTCAAGTACCGAAGGCATCCTATTGTTTTTCGGTACTCTGTTGCATCTACACTGCTGCTGCCATCTTCCTTTGTTAATTTCAGTCCTGGTTCCATTGGGTATTTAGTGGGATTACACTCCCACATTCCAGCTTGCTGTAGGATCTTTCTTGCATAGCTTGATTGCTTAATTTTATTCCATCATTGCCTTGCATCACTTCTAGCCCGAGATAATAGGAGAGTGAACCCAAATCACTCATCTCGAACTTATCTTCCATTTGTCGTTTGAATTGCAGAATTTTCTCCATGTTATTTCCGGTTACAATCAAATCATCCACATAGATCCCTACTAGCAATGAACCTTCATGGGTTCTTTTTGTGTAAACGGCTTGTTCAAGTTTGCACCTTTGGAATCCGTACTCCTTTAGAACCCCATCTAACTTTGTATTCCAAGCTCGTGGAGCTTGTTTCAAGCCATAAAGAGCTTTGGTTAATTTGTACACTTTTTGCTCCTTTCCTTTCTTAACAAAGCCTTCCGGTTGTGTTACAAACACTTCTTCCTTGAGTTCCCCATGTAGAAACGCTGTTTTAACATCAAGGTGGTGAACATCCCACCCCCTTTGTGCTGCTAATGCTAGAATGAGTCTAACCATCTCAAGTCTAGCTACGGGTGCGAATACCTCGTCAAAGTCTACACCATGTTGTTGGATGTAACCTTTGGTGACTAATCGTGCCTTGTATCTTGTAATTACACCATTTGCATCCCTTTTAATTTTGTAAAGCCATTTTAAACCAATGGGTCGGTGTCCCGGAGGTAGGTCCATTAACTCCCAAGTTTTACATCTTTCAATGGAAGCTATCTCACTTCCATAGCTTGCTCCCATTCTTTATGCCTGCAGCTTCCTTGAAGTTTGTTGGTTCCCCTTCAGTGAGGAGAAGATTATAAACTTCATACAGATTTTTCATACCTTGTGGTGGTGTATCATTAAAAGTCTCATCTTCTGCCATAGTTGGATCTGATTCACCGACAGTGTCTGTTTGAAGCTGTGGTAACATTGGCCCACGCTCTTTTACAGTTGATTATGGGCTGCTAAGTTCAGAATAGGCTGAGTCAGGTGTTTCAGCATGGGTTAATGGGCTGTTTCCTTGAAACGGGCTGCTAATCAGTGGACTTACAGGGCTGTCGGGTTCAGCAGACCCATGTCCACTGTTTTGGGCTGCAGAATCAGCTTCATGTCTGTTGTTTTGAGCTGCTGAATCAGCTTTAAATGGCTCCATATGAATCACAAACTCAGCTTCTGTGCTCGGTTGTTGGTGTTTATTCCATTCCCATTTGCGTGCCTCATCAAACACAACATCTCGACTGATTACCACCTTCTTTCCCTCAACATCATACATGCGATAAGCCTTGGTTCCTGGTTCTGTTCCTAAACGTACCATGGGAACACTTCTGTCATCGAGCTTCTTCACATGGTTTGAAGGTGTTTTTACATATCCAACACACCCAAACACCCGTAGATGATCAAGTCTTGGTCTCCATCCCTTTAAGGCTTCGTATGGTGTTTGATTCTCTAAACTCCTGGTAGGTAACCTATTTAGCACATAGACTGCATGGCGTACTGCTTCTGCCCAGAACACTTGTGGCATATTCATTGCACTAAGAATGCTCCTTGTTGTGCTCAACACGGTTCGATTTCTTCTTTCGACTATACCGTTCTGCTGGGGTGTATAAGGTGCAGTTAGTTGCCTTGTAATTCCAGCTTGTTCACAAAACAGAATGAACTCCTTGGAGGTAAATTCTCCACCCCGATCGGTTCTAAGAACCTTTATTTTTTCCCCGTATTGGTTCTCAACCAAAGCTTTGAATATCTTGAATCGTTCAATTGCTTCATCCTTGGTTTTTAACATGAATGGCCACATAAACCTGCTGTGATCATCAACAAACAGCAAAATATACCTGTTTCCAGCTTCGGTGGCGGGTGTTATGGGCCCACACAGGTCTGCGTAAACCTGTTCCAGTGGTCTTGCAGCCCTAAAAGTGGTCTGGTCAGGGAAACTTTGTCGCGTATGCTTCCCTGCCAAACATGCTTTGCATAGTTGTGAAGGGTGGTCAATAGCCGGTACTCCATGGACTAGTTCACTCGTCCCTAAGCGCTTGATGGTGTCAAAGTTTACATGCCCAAGGCGGGCATGCCACAACCAAGCTGCATCATGAATCTTGGTTATTAAGCAAGCCGGTGACCCGATTTTTAGGTTGATTTTATACAAGCGATTAGGAGACCTGTGAGTCTTCATTAGCAAGGTCCCATCCGGTTCAAACATTGATAAAATTCCTTGTTTAATTGTTAATTCACACCCTCCTTCTTCAGCTTGCCCGATGCTGAAAATATTGCTCTTTAAATACGGGATGTAAAGAATATCGGTCAACAACCTTTGTTCCCCATTCTTACATTCGAGAAGAATAGAACCCCTTCCTTCGATTTCCACACTTGAGTCGTCTCCAAATCTGACTTTGCCCCCTATATTTGTATCGATTGTTGAGAATAAACTTTTATTGCCCGTCATATGGTTTGTTGCCCCGGTATCTAAATACCACATGTATTGCCCATCATCATGTGACCCGTATTTAGCCGGAAATACCTTTTCTTCATTCACATAGATTAGTTCCTTCTTGATTTGATCGGCTACAGTCATTAACAACGCAGGCTTGTCAGCATTAGCATGTGTTGTTCCAGCAGTGGTGGCTTGTGTTAGATGGGCCTTCTCATCATTCCTTCTGGTCGGACAGTCGGCTGAAAAATGTCCAAACGCATCGCACCTGAAACACTGCAGTTTAGACCGATCTTTCTTTGAGCTTTCTGAATTTTGGTTTCCATCTTGGGATTTTTTAGCACGGTTTGAACCCCTTTCATGACCACCTGATCGCCCACGACCTCGGCCTCTTCCACGGGTGTCTTGACCATTCCCTCGGCCTCGACCAAAGCCCTTTTCCTGCTTTCTTTTGGATTCCCATTCATTGTAGGATAATAGAAGTTGGTCATGGCTGCTGTTATTGGTCTTGGAATTAGTTCTTTCTTCGTACGCCTTCAACCTTCCAACTATCTCTTGGAACTTGACTGTTTTTAGATCAACCAACTGTTCTATTGTTGCCACCATGTTTATGAAGCTGTCAGGTACACTGGTCAGAAGTTTTCTGACCAGGACTGCTTCATTAATTGGGGATCCAAGGGTGGCTGATTTTGAAGCAATTCCGGAGAGTTTTCCCACAAAATCATCCACTGTTGTGCCTTCCTTCATTCTGATCAGATCAAACTCAGTTTTCAAGGACTGCAATCGTGCCTCCATGACTCGTTCTGCACCTAAATGTCGAGTCTTGATTGATTCCCAAATGTCTTTCGCATGTTCACAGCTCGCGATCTGCAAAACAAGGTCTTCAGGTAGCGATTGATAGAGATAGGCTATGGCTGCATTGTCTTTTTTCTGATCCGGATTTGCCCCAAGTTCAATCACCTCCCAGATTCCGTGAGCTTTGAAAATCGCCTTGATTTTAAGTGACCAGATTGGGTAATTGGTCGGAGTTAGAACCGGGCATTGAAACGGAAGGTTGCCTGTTTTATCAACCTGTGCTAGCTGGTTGTTTGGTGCTGCAGTGTCCCCCATCGGTCTCTCCTTTGATCGACGCTTGTACACCTTGTATTTGTTGTTTAAGTGCTTGATCCACCACTTTGGATCAACTAGAAAATCCCAGATCTCTTAACTAGAGCTCTGATACCAATTGAAGTAAATTGGTACTAGAACAAAAGCAAATAGAAAACAAGCAGAAACACAGAAACAATTCTGGAACTCCTTCTCAAATTTAATTGATAGAAAAACTTACAAAGAATAAGTAAAAACTATCTCCTATTTATAGTTGATTAACCTAGCCCATCAAGTTAATCTATTCCTATATAATAGGTTTTATCTCAAATCCTTTTGAGATAAATTTAAATTACAAAAGCTTATCTCAAATCCTTTTGAGATAAAGCTGAAAACTACCTGATAAACTCATCCATTTATTTATCAGATAATGACCAAAAATAAATTACAAAATAGACCCCTAACTTTAATTAATGTCAAGATTGGTCCAACAAAAGCATCCTTCTTCTCGGTCATTATGTTTACGAGACGAATTTGGGAAGGGAATGGTTATCAAGAAATGTATAGTTCATACTTGTTTACTGATCTATGTTCATTGGATCCTGTCTTGTACACTAATTATGCCCCTATTTCCATTTCTAGATGGTATCAGTCTCCTTGGTGGGACTATTGATCATTTATCTCGATGTATGCTCCCGTAAAGGTTTGTTACTCTTTAAATGTGATTCTTTATTTCATTTGAAGAACTTTTGATTTCTTTACGTGATACGTTGAAATCTGTCAAGGATATTCTGAATGTGCGGAACCTATCTTCTTTATTCTTTTTGATCACATGCTAAATTCTTTGATGGATATGCGTGTGTATATTGTTCTATAACCTGTACTCATGCTGACCATATCAACTTACCATGTATACTATATTTTTGCAGTTATATGAATAAGAGTCAACACCAGAACTGAACTAATATATGATGAATATATCTATAAATTCTATATGGTGGATTTGTTTTTGTTTATATTTACTATTATTACACATGAATAATTTCAGAATATGATGTTAAATATAATTTAAAGAGGAATGGAGCGTGAGTTCCAGAAGATGACTTAATGTTAGGTTCGTTTGGCTATTCATTTGGAGCAAAATAAGTTTAACGTGTACGTGTGGTGGACACATATGTTGTCAATTTAACCACTTTAAAACTAACTAGTTTTAGAAAGGTAAACTGTATAAAACATGATATTCAACTTGTGTGTTATTAAGAAGTTTGGTTTCTTAGATTGGTGTTAGATTTTATAACATTTTCTAAGGAGGAATTAAAAATATTACATAATATTGTATAGATTGATTCGCATTTAAAGGATTAAGCCTTTTTCTATCATTAAGTTTCCGTGATACAAAATTCATGAAAAATCAACACATTCTTATATGAATTCATTAGAGAAAAGTAATAGGATTAGAAAGTGATCTATTTGGAAACGCACACAACTTATAATCCGTTGAAAGTTGCAATGACACGGACAAAAATGCCTTAATGAGTTCGACAATTTGATAATCAACTACATGGACTAGAGGCGGTAAGTGACGTGGCTTTGATTTGAAAACGTGGTCGTTCAGAGAACACCACCTCACCTCTGACTGAATCAAAAAATGTTAAAATCTATGCGACTAGAGTGCCAGTTGGTTGTCAAACACAAAAACGTAGATGATGACTATAGTACTTTGATGCATAAGGGACTTGCGACTTGGCCCACATGGCAAGGCAGACCCACTCCGCCTTGCCGGCATGGTAGGTCAGTGGTGTGTGAGTGTCGTACACTTGTGTTGTGGCATGACTTCCACACAATTAGTGACTTCCACACAATTAGACCTACTTTTTTATTCAATTTGTGGATCTCACTAAGCCAAATTATGGATTTAAAGCTATGAATTTGATTAAAAAAATCCATAATCTCATGTATAACATGATTTAAAACAAAACTGAGTTTTAAGTTCTAATTGATGCTAAGTAGAATCTTGTTTATAGAAAGAAAGCAGACTTTTATATATATTTAGGTTTTCAAATATATCAAAACTCTTATTCTTTTTCAAGTAATAACAACATATTACATTTTAAGTATACATTTAAAAAGAAATTAGAGTTGTGTTCTTAATTAGTTGAATAGCGTGCCTAAACTTATCAATATTGTTAATGGTTTAATTAATTGCTTAAGTTGAAGTCAAATAAATAAGGCTAAAGAGGCTAGATAGGAGGAAAAAGAGGTTTTTAACGTACACTACACCAACATATATATTTTTCTTATTACTTTTCATATTAAACAAGTTACTGTAGGTAAAGTTTATATCTTTAATATATATAATAACTAGGAATTTATCCCGCGCTTCGCCGCGGGTTCGAAGTGCGGGTTGGGCTAGCTTACGACATTTTGTAATTTTACCTGGCATCCAGACCTATATATGTCCAGTCGGGCACGTACTTTTAATGATAACTGATGAATCATGGCTGCTAGTTAGCGACAAAATGAAACGTGCAGTTCAAACCGATACACAACGATTCCTTACAAAATGAAGCTGCAATCTTACTTTGTAGCAAAAAAAATACAAAGCCCAGACTGAATGTGCCTGCAAAACAGCATACTTTATATTATTGTCAAACTTCATTAATAGATTAATATAAATGTCCTAACATGAAAACTCATACCTTGGTTGATTATGTTTCGTAAGGGACGATTTACGGATCATTTGGGTATCCGTTTTATCACCAAATCTTTGAAGCTCAAGGGTGTTTAAATGCCTTTCAAGTTCTATTAGCTGGGTTGTCAAGTTCTGGTATTCAAAACTGTTATTATGGTACGTGTACGTCTCATTCGAATTGAACCAAATAATCAGTAAAAATATCTAGAAACCTGATTTAGCTCTAATATATGTCTACGCTTCAAATCCAGTTCAGAGCTCAGCTTCTGGTTATTCCAAATATCCAGGTATTTACTATCTGTAGCCTGTTTCACGATTGCTTCTATATATATTTTCCTTGACAAAACTAAAAAAAATATGAAACAGTTGATCAATGAATAAGATAACCATCAAACCATGGTATTTACCAATCTAAATAACCAGAAGAACCACCAAAATTGTCTTTGTATTAGGTAGTTATGGTGAATATATAATTTAGGAAGATGTTATTCTAGGACTAACCTGTTCTAATAAGGCGTTGTGTGACCATAAGTTGTTAGGTTGTTGGTATGGATTTGTATTAGAATCTACCTCAAATGTTGAAGGCCTGGTATGACCCTTCACAGGAATTAAAATAAATTGCATGATCAGTTTTCCAATTTAAGTGAACTTACTACCATACACTCATTTTTAAGTAGTTTGTGTAGATGAGAAGTTGTTG
Source organism: Flaveria linearis (assembly GCA_024085815.1). NCBI lineage: Eukaryota > Viridiplantae > Streptophyta > Magnoliopsida > Asterales > Asteraceae > Flaveria > Flaveria linearis. Next base: position 7,678,397 of record CM044002.1, read on the forward strand.
ATCAGTTGTATTTAAATTTCATATTGGAACCACCAAAAGAAATTACAAGGTATATCTTTACATGGATTTATAATCAAATAAGCTAAAGAAAAAGTTGCATGCCTTTTCATGTATTCCTCTGGAGATTGTATGCAGTGCTTGACCTGTAGTCTTATCTTCCTCTTTGATTTCCAGAAGAACCATCTGTACACCCATGGATATTGCATTCACGAATACATTCCAAGAAACATTTTCTATGAAAACATTAATTAAAACACACATTATAAAAGAGAGTGATGAAGTATGCATGTCAAATGAGGAAAAGGGTTGTCATATTTTATTACTTACTTTGACTATAATATTCCCTCTATCCTTCTTATCTTTGATCTTGAGCATATCAAGTGAAGGCATCAGTCTCAATTCAATTTCTTTCTCAACTTCGGGTTGAAGATCAACCAACGGCAATTTTGCTATTCCCAGTCGTTGATCAGATCCAATATCTTCATCAAATACCTGTTTAAATCCACGCATTATATGGTTACAAATTGATATAATTGGAGAAACTGTTGAAGAATTAAGGATTAAACTTAACCTCAACAACTGCATATTGAGTCTCTTTGTCTTCCACAGTTAGATGAAACAATTGATTCCAAACAGGATTTAAGTTGTTTTCAACTACTTTTGTCTTGAATTTTTCCAATGGCCGAACGAATGCAACTGCATAAGGATCAGACTTTCCCATCATTTCCATATTTTTCAAATGATTTGCTTTCACAATTGTTAACAGAAGCTTCCCTTGTGGTTTAAGCTCCAAATCACTGCATAACATATCAATAAATATCACTAAGGTTTACAGCAAGTGACTTTTAGAGTCATTTACTTCGTTTTTGACACAATTTATGTATGATATTCTAAATCCTACTTTCTAATTCAGTTTATTTACTAAAGCATGTTGCTCTATAACCTTTTGTGATTGATCGATATTACCTTGTATCAACAGGTACCCCGCCAAGGGGAACAACAATCCTATGCGGCCATTGAAGCATATCGGTAATTATTGAAGTTACAGTATCCTACACATAATGCCAAGTGATAAATATTTTAATGAGATGCCATGATTAAACAAACAGTGATCTTGTAATAAAGAAAGTGTACTTCAATCATATCTGAAAGTCCTGGAATGGCTGTTAAACTTCCTCCAATTGCCTTCAATGTATAATCAAATCTTGGCTTTGGCTGATACCAAAAAGCATCAACTTTGTATTAGTTGATAAAAAAAAGGGATATAAATCAATTTCAGCAAATTTGAACCATTGTACTTGATTATTCGCTGGACATAGATCATTTGTTCTTGAAAATTTTGCATGATATGAAAAACATACAAAGAAAAAATAGCAGAAGTAAATAATTTTGAACGGAAAGTGTCAATTACAAGAATGTTTTCGTTTGCAGAAAAGTACCAAAAAGTATATAGTCTCTCGCGATCAGCACAAATGTGTCATCAAAGTCGTTGAAAATACAGTATTCCAATATTAAGCATCTAACAATAATTTAGTATGGATTACCTCAGAAAGTAAGGCCACAACAACAGCTGAGATGCAAGGAATTTCATCACAAAGTTGAAAAATAACACGAATTATAGTAAAAACTTGAAGATCCTTCAGCTGCAACAAATAGTATGATTTTCATTCAAGAAATGATTATAAAGAATATCATAATCATTGAATCAAATCTAACCTGAATAGGTAACGAAACACCAGCTTCAATTCCTAAAACAATATCTGGATCACCACCCCATCAGAAATCCATGTCCATTGTTATTTGACCCTGCTTTTGGCTCTGAATTCTGATACCTGCACATACCAAGTAACTTGACAACTCATGTTTGACTATTATCCAAACACTTTGACTAATACGCATGTCGGGCTGGCTGCAAATTTCATGGGACCTTCTGAGGGGTGTTTGGGATTGCTTATTAAAAATATTTATCCGTTTATTATTTTTTTTGAAATAAGTAGTTTGGAACATTCATCTTTAAACTACTTATTCTAAACAACTGCATCCACTCATATAATCACATAAACAGATTGGATAAACATTCCAAATACCCTCAAAATAACTTATGGATGAAGTATAAACAGAAATAAGATGATAGACAGTTATAATTAGCAATCCCAAAAACACAATTAGCAAGAAACTAAATCACTTTAACACAATTTCCATCAGCACCCAATATAAAAACACAGATAGAATGAAACACAGCAACGAATAAAATCATAGCGATTAGTGGATGTTGGTTATGCAATATACCTTCAATCTTTGGTGCAACATTTCCTAGAGACAGTTTACTGAACTTCAAAGACGAAATCCCTGATGGCCGATACTCTTCCAATATGGGCTCAACAGAATCCCTCATATAATCACATAAACAGATTGGATAAACATTCCAAATACGCTCCAAGCTGCATCAGGAACGCTCCAAGCTACATCAGGAACGCTCCAAGCTGCAGGAGGGGCGCTCCAAGCTGCAGGAGGGGCGCTCGAAGCGTCCAGAGGGGCGCTCCAACTGATCCGCCTTCCTTATCTCCACCCCCTTCACCCCAATCCTCCTTAAAGCTACACACAAACACAAATCAAAGAATCAAAACTTGTAGATTGAGTTATTCAGCGCTTACATTACCGGTTCAGGTCAATCTCAAAACTAAACAAAAGCAATTGTAATATGTTTTTCAGAGTTGGGTTAAGAAAGCGACCGTACCCTCTCAGCCGGCAACTCCGGCAGCGGATCTAACGGCGGAGATCCGTGTGACGCTTCTAGTTTCGCTTGTGGCTCTGGTTCTACTTCAAATCGTTCGGGAGTGAAGGAATGAAGGAGCACATATGCAATCGCCTCTACTTCAAATCGTTCGGGAGTGAAGAATGAAGGAGCACATATGCAATCGCCGAAGATGGTGAGGGTGGATCGGAGATGGGGAGGCGTTTAGAGCTCGGACATATGCAATCGCCGAAGATGGTGAGGGTGGATCGAAGATGGGGAAGCGTTTAGGGCTCGGAGATGAAGAGATGGGGGTTCCCTTTTGTGGGGCACTGTTGCCACCGACAAAAGAGAATAAATAGAATAGAAATTAGTGTAGAAAAACCATGTTGATGTTTACATTGTTACTTTAGAACAAAAGTCATATGTAGTTTGTTTTTTAGAAAATTCAAAATAAACTGTAAAGCTAGTTTAATAGGAATTTGATCAAATAGAACAAAAATCATAAAGTTTATAAGACTTCCTATAAACTTTCATAACATTTTATGACAAAAAAATTATTATTATAATAATGTTATATGTAGTTTGTTTTTTAGAAAATTCAAAATAATTTAACAAAAGTTGTTATCAAATGAACCCAACCTGATCAAACTTGCTTTTAAGAATTTACCCGTTTGATCTCAACATATTTTCTCACATAGTTAAAGTCTAGTGTCTAAGATATATGGTAAGGACTTCATCTCATTTTGGAATAAGAACTATTATTTCGTCTATTAAATAATAATTATACGAAGTAAACTCAATAATAAAAGACATTGGAACAATTGTATACCATATGAACACAAATAAAACATCCTAGACAAGTCTCGCTGTGGAGACAATGAATGTTTCATCTCAAATATCACACACTCGTTTTAAGCGCATTGATTGTGAATGAAATAAGAACTCAACTCGTTAAATTAGTTTTGGTGAATGTATTCCTACGTTGAATGAACTTGAATTCGCAATTTGAACAAATAAAAACAAATTTCTGAGCTAATTAAGTGTAAAGTGAACAACCTTGGTTCGTATAAGGAGACAAATATTTTAGAAAAACAAACAACCTTTGTAAATGGAACTTTATCTTTCCACATTTTGCTTATTCACTATTTGATAGTTATGTCCAATTCAGTTGAAATGGTATATGTCATTAGCTTTTGGCAAATGTTGTATGCTTTTGAAAGTTTTAAAATGATCGGGGCTCTTGAACTATTTGTGTTGGCATTTGGCATAGAATTCGATGGATATGTATCCTTTTGATCATGGTCCTAAGAACATCTCATGTTTCTACAATGTTATTGGTTAAAAGGTGAGTGGGGGTAGGGTACGGCAACCGAGCAACCTTTGTTTTATATAGTGGTGTACAAAACTTTTTTTAAGGGTTCGGATTTCAAACTGAACCGGTTTGGTCAAAGATGGTAAAAACCGGTTCGGGTTTTAAACCAGTTTTGTAGTCATTAAATATACGGTTAAGTACAAAAAGACTCGTGGGATTATAAAACTCTTGATAAGTAAATTTGTAAGGATTTTAAAATATGAAGCATTTTAGTTGTTTTTTCAATAGTAGACCAACCTGATGGAGTAAACGGTGAAGCCAAACCACAGTTCACAAAAATATCATGAAACGTTAATTAGGCTATATTTTTGTTCGATAACCTTTTCAAATATGTAACAAGTTGAATTCTATCTTGTAGGCACATTCCATTATGAACCTAACATTTGGAATTTGTCTCTTTACAAAATTTCGCATATCAAGTATATATTTTATTGGAGCTAAATATATCACGTAAAGTTTGTTTTAAAGAGTTTTTTATAGGTTCAATCATTTTAAACCGTCTTGAATAGTTAAAATCATAATATGGGCAACACGTGTACTTTGAAAAAAAGCATGATTATATTTTTATTTTAATTGTTTGATTACACACGTATTATTTGATGCGCTATTAAAAATATCCAATTTATATGTTTCCAATCACCCATGTTTTATTAATTTTATATGTCACTTTAACTTGTAAAAATAAACTATCCGGTGCATCTATGGACGTAACTAGAGAGGTCTAAATGTCTATTATAACCCTCCATCCAGCCCCACTTTCTATTAACAAAGGGATCTCTATGGTCGTTTTTTATATAATTTGACATTCTAAATTTCATATAATTATATATCGTAACTCATAATTTGTTACTAAACGCGTATATTATAAAGCATAAAAGGACTTCGCATAGCAACTGTTAACAATTACTAAACACATCTCTTATAACGTTGTATAAAATGCACAATTACATCAAATAATCAAATTCCAAATTTTTGATTAATGCCTTTAACAATGTAGACCTAATTATTGACCGTCCAACAAGAGATCAGAGGGTTATAATAGAACAAAAAACCGAAGGTTAGTTCAGCGGTATACCATCATGAGTAAAAGCAACTAAATCATATCATGAAACACCATTATACTCTATACTAAAAAAGAAGGGGAATGAATAGTAAAATTTGAAATCCTCACCGTTTGTTTTGATATCTAAGGTCAAGATCAGAGTGATTTACTTGGTTAATCACCTGCATCCACTAATCTGTCCTCTTACATCCTCCTTCTTACACGTGCCCCTGCAACTGGCACGTTTAACCCACTTTGAAAAGCAAGTGGGACACACGTCAAACATTATGGCCATAATAGTTTGAAAGATTTACATTTTACCCCTTCTTCAAATGTCTTTATACAGATACAAAAGGGGGGAGAAACCTCCATATTGTCTCTCTGGTTTAACCCTCCCGTTTTATTCTAGAGAGAGGAGGGCCGACGGCTGTGGCTTCTGCCGACCGCCCACCGCCGACAGCCGATAGCCGACCGCCAACTACGAGGGGTCTATGTTGTCGGTGACGTCTCCGGTGGAGCCGTGTCTCGCAGCTACTGTGGATGGCTGTTCGTATTTAAATCGGCTTAGATCTGCCGCCTTCGACGCCGCTGGTGGTCGGTCGACCGCCTTTGGTGGCGTCAGCGACTCCCTTAGGTCTCCTTTGGTGTTTATGGCGTTGGTTCGTCAGCCTATGTTGTCCTCTTCTCTCCTTGTCGCTCCAAAACCTGTTTAGGGTTTTCAGAACTCTGTTTTGTTGTTTTTGATGTTCGTTGTCGGTGTTGACGATTGGGTCTCCTTGTAGCGTCGAACCTCGGCCATCGCCGCATGGAGCTGCTGAATCTGAAACATTGGTTTCGGCCGGTTTGTCCTTTATTTGGGTAAGTTAAGATCGTTTGGTCGGTGATGACGAGGAGTCCCTCATCTGATACTTGCTATTGCTTTGATTGGTGAAAGAGTCGATGACGATAGCTAGTGGAACATACATACGTCGATGATTGTGATATCTCTTTTGAAACTGACTATGAGTTTGGTTATTGTTAGGAAACACATATGTCGATCTCATCTGAGACTGAGCTTGAGCTCATTTCACTCGATGGTTTGTTCTAACAGCCAACTTTTATAACGATCTCATCTGGGGCAGGGCATGTGTTCATGTGAGATGATGTTTCTGTTGGGTATATTGTTTGGTGCATCATGTGTTCTTTGACATGTTGATATGCTTCCTCGGATGACCTATATACGAAAAAACAAACTTGGTCTGCAGTTTGTTTTCTTCAGTTTTGTTATTTGACTATCAAAGGTTTTAATGTTTGCATGCCCCACCTCCCATTTTGTTTATAAAGGCAGAAAAAGAGAGTGACTTGTTTAGCCTCTAATCAGTTACAATTTTTCATGACGATTTAAAGACGATGATGATAAAAAAGTAGGTGTGACTTCGTTGTTTTGACGCGGCAAACAACAATTTACGGCAAACAACAATTTGCAGCCACAACAAGCCACACATTCTGAGCCATATGATCACCACTGCGTGGTAAGAGGCGCAACGCGCCGTTGGTTATCTACCTAGTTAGATTGATAAATGAAGAATTAAAAACTAAAAATAAATAAAAAAAGTTAAAAAAATAATAAAAGTAAGAAAACCCACAAGGAACAAGGAAAAAGAAAAAAGAAGTTGAAGGGCCGAGGGCCAGGACTCGATCATTCCAATATCTTGTTATAAGTTTTAATTTAAGTGTTAGGTTCAAATACAAAGTGAACATTATGTAAAAAGTGTGAGAAGCAATCGGTGAGTGACATGTGACATATTTTTAAAAATAGAAGAAAGGGTATTTTAGGAAGTCTAATTTATTGAACCCAAGCCTTCAACAAAATTCTGTTGAAGATTGCTTACATCTAATTTATTTGAACACAAGCCTTCAACAAAATTCTCAATTTATCGATTCAAACGGTTGACGTTTCATCTTACATCAATTTCAATCGTTGAAGATTCAAACGATCGAATTCATCTGTTGAAGATTGCTTTATGTTGTTTCTGTTGAAGATCGTTGAGTTATGTTGATCTATTTGATTTCATCAGTTTGGTACGTATGAAGACGATTATATACTGTAATTGAAATAGTATGTTAATAATTTTGTCGTTTGGATCATCATTGTGTCTATATTGTCTGATTTCTGTGAATTTTGTTATTGATTGACATCATCATTGTGTTATAGGTATCATCATTGTGTCATAGGTATTATCATTGTGTCTTTTTGTTCGTCATTGTGTCTTTTGTATTGTCATTGTGTCTAAATAAAACAGTTATTGTGTCTATACTGTTAGATTACTCTGGACATTATCAATACGTTGTTGAACATATTTTATAAATATCAGGTGAGTCTCTATATGTTGTGTCTTTTATGTTGTGTTTGTTATATGAATTTTGTTATTGATTGACATCATCATTGTGTCTTAGATATTATCATTGTGTCTTTTTGTTCGTCATTGTGTTTTTTGTATTGTCATTGTGTCTGAATAAAACAATTATTGTTAATCAATTGGTTACGAACAAAGACGAGTTGTGTTTTTGCAGAGTTACCTGGAGGGAGCTAACGGAATGAAGCAAAATTCAGTGTACCTGTTAAGCAAAAGACAAAAGGTAGTCCGAAAAGAATGAAGTCAGCTCGTGAGTTAGCCATCGAACAAGCAGGAAAAAAGTTGAGAAATTGTGGGTTTTGCAAACAACCTGGTCACGTTATACGCAATTGCAGTTTATATCTTCAAAGCATTAAGGATAAACAAGTTTCAAACAGCTTAACAGTTGATTCTATGTCTATTCAAGAATAGGATTCATTGTGTCATAAGATTTATTGTGTCATATACTCATTGTGTCATTATATTCATTGTGTCATCATATTCATTGTGTCATAATACTCATTGTGTCATGTTTAAAGAGTCTTGTTTACGTTTGATTTTGACGATAAAAACAAGTTACCAAAATACTATTGTGTAATGTAAAGTAACATATAGCAACAAATATTAACATGCCAACACATAGCAAAATATAATAACATGTCAACATACCAAATTACTATTGTTTCAAATTACCATTGTTTCAAATTAACATTGTGTCAAACTACCATTGTGTCAAACTACCATTGTGTCAAACTACGATTGTGTTAAATTACCATTGTTTCAAACAACCACTGTGTCAAACAACTATTGTGTCAAACAACCATTGTGTCAAACAACCATTGTGTCAAACAACCATTGTGTCAAACAACCATTGTGTCAAACAACCATTGTGTCAAACAACCATTGTGTCAAACAACCATTGTGTCAAATTACTTTTTTGCCCCTCCGCCTTTTAGCAGTTTTTCACTTATTTACATTTTTACCACCGCGTTTTTTTGAACCATTGATTTATTTTAATGAGTTGATCTAATGGCCAGAATTACTTCTCACATTTTTTAGAAAATATAGTCTTTGTAGCATATCCTCTCTCTTAATTTAAAAACAATAATTATCATTCAAAAAAGCTTTGTCATTATAGATGTACGTTACAAAATCCAGATATTGGCGTACCGTTGCAGCATCATTGCCAAAGATAAAACAAATAAAATCAAATCTACCGACTCACTATGGTGGTGTTTGTTTTTTAACAAAACCTCTTCCCCACCTCTTCATTTGCGCGCACGCAGACGCGGGAAGAGGTTTTGAGTGCGCAGAGTGTTTGTTTTTTAGAAGACGTTTCATTAAAAAACGTCTGCAGGAGGTCTGCATGGAGAAGATGTGGACCTATGTCTTCTGAGATCTTCTAACCTCTTCTCCACCCTGAAATCCATCTTCATCTTCCCCCATCTTACCTCTCCTCTCACCACCGCTGCCCTCCCCCTCCGCTGCCCTCCCCCTCCGCTGCCCTCCCCCTCTGCTGCCCTCCCCCTCCGCTGCCCTCCCCCTTCGCAACCATCCCTGCACCCGTCGGCCCTCTGCCGCCGCCCTCCCCCTTCGCAACCATCCTTGCACCCGTCGGCCTTCTGCCGCCGCCCTCCCCCTTAGCAACCGCCGGCGAAGTCACCGGAGAAAGTCTGAAGAAACAATTGAGGGCTCTTATTTTTGTTTTGTTTTTTGTTTTTATTATTGTTATTGTAATAACACAAGATCTAGATTTGTCAAAAACCCATGGATTGTTTCCTTTTTTATCCCGATTTGCACTTTTGTTTGTGGGAATTTCATTGTGTTTATCATCACAAGCTTGATTTTGTGTTCTTCTGCAGTTTTGTTCTTCACACAATCAAAGCACAACGTACGAGTTACAAAGGAAGAAGATGAGTTCGATCTCACAGTTTCAGATCAAAATAGTTCGAATCAACCGTCAAATGTTGAAATTAAAGGGTGTTTGAATGTGGCTTCGCCGGATTCTTCCTCCAAAAGCGAAATCGTAGATCTTTTATCGTTTACAACCGAAGAAGATTCCGATTCCGATGGGTGGCATTACTCCGGCGAGACTCGCCGGAGGGTTGACTACTCCGAAGGGTCAATTTCCGACGAAGAAAGCTTAATAAAAATCGAACTCTTTAGTGGGCATCATGATATTAAATACAAAGATTACAAAGATGAAGAAGAACATAAGTTATGTCGCCGGCAAAAGTCGTCGGATTCTGTGTTATGGTGGCCGGAGATGAATGAAGAAGAAAATATGATAGAAATTGACTTATCGGTGGGGTCAATCAAGTGCTCAAGAATTGAAATTAAAGCATAATAATAATAATAATAATAATAATAATAATAATAATAATAATAATAATAATAATAATAATAATAATAATAATAACAACATTGCAGATGTTGAAAACAAACAGTCTTTTTCTTGCAGACTGCAGACGTTTGGTCCACCTCTTCTGCTGCAGATGTCTGCAGATGTGATCCGCAGACTGCAGACGTTTTACTGCAGAAAAAACAAACAACACCTATATTCCCTCCGTAAATCAAGCTATTGGCGTATCTTTACCGCATCATGGCCAAAAATAAAACAAAAAAATCCACCGACTCACTTTTCAGTTTTCCCTCTATAAATCCAACCATACGACTCCTGTAGTCCACACCAACACAATTGACAATCCCCCCACCCCCAAACCACACACGCATACACACATATAGTCAATCTATCTCTTCATCAAGCCTCAGCGATCCTTTCAACCATCATTCCACCACCATGATCGCTTGGTGCCATGGAGGAAGTCGACGAAATGGAAACGCTGTACGTGTGTTCAACGACATTCAGTACTCACTACGATTTATTATAACGTTCACTCCATCACCCGATCAGGTTGTTTCTACATGCATTTGCATATCCTGTGACCTAATTTCTCCCTTATCCTTTTTTCTTCTTATTAATTGCTGATTTCTTAATTGCTTCTTATCTGCTTGTTAGTTACTGCGATTGATTTGGCGTTATTGGTGCTGATTTTTGATTTATCGACTGTGCGCTGTAATGTCGTCTGCTGTATACACTAATTAGGCGTTTTTGTTGCTGATGCTTGACTTATTGATCGTGCGTTGTAATTTCTTAACCGCTTCTTATCTGATTACCTAAGCGTTAATGATGCTGATGTTTTATTTATTGATTGTCTGAAGTAATTTCATTTGCTGTATATAATTCTGTGGAGTTATCAACCGATGAGAGAACAGGGGGAGTAATAGAGATAAAATTTTTCATAATACTAAGCAAAAGCATGCTAGATAGTAGATGCTCCCTCGAATGGCCTTTCAGAAATGGTCCAGTAATGCCTTGCCACGTGGAAAACACTACCCCAAGTTTATAACTAATTTTCGGATTAATTGAAAATACTAGTTAGTCTAAATAATGACAAAATGATGATGTTTAAAAAGTTTAAACGTCTTTATATACATATTCTTTTGCCTTGAGATTTTTTAATACAATACTATGCCTAAACTTGTTTGGCACTGTTATGGCTTTTTCCCATGCAGGTCATAGGTAACCTTATTAGGTGAACAAGCATACGTATTTGGTAATCCTGTTGTAACGGTCGTTCTAGATTAAGAGTTATTGTATTACATTTAGTTATGAAGACTATTTATTATCTTGATGAGTTTTAATTTTGTTATCATTATTGAATTTAAATTCACACAAGATTCTTCATATTTACCATATCATAAACTTAAGTTCTCTTTATTCATTATGTAGTACTGATTAGTGGATACTGTGGAGTTAACTAATTCTGAAAGTCATGTCACCAGAGCTGGAATTTCCTACTACGATAATCGATCTTACATGAAAGCTCCATGTGCTGGAACTCTGGGATGAGGGTACTGCAGAGTTACCTCTAATTGATAAAAGATACTTCTTCTCGTCCACTTACATACATTATTTTATCCAAATTGAAACCCATTTTATTAACTCATCAACATGATTTGGATTTTCAGTGTTAATCTTATTACCTTAATTTCACATTAGCTGTCTATTTTAAACTGTAGGTCATTAGCCGACTTCAGTTTTAACAACAGGATGGTAATATTAAATTTTATCATGTCCCATCAAGTACCAGGTTAAGCCCTTGATCATATTCACAAGTACCAAGAGTGAAGAAGCTCTCTTAGCTGCTCTACAACAAAATGGTAATATCATAATTTCACTGTGGTGTGGTCTTTATCCGGTATCCACATTTAGCATGTGGATTCTGTATTTACTCCTACCAGTGATACTAGAGTATCTTTTATCTAACTGAATTTGATCTTTCCGATGAACCAAGAAATAATCTTCTTTTGAGGTTCTGATAGGAACTAAGATCTTCGATTAACTGGAATTAGGAATTACAAAGTAGTCGGCCTGATTTCGAGCGGGGCAAATCTCCGATTACACTAAAAACAACATAAACATATAATCTAGCCTTAGAAAAGAAATGCAGGAAACTAGATACTTAAAAGAACAGGAACGTGGGGCAGTTATGGGGTACATTCCCACTTCCCTGATGTCATGGGTCATCCCCCATCTCCTTCATATTTGAATGTTTTCCCTCCATAAGCTTTCCCTCCAACTCGTTCACCCTTCTTCAGCTCCACATGGGCCTGCCCCGATCCAGAGTGACCCGACCCTAACATCGGGTTCGTATCAGGTTCATACGTATTGATGCCAAAGAAATAAAAGGCATGCTACTTCTTGGTCATTATGTTTACTAGATGAATTTGGGTCTCTTACTGAAGGTTAGTTATTGAGAAAAGTGCATGTCATGTCAATAATGATATATCTTTATTGTATTCTGTTTTGTACACTGATCATGGCCCTATTCCCCTTTCTAGATGGTATTTATCTCCTTGGCGGAACTGTTGATCATTTTATCTCAATGCATGATCCAGTAAAGTTTTGTTACTCTTTTAATGTGATTCTTTGTTTCATTTAAAGAACTTTTGATTTCTTTAGGTGATACTAATCTCTTTAATGGATGTGCAGGTGTATATGGTTGTATAACGTGCACCTGCTCATGCTGACCATAGTAAAATACCAGAGTCCTCATTTATGAATTATTGAGCTTTTTGTATATTTTTATGGGTGATCCAAAATGTCTCAAGTTGCTTATAGCAAGTATACTATATTTCTGCCGTTTTAGGAACATTTGACAACTTTTCATAAGGATCCACTATAGTCTATAGCTACTGTAACTCTATCTTTATCATTTCTTTGTAATGAAAAAAAAATTCAAATCCCAAGTTTGGTATGTACTTGTGTTGATTGGACCAGGTAAACTTTGCTCAAATGCAGGTATGTTCTTGGAACCAGCATGTCTTCCTTACATGTCTAGAGACAAATTGCTCCTACAAGTGGTATGTTTTGTTTTTTCTTGTACCATGTTGGTTTTCTCTAGCACTTACAAACACTCCTAGAGAAGACAATATGAACCTCATGTTGTTTCTCACAATCCCTTTGAAGTACGTGAGTATGCAACCAACCGACATAAGTTGGAATCATGATCAGGTTGTCAGTTTAAGTTAAACAGAGCTGGGATTAGTCATGTAGATAAGGGTTTTTAGAAAATCAAAGCGCAAAAACTTTTAACACAATGTGAAGCTTGAGACAGTAAGTTTCAGTTGGATTTAAAAACGGATTGGGGGTGGTGATTAAGTGCCGATCAATTGATGGACTCTTTTTATTAGTTTATGATCTTTAAAGGCTAGTTTTATTCGATATTAGTCCGCATTAGCTATGGCATATAAACTTTAAGAGATGACGACCGAAGTTAGACAGTAACTGACAGTCCCACATTGGCTAAGTGAAGAGTACAAAGAAGAAGGGCCTGCCTACATTAAGTGAGCTTCAGCAAGGGAGAAAACATACCTTTCTCGGCCTTTTGGCTAAGATCAAGTGTAGTATCTGTTCTTATCAGTTTAATATCTGATATGTGGGCCATTGGCCCACTCGATATTAATCTAATTTTTTAAGGGTAAAGGCCCACCACAATAGCTTGCTATTAGGGTCTTTGAGCGTCGCCTTGGTGTTGCACTACTGCCTTGGCCTGGCGCACCCCTCCAAACCATAGTTTAAGTTATCTCTTTAAATCTGTAAATACTTCTGCGTTCTGCCTTTTTTTTATCAGCAGTTCAGTTCTAACTATTAGATTCAATATTTCACTCTTTCAGCCGTAAGCATAGGTATTTATGTTTAGATTTTTAATAAGTTGCTCAAAACATGGTTGAGTGGAATATTGTTTCTAGAATGTTGAATGTGGAGATTGATGTCTCTTCAGGCTCTTACTTTGGCTCGTGTTTCCAGATAGGATATCTGTTGTGCATTGTTTAAAGAAGGCTTAGATGAATGCGATTTAGAGGAACTCAAGACTGAATTTGTTGTAAGCTGGTTCCTTTAAGCATGTCCTGTTTGTGAATACTTTTCTTTGATGCTAAACTAAAACACTTTTGTTTTGTTTCTAGTTCTCCGATGAGGATGGTGATGTTAAAAGGTTCTATCAGCGCAATGCAAAGAGATGAGAGCTGGAAAATATGTTGGGAGATATGTTTCAGAAAATTCCTAGTTGTTAAAAATAGGCTGTCACTTTTAATAAGAAACTCTGTTTTCTGCACACAAAATACGCAAATCTTGGAATTGAGTAATTTTTACTAAGCTCCTCACTGGTGTAATTTGACTCTTCACGCTCATATATATTTTGGTAATATCATATTTACTCCTATCAATGATGCTAGGGTATCTTGTACGTAACTAAATTTGATCTTTTTGATGAACCAAGAAATAATCTTCTTTTGAGGTTCATACATATTGATGCCAAAGACTTAAGAGGCATGCTACTTCTCGGTCATTATGTTTACTAGATGAATTTGGCAAGGGAACTCTTACAGAAGGTTAGTTTCAAGAAAAGTATAGTGTCAATAATGATATATGTACAGAAGGTTGCGTACATCAGATCGCTTCGCGATCCGGCCCCTCCCCGGACCCTGCGCAAAGTGGGAGCTTCATGCACCGGGTACGCCCTATACTGATCATGCCCCTATTACCCTTTCTAGATGGTATCGGTCTCCTTGGTGGAACTGTTGATCATTTAATCTCAATGTATGATCCAGTAAAGGTTTGTTACTCTTTAAATGTGATTCTTTGTTTCATCTGAAGAGCTTTTGATTTCTTTAGGTGATACTAATCTCTTTAATGGATGTGCAGGTGTATATTGTTGTATAACGTGCACATGCTCATGTTCATGCTGAATATAATAAATTACTAGAATCCTCATTTATGAAGTATCGAGCTTTTTTGTATACTTTAATGGGCGATCCAAAATTTCTTGAGTTGCTTATAGAAAATATACTGTATTTCTGCCATTTTAGTAATGTTTGATATCTTGTCATTAGGATCCACTATAGCTATTGTTAGGCCATTATGATTCACTTCAACTCTATCTTTTTCATTTCTTTGTCATGGAAAAAAAATTCAACTTCCAGGCAGTGTTGTAAAAATCGCCGCCTAGCACCGATTAATCCCCGATTAATCGCTAATCGGTCATCCACCGATTCGATTTTAGCTAATCGCCTAGTTAATCAATCAAAGGTCAAAATCAGTCAAAATCGGCCAGAAATCAAAGAAAATTGGTCAAAACTAGTCAAATTTTATCACATTTGGTCAAAATCAGCTAAAATTTAGAGAAAATCAGTCAAAATATAATACAAATCAGTCGGATATAAAAAATTATATGTATAATTTTGAAAAATATTGTATATATATTTATAAATTTGTAAATTAACATATAAAATCCTAATCCGATTAATTCCGATTAATCCCTATTAATCCCGATTAATCCCTAGTCCCTACCCCACCGCCCGACTAGCGACTAGCGATTTTTACAACCATGCTTCCAGGTATGTACTTGTGTTGTTTGGATCAGGTAACCTTTGCTCCTTTATTTCATGCTTGTTATAAAATTCCACTTAGTATTTCTAACTATTCTAGTGGTAACTGTCATTTTTAGTCTTCTAATTCTGTACCATTGCTTTTGCTGGCAGGCTATTAGTCAATTCTTGAGTTGCGATGGTCTGCTTCATGCATCTCAGTGGATTTAGCTTATGTATATGAACAGGTTGCCTTTTTTTCACTGCTGTGATCCGTCATGTCATAATTTGATTCAAGTTAGATTCAGTTGCAGCAAAACAGAAAGACAGTGATACTTCGTCCTTTAAGTGCTACACTACAATTTACCTTTTTGTTGCATATATTTCTGATTTAATTTAATTTTTGTAGGTAATTGGTGTTATTGATGTAAATAGAAGTAAAGACAAAAGTTACTAGACAACTGTGAAAGTTGTTTTTTTGTGATGAGGTTAGGAACATTATTAGTAGCTTACTTAACCACCCGTTTTTCTTTTGTATGTGTATGTTCCTTTCTCTTGATAAAACTTTTCTTCATAATCAAGTGTAGCTGGATGAACCGGACCAAATATACGAGGAGTTTCCAGACTTTTTGGAGAAGGTGCAATTAATTCCTGGGACAAATTGTTTTAATCGAGTTAACACCTGAACTTTAACAAAATTATCAAGTAACTTTGTGTATCTATTGCACCAATATGATTATATCACTGCTTCACATGCAGGTGTGTTCTTGGAACCTTACGTATTCCTTACATGTCTAGAGACAAATTGCTCCTACAAGTAGTTTATATAAATCAAACAGGTATGTTTTGTTTTTTATTGTACCATGTTTGGTTTTCTCTAGCACTTACAAACACACCTAGAGAAGTCACTATTAACCCCATGTAGTTTCTCACAATCCCTTTGAATTACATGAGTATGAAGCAAGCTACCAACAGACATAAGTTGGATTCATGATCAGGTTGTCAGTCTAAGTTAAACAGAGCTGGAATTAGTCATGTAGATAAGGGTTCTTAGAAAATCAAAGCGCAAAAACTATAACACAATGTGAAGTTTGAAACAGTAAGTTTCAGGTGGATTTAAAAACAGATTTGGGGTGGTGATTAAGGTGATGTTTGTTTTTTAAAAAACATCTTCCCCACCTCTTTATCTGCGCGCATGCAGACGCGGGAAGAGGTTTTGAGTGCGCAGACTGTTTGTTTTTTGGAAGACGTTTCATTAAAAAACGTCTGCGCGAGGTCTTCTTGGTGCAGACATGGACTAGTGTCTTCACGCCTGAAGACATTTCTATCAAACCTCTTCTCCCTGAAACCATCTTCACTGTGTGCAACTCTTCCACACCTCTCCTCTCACCACCGGCCGACCTCCACCCTACCGCCCTCCCCTCCGCCGCGCGCCCTCCCCCTCCGTCGCGCGCCACCATCCCTGCGCCCGCCCGCCCGCCCTGCGTCGCCCGCCCTCCTCTGCCGCCCTCCGATTTTTGCTGGTGTTACTGCTCGACCGACCCATCTACTCGACCGACCGCCATCCATCGCCGGCCACCTAATCGGCGGTCACCTCTTCGCTGGCACCTCACGACCGACCCCCTTCTTGCTCGACCGACCGAACCCAAACCAACATATTACCAAAACAAAACTAATCACAAACTCACCAGAGCAACAATTGCAACAACGCCATAGAAACCAGCAAGAACATAAAAAATACAATCTGATGAATGAACTGACGGATGAACCGCCGGCCGGCTAATCTTTCTACAACGAAAAAGATGTTGAAATTGGGGCAAAATATGATCTTTTTATGTGATTGTGATATGAATCTGATGAATAATAATGGGTTTGGTTTTGATTGATGAATCTTTTAGTGAAATTAAAGATGAAATTTGGGGGTATGGGGTTTTGAGGGTCTGCAAATGTGCGACGAAGGGGAGGGAGAAAGATATTTGATTTTCAAAGGTGTATATTTTTCACAAGTTTATAAAATTAAACTATGTATTTAAGTTTGACATTATTCTGCAGACGTTAAAAAACAAACAGTCTTTTTCTTGCAGACTGCAGGCGTTTGGTCCACCTCTTCTGCTGCAGATGTATGCAGATGTGGTCCGCAGACTGCAGACGTTTTCCTGCAGAAAAAACAAACAACACCTAAGTGTCAATCAATTGATAAATGCTTTTTATTAGTTTATGATCTTTAAAGGCTAGTTTTATTAGATATTAGTCCGCATTAGCTATGGCATATAGACTTTGAGAGATGACAACCGAAGTTAAACAGTAAATGAGAGTCCCACATTGGCTCAGTGAAGAGTACAAAGAGGAAGGGCCTGCCTACATTAAGTGAGCTTCAGGAAGGGAGAAAGCATACCTTTCTCGGCCTTTTGGCTAAGATCAAGTGTAGTATCTGTTCTTATCAGTTTAATATCTGATATGTGGGCCATCGGCCCACTTGATATTAATCAAAATTTTTAAGGGGTAAGGCCCACCACAGTAGCTTGCTATTGGGGTCTTTGAGTGTTGCCTTGGTGTTGCACTACTGGCTTGGCGCACCCCTCCAAACCATAGTTTAATTAATATCTTTAAATAAGTTATTACTTCTGCTCACTTTTTATCAACACTTCATTTCTAACTATTAGATTGAATATTTCACTTTTTCAGCAGTAAGCATAGGTATTTATATATAGATTTTTAATAAACTGCTCAAAACAAGGTTTTGTGGTACGTGAACTGCTATCTTTTGAACTGTGTTGTAAGATGTTACAACTTGGGTTGAGTGGAATATTTTTTCTAGAATGTTGAAAGTGAACATCGATATCTCTTCAGGCTTTTACTTTCGCTAAGTGTTTCCAGACAGGATATCTGCTGTGCATCTTTTAAAGAAGGCTTAGATGAATGTGATTTAGAGGAACTTCAAGAGTGAATTTGTTGTAAGTTGGTTCCTTTAAGCATGTCTTGTTTCTGAATGCTTTTCTTTGATGCTAAATTAGAACACCTTTGTTTTGTTTCTAGTTCTCCGATGAGGATGGTGATGTTAAAAGGTTATTCTAGCGCAATGCAAAGACACGAGAGCTGGAAAACATTTTAGGAGATATATATCAAAAAAAAAATCCTAGGTATTAAAAAGAGGCTGTCACTTATATTAAGAAACTCTCTTTTCTGCACACAAAATATGCAACTTTTGGAATTGAGTAATATTTTCCTATGCTCCTCACTGGTGTAATTTGACTCTTCATGCTCATATATATTTTGATAACCAGTTTTCTTAGTTATTTTTTTATTCACCTTATCCTTTCCAAGACATGGAGCGAGCTATTACATGGGACTTGGTGTCATATTCTTGAGTTCTCGATGCATCTTCTCTTGGGAATCAACTTTGCAGCAGTACTCGACTTGTCAGATACATTCTTAATTTGTCTCTCACTTATTATCATCATTTCCTTAGATTGCTTTTGTAACATGATCTTTAATATGTTCATTATTATAATTGCTAGTGCCGTGTAGGTTTTTTGTCATTGGCATTGGTTTCCCGTGATAACAATTATCTAAGCCCCACGATGACTGCTGAAGCTGTCCTTGATATTCATAACGTAAGGTCAGATGTTATTATAAGGTTCTTTCTGTTCAGAACACACACAAATCCCAAAGCGGTTTTCTTCATAAAGGACTGTTTAAGTGAATTCATATGCACAATTAGGGAGTAACATTTAGCTGGTCCTGTGATCATATGTATTTTGCAGGAAATGGCAGCTGACACATTTATCCTATTGATGCAAATATTATTGATCACGGTATTTGGAGTGTTATCTTGTTTATTGTTTAGTGGATTATTTGCATAGAGATTGTTTCTTACATCTTATAAGGACTTGAACTACGTTTTCTATTCCATTTCTCTGGGAGTGTTCACGTCATTACATGACCTATATACATGCAAAGCGTATCTATAAAGCACGTTATTTCTACTTAGAATATGTTTCTACTTGTATTTATTTCACGTAAACCTGCACATAGAGTCCAATAAAGCCTGTTGAACACAGTCATGGAAATCAAAATTTGCTATCAAGATTGAGTTTTTTTAATTCACTGATCACATTATCATTTGTAATGTAGGTAGATTAATAGATTTTCTTACCCTACAGTCTGTGGAATCAACCTCCTGGACAAAGTGTAGGGTAAGGCTGCGATCATCACATCATGGTGCGATCCAGCCCCTCCCCGACCCTTGTGTAAAGGGGGAGTTAAGTCAAGCACCAGGTATGCACTTTATCTATTATATTCAGTTATAACAATCTTGACATGGATTTACTAATATATGATATTTAAACTAGTTTTGTCTGAAAGTCTTCATGAGCATGCTAACTATTTTAGTGGTAAATGGTAATCCTGCCGTTTTTAGTCTTCTGTTTCGAAGTTATTGCTTTAGCTGGCAGGCTATCAATCAATTCTTGAGTTGTCACAGTCTGATTCATGCATCTCAGTGGATTTAGCTTATGTAAACGAACTAGTTAGTTGCCTTTTTCTATTGTTGTGATCCGTCATGTCATAATATGCTTCAAGTTAGATTCAGTTGTGGTGAAACAGAAAGATATTGTTACTTCGTGTCTTCATCCTCCAAGTATTAAGCTTTTTGTTGCAATTATTGTAATGTTTGTAGGTGATTGGTGTTATTGATGTAAATAGAAGTAAAGACAAAAGGTTACCAGACAAATGTGAAAGATGGTTTTCATGATGAGGTTAGGAACATTATTAGTGGCTTGCTTAGTTACTTACCACCCATTTTTCGTCATGATGTGTATGTTCTATCATCTTGACGTAACTTCTCTTCGTAACAAAGCACAGCTGGATGAACTGGGCCAAATATACTTGGAGTTTCCAAACTTTTAGGAGAAGGTGCTATTAATTCCTGTAAATTTTTTTTAATTGAGTCAACACCAGAACTTGACAAAATTATCAAGTAACTTTGTGTATCTATTGCACCTATATGATGCCTATATCACTCCTTCACATGCAGGTGTGTTCATTGGAACATGCACATCTTCGTTACATGTCTAAAGACAAATTGCTTCTACAAGTCGTTTATATAATTCAAATAGGTATGTTTTGTCTTTTCTTGTACCATGTTTGGTTTTCTCTAGCTCTTATAAACAGACCTAGAGAAGACGATATGTACCCCATGTAGTTTCTAACAATCCCTCTGAATTACGTGAGTATACAACCAACCAATATAAGTTAGAATCATGATCAGATTGTCAGTTTAAGTTAAACATAGCTGGAAGTAGACATGTAGATAAGTGTTTTTAGATAATCAAAGCACAAAGACTATAACACTATGTTGAGTTTGAAACAGGAAGTTTCAAGTGAATTTAGAACCGGATTTCGAGGGGTGATTATGTGTAGATCAATTGATGGACACTTTTTGATTTTGGCATTTAATTAGACATTAATCTGCATTAATTTATGACCTTTAAAGGCTAGTTTTATTAGATATTAGTCTGCATTAGCTATGGAATATAAACTTTAAGAGATGACAACCGAAGTGAAACAGTAACTGACAGTCCCACATTGGCTCAGTGAAGAGTACAAAGAGGAAGGGCCTGCCTACATTAAGTGAGCTTCAGGAGGGGAGAAATCGTACCTTTCTCAGCCCTTTGGCTAAGATCAAGTGTAGTATCTTTTCTTATCAGTTTAATATCTGATATGTGGGCCATTGGCCCACTTGATATTAATCTATTTTTTTAAGGGGAAATGCCCACCACAAAAGCTTGCTATTGGGGTCTTTGAGTGTCGCCTTGGTGTTGCACTACTACCTTGATCTGGCGCACTTCTCCAAACCAGAGTTATTGTATCTTTTTAAATGACTAATTATTTTTGCTTTTTTCTTTTCATCAACACTTCATTTCTAACTATTAGATGCAATGTTTCACTCTTTCAGCAATAAGCATAAGAATTGAAATATGATTTTTTAGTAAACTGCTGTTAACAATGTTTGGTGCTCTGAGTGGACTGCTAGTTTTTTTGAACTGTGTTGTAAAATGTTTTAAATTGGGTTGAGTGAAATATTGTTTCCAGAATGTTGAAAGTGGAGATGTCTCTTAAGGCTCTTTCTCTTAGTGTTTCCAGATAGGATATTTGTTGTGCATTTTTAAAGAAAGGCTAGATGAATGCAATATAGAGGAACTTGAAACTTCAAGACTGAATTTGTTGTAACTGGTTCCTTTAAGCATGTCCATGGCCTGCTGTTGAATGTTTTTTCTTCAATGCTAAATTAGAACACTTGTGTTCTGTTTCTAGTTCTCCGATGAGGATGGCGATGTTAAAAGGTTCTACTAGTGCAATGCAAAGACACGAGACTGGACAGCCTTATAGGAGTTTGTATCAAACAAACCTATGTACTAAAAAGAGGCAGTCACTTGTATTAAGAAACGCTCTTTTCTGCACACAAAAATATGCAACTTTTGGAGTTTAGTTAAATTTTTCCTAAAGTCCTCACTGGTGTAATTTGACTCTTTAAGCTCATATACATTTTAATAACAAGTTTTCTTAGTTACTTTTCCTATCCACCCTATCTTTTCCAAGACATGGTCACATGGATAGAACTATTACAAGGGACATGGTGTCATATTCTTGAGTTCTAGATGCATCTTCTGTAGGGAATCAATTTTGTAGAAGAACTTGAGTGGTGAGATAAATTCTTAATGTTCCCTATGTGTTGTAGCAAGTTGGCTATAACTTTAACCATCCATCATCAAGGTATCAGGGATGCTTAATGGAAGTTTATTTTGGTCAAAAAGGAGATGCAGCAATGTGATGGTGAATGAGGATTCATGAGATCAAGTTTCACGTATGAACCTGGACCAAACATGAAGAGGTGTTATTGCAAAGGTAAGTATTAAATTACTAAAGATGAATATATCTAGAGATTCTATATGGTGGATTTGTTTTTGTTGATATTTACTATTATTACATATGAATAAGTTTTAGAATATGATATTAAAGATAATCTAAAGAGGAATGGAGCATGAGTTCCGGAAGATGACTTAATGTTGGGTTCTTTCGGGTATTCATTTGGAGCATGTGAAGTTTAGGGTGTACATGTGGACACATAAGTACTCTGTGTACAAAAACCATGTTTAACATTACATTCTTACTTTATTTCTAATTTATTTAATGAATAAATAAACTCGTAAAGCTAATTAAATAGAAATTTGATCAAATATTTCAAAGGTCATAATGTGTATAAGACTTTCTATTCTTTCTATAAACTTCTATAACATTTTACTAGGGAAAATTTTATTATTTTAGTAATAGTATATGTAGTCTATTTTTAGATTATTCAAAATTAATAAACAAAAACTATTATCAAGTGAATCCAACCTGATCAAACTTGCTTTAAGCATTTACCGCTTGACTTCCACATATTTATTCTCATAGTTAAAGTCTAGTGTTTAGGATGTATAGAAAGGAATTGATCTCATTTTGACATAAGACTCCGTAATTTCCGTCTATTAATTATAATTATATGAAGTAAATAAAATAATAAAAGAAAAGGAAACATTCGTTTAGCATACGAACACAAGTGAAACACCCTAGATAAATCTCATATAGATCGTGTACAAGAGAGATACTATGGACCCAATGAACGTCTCACATCAAATATGACACTCGTTTTAAACGTATTGGTTGTGAATAACATAAGAACTCAACACTTAAACAAGTTTGGGCTAAAGTATTCTTACGTTGAGTGAACTTGAACTTGAAATCGTAGTTTGAGCAAACGAAAATAAATTTGTGAGAAAATAAATTTGTAAGCTCATTGAGTGTATAGTGGACAACACTGGTTCATATAAGGGGATGAGTATTAAATACACGTATACAACCTTTGTAAATGAAACCTTATCCTTTTTGCATTTTTGTTCATTCGCTTTTGATAGTTATGTCGAATTTGGTTGAAATAGTTTGTGCCATTTACTTTTAGCAAATCAACTTATGAAACAATGATGATCATCTTGAAATGTACGCTTTTGAAAGTTTTAAAATGGTAGGGCTTTTGAACTATTTGTGTGGGCTCTAGGCTCAGAATTATATGGACCTGTAAACTGTAAAGTTTCCATTTCTGCATCAATCTTTTTGACCATGGGCCTGAAACAACCCATGTTTTTACAATGAAATTGATCAAAAAGTGAGTCATGAGGTTGTAAGTTAACTTTTTTGCATGTTTATGTAACATGTATCAACAAACCATTCAATGCATTTATGGACGGAATTAGAGGGGTTTAGGAGTCAGTTGACCCTCCGTCCAGCCACACTTTCTATTAATAGAGGGATCTACATAATCGTTATTATTATTATTATTATTAATATTATTATTGGGTGAGTTTATTTTAAAAAGTGTATATTTGCTATAAAGTGTGTGAAGACACAATGAGACTAAAAAAGTCATAAAAAATTATATCTCATAATATAAATCGAATTTCAAAATATTACTTCGGAGTCTATGTTCCTCTTGTCGTCCTCTTTCAGAAAAAAAAATAAAAAAAAATCATTGTCTTTTTTATGACACAATGACGTCATTGTGTCTTTCATAAATGATACAATAAAAAAACGTTAATTTTTTTATTTTTTTAAATTTTTGTTTATTTTTTTTCTTAGTAAGGACGGCTAGGGGAATAAAAGCTCAGAGTTACTTTTTTGAAATTCGATTTCGATTGTGAGATATATATTTTTTGTGACTTGTTTTGACCATTGTGTCTACTCACACTTTATAACAAAAATACACTTTATATTTAAACATCTTTATTATTGTTATTGTTATTGTTATTGTTATTGTTATTGTTATTGTTTTTATTTTGTAACTACACCGTCTTGAATTCCTTAAAAAAATCTACACAACCATTGGTCACTAAATGGGTATATTATAAAACATAATAGTATTGTGTATGACAACAAAACAATTATTAAATGCACCATTTATAACGTCATATACAACGTATAATTACATCAAACCATTATATTTCATATTTCTAGGAATCTTTGTAAAATTCTAGCATTCTTATCAGTCTTACAAGAAAATCTCGGGTGTTCGATCAGTTTCTAAGGTTTGTCACCAATCATCTCCAGAAAGAAGACTGTCATTTCTTAGTAAGAAGTATGTAAACAGTTTTGTGTTTTATAAAACATAACGGTTAGAATCAGGGAACCATGTTGACAAGAGAAAATGCTTCAGTCTTATAACTAGAACAAAAATTCCATAACATGGTAAGTGCAACAGTGCCAGTAATAAGTACCTGCAAACATACCAAATTTTAAAGGTTTAGAAGCAACTTTTTGATAAAAACACACACAACACCGACACTACGTGTTCTTGAAAGTGAACATACCATAATGGAGAAAATGGGGATGATAGATCAAGAAAAGGATAAGGCCACCTGTTTGGAATATCAAAAAAGGTGTTAATGATGCTAATCCTATGATTACTTTTGGGAACACACAACAATATATCCAAATATAGATAATTACAAAGGATGATAACTAACCAAATAGCTATGCACGCGTGAACAATCCACTGAAACACGACAAAAACGCACGTCCAAAGGACAAAGTACGCAATTCTAAACCACGGGAATCGCTGAAAGTTTCATATTTGTAAGGTCATGATCAGAATAAAATGGTCTCATTTTGTGTATAACAACACAAAAACAACTTACCAAGCTGTTTAAAGCAGTTTCACCAATTAAAAACACTGCATTGATTGAGTGCATGTTTATAATCAGCTGCACCATATAACACCAACAAAAGAATCAAAAAACATAATTATAACATAACGTTGTTTAATCATATTAAGTAAAGTGTACATTGTACTTACAAAATTCAAATTATAATCTTTGATGGTAAGAAATGGAACCATGATAAACCAGAAAACACAGTCTGTAAGCACAATCGCGCCTGCCTGCATCTGAAAAACAATAATATTGTCATGAATGCTTCCTTTTTTGGGAACCTTATTATTACTGTTTTTGGAACATTACCTGAAACATGAACTGAAAAACATAGCCCCAAAAGCCAGCGATTTGACGAGGGTATTTATGATCCCTATGGCCTGTATATTTTGTAGCGTTGGGCAAATTGGTAATTTCTGCTTGTTCTTCATCAAATTCACTTCTGTAACCCCCAGCTTTGTTGTGATATTTGTAGCACCCATAAATTGACAGCAAAGATCCAATCTATGCCAAGAAGACATCAAGAACATAAAATCAAGAAATTTAAAATTAAATAAAAAATAACAGCTTTAATAAAGACATAAAGATAAAGGTTGTGTAACTTAATGTAAGAATTATATGATGGTGATGAAACATACCCCAAAATATATAGTAATTAATGTAAAAGTCCACCTGCAATAACCACCAAAGGAACAGAGAGTTCAGAATCATGATGGTAAAAAAATATAGATTTTAAACAAAATGCATGAAATTGAAGAATCAGAATAAAGTCATTCTGATATTTTACTTTCAAAAAGTTATCAAATTTAGATAAATAATAAATTAATAACAACATTTTGATCATCGTAGGATTTAAAAAGGTGAAATTAAGCCAATTTTGATGCTTTAGTGAACATAGAGTGTAATCAGATATCTAAAATAAACTTAAAAAAGATTATATTTACACAAAACAGCAGTAGTTTATGGCGGTGGCATTGTTAAATTGGTGAATTGAGGGGAATTTGTAACTTTCTTGGATAGAGCAAGAATCTAATTACCAAGCAAAGATTTTTTTTAAAATAAGTGTAGAATTATAGATTGATTTCATAATGAATCCATGGTAGAAGAAGAAGATGATGAAAAAACTTACTGTGTGTAGTAGTAAAATATGTCACCACCATCAACAACGGCATTTAGGGTAATAAGAATCAAGAGCACCAAGAAAGCTAATATTCTGTAAGTCATCAACCAAGCAGGATGTATGCCTTTCAAACATGGCATCCAAACTTCATCATCATACAACACTCCACCATAATCATCATTATCATCTTCATCGTTTTCGCTGTTTCTTGATTTTCGATTTAAGGGTCCTTCATATTTTGTTATAAGATATGAAGCGGCACCCATTGCTGTTAAAATCCATACACAACATAACAGCACTCTCCAGTTCAACCAGTAACTTGAGGTGGTTGTATCAGGACCCATCACAGGCTGCCATGTGTTCTTCGACCCGCCTGTCAAGAAATCCATTTTTGTGACAAAAATTGTGTTCCAAGAATGATTTACAAAGCAATGAACATGAAGTTGGTTGAATCCCAGAAAAAAGAAAGAGAGATGGAGATTCAGATTGAGATTGAGATTGAGATGGAGGTATGAATTTTTTTTAATTTCATGTGATTGATTTGTGGGAAAGTGAAAACTTTAGCAAAGATCAGGTTCATGAAAGGAGATGATGATGATGATCATGTGATATATAGCAATGCAGGTGTTCCAAGAAAGACAAAAAAACACCTCCCCATGCATTTT
Source organism: Flaveria linearis (assembly GCA_024085815.1). Lineage (NCBI taxonomy): Eukaryota > Viridiplantae > Streptophyta > Magnoliopsida > Asterales > Asteraceae > Flaveria > Flaveria linearis. Next base: position 7,705,380 of record CM044002.1, read on the forward strand.
CATGTTGATTAATGGTTGAAATCATGAAGCATAACACAAGATTCCAAACTTTAGATTTGAATTTCCACTAAAAGATATAGATTAACTATGAGAAGACTATTGAAAGAGGATGAAAAGATTTCAAGTTGTTAGTTGCAAGCAAAGGAAAGCTGAGATACTCACAGGAGAAAGCAAGGAGGTTTGCAGGAACAAGAGATGCTTTGCTTCTTTGGTTCAGATAATTTTTTGTATTTTTATATAAATTTGAAAAGTGTAAGGTACCCTCTTCAAGATTTTTAAATAATTATAATAATATTAATTATAATAAGTTGTGCTTGGAGTGTAAGCTTTGTGCTTTCAAGGTGTTTTATAAGAGAGGATTTTGGGAACAGAGGGCTCTGTTTTGTGTGTGGTCTTATGTCACAATTTCAATAACAATATATGCTTCTCCCATGCAATTATTTTATTCTTTTCATAGGGGCCCATCATAAGAATGCTTTTTAATGTGGATGTGGATATTGATATCTTGTTGCATCCTATATCTTGATTTTGTACAACTAACCAAATATTTAACAAATGTAAACCTTTTGATGTTTAATTATATAATCTTTATTAATTGTTTGAGTTAAGTTGTATGTTGTAAATATTGTTTAAGGTAGCAAGTAGATGTAACTGGATATAATAACCATCACTAATTTGTAACTGCTTAGATGATATTGTCAGAAAAATTAACTTCAAAAACTATGCATTTTCTTTTCTAGCCAAGTTTTCTTGAAAATATGTATTGCAATTACTATTCTAATTAAAAGGTTTGGTCGGTGGTGGTTTTTCCTCCTTTTTTTGTGTGTGTTTAAAATTTTCCTTTGTTTATTTATTTTTTAATTTTTTTTTCTTTTTTTTTTGTTTGTGTTTTAATATGGTTTGTTTTGTGTGTGGGTTCGAGATTTTGGGATGAGGTTTTTTTGTATCTGGACACGTGTTTTTGATTTGTAGGGTTCGTTGACGTTGTCTTTCTCCGGGTTCCTGCTTTCTTTCTTTCGTTATCGCTACCCTGACGATTCTCGCTATTAAGGTTTGGGTTTTTCTTTTATTTGCTCTTTTTGGGGCTTTGATTATCGTCCGTTTTCTATTTTGGACTGTGTCACTTTCTTATAATAGTAGTAGTAGTTCAAATTATATCTATCTTAAAAAAGTTTATTATATAATATTTCGTGTTTATTTTAATGTGTAAATTTTGTTTTGAACGAGTTGGGTCAAATATTATAATTTTATTTCGTCGGTATAAATTCAAGTTACTTTATGTTTTGATGTAAATTTTGCTAAGAAATGTGTTAGAGCGAAGGTAATCTATGCTTTATCATGTCGCATTCTTTCCCGCACTTGCTTATTTTGATGTACATTTTGAGTTGTTATACGTTTTAACGTAAATTATGTTTGAAATATAGTCGATTTAAATAAAATATATTTTCATTTGATGGTACAAATTCATGTTACTCCATGTTTTATGTAAATTTAGTTCGGAAACAAGTTGAGTCGATTATATTTTATACTTGATCATGACACGTACATTCGTCGCCGCAGCAACACGTGGCGAGTAAATTACTAGTTTACATTACATTACAAAGAAACACTTAAAAGTTACGGTTATAACTCATGATACAAACACTTCTTTGTGTATAATATTTCTTGTGAAATTGATGACTTTATTCTTTTTTTATCAAAAATATTATTTTCAATCTATCTCTACTTATAACTTTGAATTAACTTAGAGGTAACATAAAAAAACTAAATCAGAACATTAAATTATGTTAGGGTGAAGTTATTGTACAAAGTGTATTTTACTACAAAATGTATTTTTGCTACAAAGTGTGAGAAGACACAATGAGGCTAAAAAGTCACAAAAAAATTATATCTCACAATCTAAATCGAATTTTCAAAAAGTACTTCGGAGTCTCTGTTCTTCTCGTTGTCCTCTTTCAGAAAAAAAATAAAAAATAAAAAATTTTTCATTGTATCTTTTTATGACACAATGACGTCATAATGTCTTTCATAATGACACAATGACGTTATCGTGTATTTCATAAATGACACAATAAAAAACGCTAATTTTTTTATTTTTTGTTTATTTTTTGCTTAGTGAGGACGGCTAGGGGAACAAAAGCTCGAAATTACCTTTTTAAAATTCGATTTAGATTGTGAGATATAATTTTTTTATAACTTTTTTTGCTTCATTGTGTCTTTTCATAATTTATAGCAAAAATACACTTTGTATTTTAATCTATTTAACATAAAATTATGAAAATTAATAAACCAAAATTAAGTTTCAAAAATCAGGAAATTTTTTATCAGTTATATCAAAGTGACACGTGACAAAAGTAGCTTTGACAAGTGATGAAATTATTATTGCTATTTTATAGTAGAAAGATTAAACATAATAGATTTAGAGGCTGTTTGGCAACTTCTGAATGAGTAAGTGCTGAATCAATAAGAGGTCTGAACCAATAAGAGGTCTGAACCAATAAGTGCTGAACCAGATTAAGTCTGTTTGGTTGGATAGATTTCTTGTTTGTGATAAATTATTTCTTACCGAATGACTGTGATAATTTTACATCAACTCCCACCTCATCTTCTCAATTCAAACATAAGCTCAAGCTCGTTTAAGTTCGATTCAATTTAAACTTATAACAAACATCTCACGAATAATTCACAAACGGATTATTTTGTTTCCACAATTAATATGTCAAGCAATATTATATTTTTGGGTAAAGAAATCCACCATTATATTTTGTTTTTACAACATAAATAACAATATATCTCTGACAAAACCACCTCACCCTCTTCGAGAACCCTTTTTTGAACTTGAACCCTAGTCTCTCCACCTCCACCAACTCCATCTGATCCTCATCCTCTGTCACCGTCACACCACCTCAAAACCACTATCTCCGCCGTCCCCCGCCTCTATCACCACCAAAACGCAGCGGGAGCAAGAAGACCTTTGGAAAAGGGGGCTGCAGGCGAGGGGGCGACGCCGACGAGGAGGTGGCAGCTGGGGAAAAAGAGGGTTGCGGCGGCTTGCTGCGAAGGTGTTACGACCGGCACCCGGCAGCAGATTGCGATGGGGGTAGGGGGAGGAGGTGACGGGAGTTCACGTGTTTTTGTGATTTGAGTCGGTCAGACTCGATCTCAAATCTGACTCGGTAAGTGCCTGATCCAGACCTCTTTTTTAATCAGAGATACCCAACCAAACAACCATGTCCGACTCGGTCAGACATACATGTCTGACTGGGATCATTCAGACCTAAACAAACAGCCCCTTACTTTCTAAATTGACCTAGAAAATTAGCTAAAAGGGAAAATACTATTTCAAGAAAAGCCTTGAATAATAATCATCAATCTTTTTGTAAACTATTTTTCTCTGGCAAAGCATACTAATTATATAATATTCTTTAGATTTTCTTATTGTTTTAAGGTTCAGATAAAATATGAACTCATTAATATTTTAAGAACTACTAGAACTAATATTAAAAGTTCATACTTTTTACATTATATATTTTTTATATCGAGTTGTGTATGTTTATGTATATTAAAAATTAACCATCAAAGTAATGTTTTCATATGTTTTTAAACTTTTTAATTATACGTATGAAGATGGTATAACTTAACAAAAATTTATTGTTAAATACGCTAGGCGAGGAGAATTTCGTTAAAATAAATCTAAATCTAGTTATGAAAACCATTTGCTAGGGCATTGATATTTGGGCTTGGGCTGTGTTGTGGGCAAGTGAAGAATAAGTTAGGGGCTGTTTGTTTGTGTCTGAATGACCCCAGTCAGACAATGTCTGACCGAGTCAGACATAGTTGTTTGGTTTGGGTACGTCTGATTGAAAAAAAGCTCTAAATCATCACTTACCCAGTCAGATTTGAGAACGAGTCTGACCAACTCCCGTCACCTCCTCCCCCTACCCCCATCGCAATCTGCTGCCAGGAACCCTCGCCGGAGCGCGGTCGCCGGTCGCAACACGGCCGCAAGACGCCACAGCCCGCCTCCGCAGTCCGTAGCAAGCCGCCGCAGACCACAGATTCAACTCGGGGGGGGGATCCAGCTGGAACCGTGAGGGATGAGAGATCGGAGAGTGACGTGGCGGGGGGATCATGACAGGAGATAGGGAGTTGCCGGAGGGTGAGAGGTCGAATAAGCGCGGGCTGTGCGGCGGGGGTCCCTTCGAGACAACAACGGGAAGGGGGCTCTCTCTTCTTTCAGCTGATTCTCCTTTGGATAGATGGGGGTGTCGGTGCTCGCTTTTCGGAGCTGCTCCCAGCTCAAACTATGGTGGAGGAGGTGTCGTGAATAGTGGTGATGGTGGTGGGTGGGTGGGTGGGTGGGTCTAGGGTTTAGAGTGGAGATGAAGGTGAAGGTGAAGGTGATTGTGAGTAAATATGCCCTTTTAAGTTGGTTCAGACCAAACAGACAATGTTATGTATTTGTAACATTGGTTCAGACCACTTATCCAACCAAACAGACTTAAACTGCTTCAGCACTTATTGGTTCAGATCTCTTACCGGTTCAGACCTCTTATTGGTTCAGCACTTATTCATTCAGAAGTTGTCAAACAGCCCCTTATTCTAACTCCGAGGAGAGAGACACAAATTCACCTCTCCCGTACATATCTATTTTCTTTTCAGAAACTCCAAATTTTTTTGATTTATTACAAAAAACTTTCATTTAATTTCTTACGGAATTCAACCACAAAGTCATCTTTCACACGTAAATTATACTTTTTTTTTATTGTGTGTTTGAGTTCCTGTTTAAATTTCTTTTGACTAATTAATATGAACTTTAAACTCCTAACATATATAGATTTTTCCTGGAAATTTTCCTTCTTCTTTTTTTTTTTTGCTTTTTTTTTTTGTTTTTGTTTTTGTTTTGTTTTTACAAAAGTTAACAGTGTTAGGTTGAGAAAGAATTCAACTTTACTTGAGAAACAAGATTGGCCAGAAATGAACTTCGGATATGTCGTCACACTCTATATTTCACATTTGTTTTTTCCACATTAAAAACTAATAGTATAGTAAGTATTCTGTAAAGAGGAGATGTAGAAATTAAAATAATATAAGATAAAATAAAAACACAGAGAAATGGGATTGTGTGACTATTTTCTAATTAAACAAACACATATGTTAATTAAGTACGCTCATATTAGAAAGGCCCTAAGTCTTTGGGCGAAATATTCCTATGCTAATATAAACACGCAAAGTATTCCCATCTCTTGTCGCAACTCACTTTATTTCTATCCATTCCTAAACACGATTATTACATTAAAGCATCAAAATTTCAAAACAGTTATCCTAATTTAATTTTTATCAAATTTAATTTGATCAAAACAGATGAGATTCCATGAGTAAAACAATCCTAGCATAATATTATGTAGGAGGATACTTTTTAGGTTTGCTTTTAGTATTTTGTTTAATTATTTCCTATATGCTTTTATTTTATACTAGTTTTTTTATTTATCAAGTAAAAGATTCATGATACCAATGATCCTTAAACCAACTTATTAAGATGAGTTACTTATTATAACATGTAAATATTTGAAGCTCATGTGTTTAAGGGGCTGTTTGACAATATCTGAATGATTAAGTGCTGAACCAATAAGAGGTCTGAACCATTAAGTGTTGAACCATTAAGAGGTCTGAACCATTAAGAGCTAGTATATCGCTTAACTATTCAAAGGTAAATGTTTGACCAATTCAGATAAGAGGTCTTAACCATTCAGCATTAGACCTCTTAACCATTCAGCATTAGTATAATGCTTAACCATTCAGAGGCAAATGTATTAACCATTCAGACATTTGCTCGCGAAACAAACAGTATGAACCATAAGTGCTGAACCATTCAGCATCTGAATCATTAAGAGGCTGATTAAGAGGCTGCCAAACAGCCCCTAAGTCTTACTCTAAACAAAATACTTAGGGAGCGTTTGGTTGGAAGGAATGAAATGGAATAGAATGGAATTAAGAAACTAGTATAATTTTCAAGTAAAATTATGTTTGAGTGGGTAATGAAATGCAAAACCCAATGGAATGTTTCACATCAAATTCCCTTGATTGTGGGATTTCAAAATCCTTCCACCTAGAGAGGGAATTTGAAATCCCACAACCAAAGGAATTTGAGGTGAAACATTCCCTTGCAACCAAAGGAATTAAGAATTGGGTTTTACATTTCATTACCTACTCAAAAATAAATTTACTTGAAAACTATACTAGTTTCTCAATTCCATTCCATTCCATTCCTTTCCTTCCAACCAAACGCTGCCTTAGAGTTGAGTCAGATAGTTTTTTCAGCAATAGTTTTTCTTCTGAAGGGGTTGGGGGCGCGATCCACAATAGAAACGAATAGGTGGACCCGATTATTATAACATGTATTCTCCAAATATGGAGAATACGAATGGGTCGCACATTTGTCGTTAAAAAAAGTAAAAGATTCATAGTTATATTGTGATTTCTTAAGAAAAAGTACTTTATTTTGTAAGAAACTCTATATTAATTGTTATTGTATGTGAAAACTTGTGATATTTATTTTTTAAATACAGTGTATAGCGTAAAAGTTAGTATATGATAGTGAGAATCTAGTGAACATTTTAATATGTATAACTTTTTGCTAGTATGAGAACCACATAAGCCATCACATAGATCACAGAACCCCTAAAACAATATACATGTTTGTGTGTGTTCGTCCAAATCGCAAGTCGTAACCACAACACTAATAACAATTAAAACATGGAAATAATTGAGTTAAATATTATGTGTCAGCTTTGTGGCTACCACACAACTTATAATTATAAAAAAATTAAAAGAAATTACAGTTGGGTGTTCATTATAATAACTCTTATCTTAAATGATAACGAATTGAAATGTTTAAATTTAGAATTTTTTTTAGTTCATTACATACAATAACAGATAAGAATCTTTATTTACTATATCTAATGCATAACTAAAACAGTAATATGGACAACTTATTAGATAAAAACACATGAGAAATTCAGATAGAAACTTATGAAAATATGAGAAATTCAGATAGAAACTTATGAAAGTTTCAGTTTAATCCGCGATTAATAATACATGTAATTAAGAAGATAGGTGGCATACCTTTGAGTTCCATTGTGAATGACATTAAAACCTTTGAGCTCTGCAAATGACAATTGTTTCGCCGGTAGAATGATTTATACTAAAGGGTATTCTGTTCGCATTGTTAAACAAGTCCAACACATTGAAGAGTATGTTACTTACCAGATTTGGTAAACATTCTATAACAACAACGTTTGTCATGTTTTGCTGTATATGATGAGGGGTAACGTTATCGCGTAACAGAAAATACAGCGCGCTAAATTCCCAAAAGTAGAGTAAATGAATGGAACACGACGCATGGGTTATATGCTAAATACCTCAATCAAGTGTATATTGTGAGAATGACAAACAGGTTGGTAATCAGTTCATATGTTTGTGCAGTGTACCAGACTAGCAAGAGAAGTACTTGACATAAAATACTTAAAATGCAATGACATGAAGAAAAGTTTAATGACATTGTTAAAGAAGTAAAACTACATCATATATTCGCTAACCAAACCAACCTAAGTCGAAGCGTGATTCTTTGACATTGCAAGATTTATGGATTACTAAGCAAATGAGTTTAATGTTAGGATCAAAGCACATACGAACAGACGTAAGAAAACAATAAAGCAGTAACGACACGAGAGATTTTATAAAGGTTCGGTCGCGATGTGTAACTTGCGTCCTCTTAGTGCAACTAAGGTTTTCTTTTATTGAGTGATAATAATTACAATTTTACAACTACAAAAAGATATATTTACAATTTTAGTTAATCCTTTTAGTTAACTAACTAACTAAATTGGGTCCAATTAGAACTTGGGTCGGTCGAGCCCAACTGCTCCAATTTAATCTATACGAAGTCTGACCCAACATTTATTAGGGTCTATACAAGTTATACGATGAGTAACTCTTATTAAACTTTCAAACTTATAAAGGATCCAAATGCACGAGCACGACCCATACACTATACATATATCGTCACCACAAGCCACAAATCATTTTCTTTTCTATTTAAGCAATAATTTATTTTGGTAGTTTTAAAATCAACATGTTATCCTAACTGTTCGTTTTGTGAGACTTACCATATGACGTGTATTAAGGCACGGCTGTTCACAAAGGTTTAAGGTTGCAATAGCACACAAAACTAAAAGTATAAGCGATGGATTGATTTTGGTAATTTCTAAAACAACCTGTTATTCTACCTGTTCGTTTTATGAGACTTATTATATGACACGTGTAACAACAAAAGACACATCTGTTCAAAAAAACTTAAGTGCGCGCTTGCAATAGCACACCGAAATTGAAAGTTTATGTATCCTATATACAATAAATGCACTCTTTTGTGAAAAAGCTCGTTATCATTCATAAAACATATTAAAACACACGAGACCATAGTATTAAAATGAAGCTTACTTAAATCTAAAAGGGTACAAACACGATTTATTTTGACAGATTTCTTCTTTAATAAGATGGCAGTGTCTCGAAAACAGCTTTCTTGAGCCGTAGGTCTCTTTGAGGGGGATGGCCTTATAATCCCATTGAATAGAAAGGGTAGAAGTAAGATTTAATTTATCCTTATGTGAGTATATTTACTGTTTAGGTAACATATTTCTTTTTTAATACATTTAAAAAATGCGTTACCTTTTAACAATATAAGTTAAAAGCATGTTATTATATTACATCACCTATATATTGACTAGCTACCTTTTAACATCACCTGAATATTTACTAGTTACCTTTAATTAATGAGATAATAGATCTTTTTAAAATAAATTAAAATACGTTAATAATAGAAAACGACATACGTGTCCCTAATGAACTTTAGCCTAAAATATTTTACCACTCTAAACAAATTATAAATTTTTCCTACTTCAATAAAAGGATAATCAGGAAGGACACATGTTAACATCATATTTTTCCTCAGTAATTATTTATCGCTTCTCTCTCTTATTTATTAATCACATTAAGTTCTAATAACATTATTTAATTTTCTTAAATTAAAATATTTTTTTAATAAATTAAGAAACAGATCTTTCTATTAATGTTATTACTAAAAAAATATTTTTTTATAAAATAAGAAATATTTTAAAACATCAAACTTCTATAAAAATACAAAATATGTTGCAATTGATGTTTTTAAATAGTAAAATTTTTTATAAACAAAAACTAATTAAAATTGAGAGTAATTTTAAGAAAGTTTTTAAATGTGACATTTTTTAAAACATTTATTTTAAAATAAAATTTTTATTTTATTTATAACAAAAAATATTTCAATCATATCATCTTAGAATATCGATCTATGATTAATAAATTTTCATTCTATTTAAGATTTTTTTATTCAACTCGTGTAATACTCGAATTTACTAAAGATAGTATCTAATACTATATTACTTAAATTCTATTGATTGTTTTTTTAATGCTTTTCTTTTATTTTTTATTATATCTTTGACACGTGGCTTGCTTAGGGTTTAGTTTTAAGTATGTTTTTAACTCGTCATTATTTTGAGACCTGTGTCCACGTGTCTCCTTTTTAGGGCTTCTATTCTGTTTTTGCCATGAAATTTCTTCGTATTCAAGGCATCATATTTTAAAAATTAAGAAAAACTAGAGTTGATTCCCTGACGCACGTTGCGCGTCTTAAAATTGACCCTCGAATAAACATAGCAGAATAGTGTGCGGCTCAGAACCGGCTGTCGGTTACGACTGTTGGACGAAATGACCACCAGGGCCACGGTGACCGACGCCATTTTTAGTGTATCATCACAGCCACAAATCAATAAAAAAGAACGTCTCAAATGAACATACGTTCATCAATCATCATCATTGACGAAATGCACCAAGCATATGCAAACCCAACAACAATCCACAAGTATCAGAGAGCAACTAAAGAAACAAAAAATCCAAAACAAACTTCCAAAATGATGTTGTTTCACAAAGGAAATCGCCACCAACACCAGATTTAGGATAAACATGGCTCTCAGATGTGGCCGGCACATCATCATTGTCACACCCCAACCTTGACGGCGGAATCGTCGAGGTGTGAGAGTTAAGATCATTCACAACCACATAACGCTATTAATAATCCCCAGGTAAACGTAACTAGTCCCGTAGGATTTATACGAAACGCTTGCCTTAGCCCGAAGGCTTTTTGCCAGGAAATCCAGAATACAGGTGTTTAGGTGTCACATAATATTTTTTAGGTTTATGAAATCAAAACCTTGATGAGATTTATATAGATTAGGCATAACGTCTAAAGATCTATGTCATATGTATAAGTATACGATTCCACGTGTCGTCAAGAATAAGATTAAGAGGTTTCATGTTCGGGGAGAGTCAAAGAGTCAAATATAAGTTTTGAGAGACATGTAGCAATGTTTAGGCAATCCTATACTAAGGCATCAAATTGCACATAAGGGGACATATCATTAATTAGCATGCAAAACCATATAATTTATAAGATAGAAATATAATTCTATAAGGTTCATGCATATGCTATAGTCTAGGTCACCATTTCTAATAACCTAAATCCCTATAGTTATGGGCTCCGATACCAATCTGTCACACCCCAACCTTGACGGCGGAATCGTCGAAGTGTGAGAGTTAAGATCGTTCACAGCCACATAACGCTATTAATAATCCCAAATATATTAATCATAAATTCCAATTATACCATTACAATCATAAGTCTCAAAGAAATTAGAATAAACATAACAAGTCATGTATTCCATTTATTTATCTAGGTCCATTCCTAGATGTGCAAGCTTCGAATAGTAGAAATTAAACTTGAGTATTTCCTGAAACATGTTAAAAATAAAAAGGTCAACAATGATGTTGGTGAGATTTCCATAGTTTCAATACATAAGTATATATAAAAGATGACAATTCATATTGTAAATTAGAAGACAAAGTAACTAGGGATGTAAGACAGAATGCACAATCAAACCTTGACAAAGTTTTACAAGTATCAAACGACGTTAATATTTCATTAACGTTAAAAGTATATACGATTAGCTAAGTGTACTTGGATCAACCAAGCAGGCTTGTCAGGCCCATGGATCTATGACGTCGCCAGGCTAGCAATAGTCAATGATTGGACATATATTTGACATTACATGGTAGCTACAAGGTCCAACTAATCACAACACACAAGTAAATTGCCATAAGTTTACAAGAATCAAACGTGTTTACAAGTGTAATGTTTATAATGTAACATGTTTCACCCAAAAGTGTGAAAATAATAAAATGGGTATAGAAATACTCACTTGATCAATAAGTATATAATTTGGAGATTAATAAGGATAATAAACGTCGTTCCTCGTAAACCGTCACAAGGCACCTATAAATACATTTTTATAAGGTTTAAGTTTAATAATAAAATTAACGTTTTAGCGTGAACTAGGGTTTTAGGATTATATTTAACAAGTGAATATCGATTAAATTTTCTTGGTAACAATATACTTGTATTTTATATAAAGATGCGAAATAAAAAATAATATTTATAATAATTAAGTCTAATAGCTAATTAAAATAAGCACGTTTTAACAATAATTTATACTTGTTATTTGAACAAATAATGTTTTAATAAGTTAAACAATATTTAAAAATCTATTTTATAAAAAAAATGAACTAATTATATATTTGTCATAAAAGATAATAATAAAATAAATAAATAAATAAATAAAGAATGTTAAGAAAAATTTCTAGAAATAATTAGATGATTTTTTAAAAATATTAGTATTTGTAGAAATATTTTTTATAATTTTTAAGAATTTTTTTCTATTTAAATTAGGGCTTAAAAAGCCCAAAAATTTAAGTTGGGGGTGCCCGGGGTCGAACCCGGGACCTCCAAGTCTTGCTGTGAGTCGGGAACCGGTGAACCAAGGTCGTGGTCGCGGTTATTCACGGCTCCCAAACATTTTAAACACACCCCGCGATCCAATCCCGAATCCTATGAACCCTAGATCGAACAGGTCCAAAATTGAAGCTCGAATCGGTGTTGTTAACGATTTAAATCATGGGGCTTTGATTCCCCATGTAAATACGAACCCAAAGAGTGTTTAATTACCTGTTATGGATGTGGAATTCGATGGATACGGGTATAAGAACAGTCGCGGCTAGGGAGGATCTGGAATCGAGGTGTATGTGTGTGTTTAGATCGAATTGGAGTTGCAGAGAGTTTGTGGGTTCGATTTAGGAGGTTTGCCCTCTATTATATAGGGGTAATTTGTGCGAACGAGTTCAATTCGATTTATTTTGAATGGGGTAAGCGGGTTCGAGTGTAAGGCGCGTAAACGGGTTAATTTTTCAAATTGTGTAGGGCCATATGTTCGAATCCTTGTCGCGAGGCTGTCGAAAGCTTTTAATTTGAGTTAAACCGCGCTATTTTGTGTTTTTGGAGCTCGCTGGAGCTCGGCCGGCGGTGGCCGGAATCCTGGCCAGGAAAACGAGGGGGAAAAAAGGGGCCGGGGGGTTGGGTTGTAAAATTTAATTTACAACAATGGTCCCTGCGGTTTGAACTTTATTATTTTATGCATAAAACTTTCCATTTAAGTTTTCAATTTGACCTAAAGGCACCTAGACTTATTTAAATTTACTTTTATAAATTATAACAGTATATTATTATTATTATTATTATTATTATTATTATTATTATTATTATTATTATTATTATTATTATTATTATTAGTTATTATTATTATTTTTATAATTAAACTATTATTATTATTATTACTTATTATTATTATTATTTTATAATTAAACTATTATTATTATTATTATTATTATTATTATTATTTTAAAACTAACTCTTAAATTAACTCAAAATTACGAGATGTTACAGTCTTCCCTACTTTAGGAAATTTCGTCCCGAAAGATGAGGATGCCTGGATTTCATTTGGTCCTTACGTTCCCAGGTGAATCAAAAGGTGAGCATGAAGCCACAGGTAGATCATAGTGATTCTCTTTTTCTTTCTTGATGCAGTTTGTGTTTTCATTTTCTGAGGTACACTTTGAAGAGCTTTCGAGTTTTGATGAGGTATCAAAACAAGAAAATTCATCATCGATTAAGCTGACCGCTTTAGTGTTTACTTTATGTGCAATGGCAGAGCCATTAGAGGTAAAAAGATGGCCTAAAGTGTGTGGCTTCTATTTTAAGCTTTCACGTTGATTAAGAATGAACATTAATTTTTTAATTATTGTAAAAAAATTACAAGATGTTACAGTTTCCCCTACTTTAAAGAATCTCGTTCCGAAATTAAGAATGAACTAAGCGAACAAATACGGGTATCTCTTCTTCATATGATCCTCACGCTCCCACGTGAACTCAGCTCCGCACTTATTCTCCCAACGAACCTTGACAATTGGAGTAGTTGTGGTTCTAGTCCTCTTCAGGGTTCGATCCATAATCTCAACGGGTTTCTCGACAAAGTGTAATGACTCGTCGATCCGGATGTCATACAATGGAACATGCAGACTTTCGTCAGCCAGACACTTCCTCAAATTCGAGACATGGAACACAGGATGAACTCCACTAAGGTCGGAAGGTAATTCCAGTTTGTAAGCCACTTTCCCAATCCTTTTCAGAATCTGAAAAGGTCCTACAAATCTTGGAGCCAGTTTTCCCTTCTTTCCAAAGTGAACAACACCCTTCCACGGTGAAACCTTAAGAAGAACCATCTCCCCAACTTGGAATTCCAACGGCTTACGTCGCTTATCGTCATAGCTCTTTTGTCGACTTCTTGCCACTTCAAGGTTCTTTCGGATGATAGAGACTTTATTGGTCGTCTCTAGTATAAGTTCAGGGCCAGTGATGAAGTTTTCACCAATGTCAGTCCAGCAGATCGGTGAACGACATTTGCGACCATAAAGCACTTCGAACGGTGCCATCTTGATACTCGAGTGATAACTATTGTTATACGAAAACTCCGCAAGCGGTAAATGTGTATCCCAATGGCCAAAGTCAAGAACACATAGTCGTAGCAAATCCTCAAGGGTTTGGATTGTTCGTTTGGTTTGACCATCAGTTTGAGGATGATAAGCCGTACTTAAATCCAATTGAGTACCCAAGAGTTCTTGCATAAACAACCAAAAGTGCAAAGTGAAACGAGCATCTCGATCGGAAATGATGTGCAACGGTACGCCATGACGACTCATAATTTCGTCAATGTATATACGAGCTAGTCTTGAAACTTTGTATGTGTCTCGTATAGGTATGAAATGTGCCGTCTTAGTCAAATGGTCCACAATCACCCATATACTATCATGACCACGAGGAGTGTGAGGTAACTTGGTTATGAAATCCATGGATATATGTTCCCATTTCCACATAGGGATTTCAGGTTGTTCAAGTAAACCACTTGGTCGTTGATGCTCGGCTTTGACTCTTGCACACGTGAGACACTTGGAAACATAAATCGCGATATCTTTCTTCATCCCAGGCCACCAATATTGACTACGCAAGTCCATGTACATCTTATCGGAGCCGGGGTGAATAGAATATCGGGTGTGATGAGCTTCATTCAAAATGAAGTGACGAAGGTTATCACGATTCGGGATCCAAAGTCGATTCAGAAAGTACCACAGGCCGTTTGATTTTGCCTCCAGTTGTGACCGTACGTTAGACACCAAGTCTTCATCTTTTCCTTCGTCGGTTAATACCGCTTGTTGAGCCTTGCGAATGCATAACTCGAGATCACTATCAATCCTTATGTTTTGAAGCATGATAGTAGCCTCGTTAACATCCACATGTACCTCGGTATCAAATTCCCTTAACGTGTCAAACCATTGTCTTCGATCTCGGATTTCTTGAAGTGAGACGATTTTGTTATGGACCTTGCGACTCAGCACGTCGGCTACACCATTCGCCTTTCCAGGATGATAGCGAATGTCACAGTAGTAGTCGCTGATCAACAGCACGTCGGCTACACCATTCGCCTTTCCAGGATGATAGCGAATGTCACAGTAGTAGTCACTGATCAACTCGATCCAACGTCTTTGTCTCATGTTAAGATCTTTTTGGTTGAACACGAGTTGGAGACTTTTATGATCGGTGTAAACTATGCATTGCGTCCCATAGAGATAATGTCGCCGAATCTTTAAAGCGAAAACCACAGCACCGAGTTCAAGATCATGAGTTGTGTAATTCACCTCGTGAACCTTCAATTGTCTTGATGCATAAGCTATGACCTTTCCACGTTGCATAAGAACACAACCAAGACCTTGTTTTGAAGCATCACAATATGCGGTGAAATCATCGTTTCCATCGGGTAGGGTCAAGATAAAAGCATTGCTCAGTTTGTGCTTTAAAAATTCAAAAGCTTCCTCTCGCTCGGGCCCCCACTCGAATGGTTTATTCTTTTGAGTCAAGGAAGTGAGCGGCTTCGCGATCCTCGAAAATTTAGCGATGAATCGTCGGTAATAACCAGCAAGACCAAGGAAAGAACGAATCTCGGTCGGAGTCGTGGGAACACACCAATTCTTCACAGCTTCCACCTTTGCAGGGTCAACGTGAATTCCTTGGCTATTCACCACGTGTCCTAGAAATTGAACTTCCTCAAGCCAGAAATCACACTTCGAGAACTTCACGTACAATTGCTCTTTCTTCAACAACTCAAGAACTTGTCGCAAATGCAGTTCATGCTCGGCGTTGGTTTTGGAGTAGATAAGTATTTCATCAATGAAGACGATCACAAACTTATCTAGATAAGGCTTGCATACTCGATTCATGAGATCCATGAAAACAGCAGGAGCATTTGTAACATCTCGTATTTTACGTTAGTTAAAGTTAACGTCGTTTAATTCTTGTAAGGTCCTTTCATGCCATTTGTAAAAGTTTATAAGATAATCTATTTAAATAACAACAACAACAACAACAACAACAACAACAACAACAACAACAACAACAATAATAATAATAATAATAATAATATTAACAATAATAATAATGTTAATAATAATATTAATAGCAATTACGGGTGTTAATCTATAAAACAAATAAAATTTGAAAAGACTAATACCTTTATTTAGAAAACTTGTAATTATTATCTTTGGCATAAAATAATAAAGTTTAAAATTTCAGGGACTAAATTGTAATTTATTTTAAACTGAAATTCAATTTTGGAAACTAATTTAACAAAACATTAAAGTGCGAGGGCCAAAGTGCAATTGTTTGAAACTTGATTTCCCCCCCCCCCTTCTTTCCCGTCGGCCACCGGCCATACTCCGGTCGGACTCCGGCGAAGTCCAAAATCTCCAAAACGTGTCGATTCACGATCTAAAACCGTCTCCAAACCGTTCTATGACACGTTTCGAACATAATTACATCAATTAATCAAGGTTAAGGTGTCGGTTACCATTCATTCGGGAGCATAACCGAAGCTTTTCAATCCTAGAGTCATTGGGTCATATAAAACTTAATAAAAATCTAATTAACTGAAACTAATCATTCATCTAACGATTCTTAATCTGTTAAGCACCACAATTTCTTCTGAAACACACGAACACATCACAACCGAGCATCACCATTACCGCGACCTGCATTCTAACCGAGACCCCTGTTAGAAGCCATTCTAATCACAATAAACAGAGGGCTTTTGCTTATTATCGATCTTATAACCTACCTGCAAGATTAATTTGATTACCAACAACGTTTGCATTTGGAATCAACTTCCATATCATCGCGACCTGTTCTTCGTGGTGTTCATCTTCAATTCGAACGAAATAAGGTAATTATATACATTTATCTGCTCGATTAAGTATGGGGAACAAAAGCCCTATGGTTAATTTGGTTATTAACATCGAATTGAAGTTCAATTTTGGATTGAATAAGCTAGGGTTCATATGTGATTTGGGGGTTTTTGTTAATTTGGTATTTAATAATAAAAATCCGTGTTCTATCGCTGCTTAGAGCCTTGGTTTACCGGTTAGACACGCGCATGATGAACCTAAGGTCCCGGGTTCGAACCCGGGGCACCCTCATTATTTTTAAAATAGCTTTTTCACCTTTAAATTAATTATAGAAAATTTCTAAAAAAATTATAAAAATCATTTTTGTAAACTTTGTTTATTTTTAAATCATCAAATAATTTTCTGCAATTTTTTTTAAATTTTAATATTTATAAAACAATATAACAAAGGTTATTTTTGATTATTTCATGTAAAATGGACTTTAAATTATGGTTTAAATTAATAAATTATTATTGGTCCAAATGTTACTTTTTAATCTTGTTATTTTAAATAATTATAGAAATTATTTACACTTTGTACTTAATTTTATCCGTTATTATAAAAACTTAAATTACGTTAAATTATCTAAATGATATAATATATTTTTTTATTGAATTAAAATACAAGAGATTCTACTATTAAATTTTATTAATATATAATATTAAAAACCCCAAATCGTTATTGAAACCCTAGTTCACAATTTAACCATCAATCTTATTATCAAAATTTTAACCTTGTGAATATATATACGTATTTAGGTGACTTGTGACGATATACGTTGGAACAATGCCTATTATTATTCTTATTAGTCATCATACTTATACTTATTTGCCATGTGAGTTTCCTTGCCTCTTTTTATGCTATTTCACACCGTTTTGGGGTGAAACATGTTACATTATTCAACATACACTTATAAACGTTTAGATCTTATAAAGCACATGCAATTCATACTTTTATTTTTGTCATGGTTATTCGTGTTATTGTAAGTCTTATATGAGTTACATATATTGTTTACAATCATTAACTATTGCTAGCCTGGCGACGTCTTAGATCTTTGGGCCTGACAAGCCTATTTGGTGCTAAAGTCGATGTATTGCCGACTCCTAGGAGCCGTATGCTTGTGCACTAGGGAACCAAGTACACTTAGCCACTCATATAAACATATAATCTAGTCGAGGTTTGATTGTACTATATGTGCTTTATAAACTTGCTAACTCATAACCTATGACATGAATTGCTACTTGAAATCCATGGTATATTATGTATGTGAAACCCTTGGAAACTCACCAACTTTATAGTTGACCCGTTATTTTTAACATGTTTCAGGAAATGCCAAGTTTGAAGTCATCATTTGAAGTTTGCTTAAATCTAGGATTTGGACCTAGATTAAAGAATGAAAAGCTTTGGATTACTTTTGTTTTATGTTTTGACTTATTTCATGTTGAAACTTATGAATGTAATGTTACCTTTGAAACTTATAATAATAATATTTACATTTAAGGCTAGCGTTATGTGGCTGTGAACGATCTTAACTCTCACACCTCGACGTTTCCGCCGTCAAGGTTGGGGTGTGACAGATTGGTATCAGAGCCCATAACTATAGGGATTTAGGTTATTAGAAATGGTGACCTAGACTATAGTTGCATGAACCTCATAGAAAGATCTCTATACCTTTGTGCTTACATATTGTTTGCATGTTACATAATGCTATGCCTTTTGTGCAACTTGATGCCTTAGCATAGAAATTGCCTTATGTATGCTTAAACTTAGTTACTTGTCTCCCTAAACTTAACTTTGACTCTTTGACTCTCCCCGACAAATGAAACTTCCTAAACTTATTCTCGACGACGTGTGGAATCTACACTACCTATCGTGGGTTTAATTCTTTAGACTCTATGTCTAATCATTGAAAATCTCATCAAGGTTTTGATTTCATGAACCTAAGAAATTTGTGTGACCATAGACACCTGTATTCTGGATTTCCTGGCAAAAGGCCTTCGGGCTAAGGCAAGCATATCGTATAAATCTCATTGCGAGACCAGTTATGCTTACCTGGGGATTTTTGGGATGAGTGATAAACTATGGTCAACATACACAAGTCTCTAAGGCAAGTGGGTCAATTTACCTTGACGTGTCAACGATTCCAAATGGTAATGCGTTACTAAATGGAACCATCCTCTTTGCATCTTAAAAATCTTTGATTCCTTGAACTGGTTTCTTCTCATTCTTATCATACATAATGTTCCTGTGATATTGAAATCGTCTTACCTTTCAACTCCTACGTTTAAACATCGTTACACGTTAGGCGTTTCATGTAGCTATTTCTATACCTTGATCAACGTGTACATGACTCTTGTTATACCCAAAGATATTGGGAATCTAAACCGAACGATCTTTAAAACTTTAAATCGTTACTTATGGTTTTCAAATTCTTCCTAAGGGTGTGTCCCATAATTAAAGACATTCAATGTTGTAGGTGGAATTCCTACATCTCGGGATACTTTGCTAATTGAATGTTAATTTTGTTAACTCAAATATTATAAGTGGTCACTCACCTCAATGATCGAATAAACTAATTATAACTTTGTTACCACTTATAAGTACGCGTGTCTTCAATAAGGGTATGACTGACCTCATATCTTGAGAAGTCCATGTATTCCCTTCGATTGTGAATCGAATGTTCACATCTCATTGTGATGTCGAATCATTCTTGTCCTTGATTTTGTCTCCCTGATTTAAATTATTCAAGATTTGAACACCATCATAACAAATTCTGTTACCTCGAACTTTGACCTTGAGTTTTTATAAACAAGATTTCGCATTTGTTACATTAGTGTAACTTGAAATTTTCTGGATTTCTAATTGATATTCTCTTTTCTTTCGTCGTTAAGTCAAACTTCGTACCGCTTGCACCGTGGGAGATGCAAGAGTTTGCAAGTCAACCTATGACTAAGAACACTCGTATCTCCTAAATGATTCTATCTCATCAAAACAGGGGTGATTCCCTTACTCTGATGATTCTCTATTCGTTTCGATAAATGGTTTCCAATCGTGTGTTTTATGAAATTTCATCCTCTGGATTGGGGTGATTACTTTATCTTGAGTATTGACTTCAATTATTTTCTTTGGAATGACATTTCACAAATGACATAATCTCACCAAAATAGGATTGAAACCCGTACTTTGGTGACAAATGTCAATCTTCGATTGTTTTCTTGTTATTATGAAATTCAATCATCAAGATATGCGTGAATTCCATACCTTGATGATAATATCATTTTTATGAATTGTATTTGTTCAAATGAGACGACCTCGTCAAAGTAGGAGTGAATTCTGGATTTTGATGAAGAAGTTCATCTTGTTATATTTTGTTTTTTATAAAACTTCACCATTAAGATAGGAGAGATGTACCTTACCTTAATGGTGAGTTACCTCATCTTACTTCTTTGGATCCTCAACAATAAGTTGGGATCGAGCTTCTTGATTGGTAAGTTAGAGGTCATACCTTGGGAATACACCATCAAGTTAGGAGTGAAATCCACACCTTGATTACTATTCTCATTTCTTGATCTCCCACTTACCAAGGTTGTAATCAAGTAATAAGAAACATGTAGTAACTCGAAGGGTGAAACAATGTTAGTGTTTTGACCTATCAAGCCAAAGCATGATCTCTGAACTCGAAAGGAGACCCGATCGCTTTAGGTTGATTTTGATTCCAAGCTTGGAGCATTTAAATTCTTAACTCGATTTCTTTTCCTTTATCCTCATGTTTTGATGTGACCTAGCTATATGGAACCATTTATTTCTTACTTATCAACTTTCATTTTGAGATATCATCAACACATGATTGAGTGATGGTAGCTTTCTTAAGCAATCTTTCTGCTAAATAAATACATTATCAACTTGTGATTATGTTCTTCTAGACATACGAATGTCCTCGACTGTACTTATGGGTTTGATGAATTACGTATGCAATCTGCATTTGAAAATTTGTTACTTTGCAAAACATGTTTACAAATACATTTCTTATTGATTGCGTCATTTCTTGAATCGCTTTTGAATTCTTAACCTTGAAACAACAAGACTCGTTATTATCCTTACTGCGATGTGGATATAATGGTTCATAAAATTTCATAATTTATAGTCATGGGTATGGCATAAAAGAAAAGACACAACTTGGCATGTGTCTTACCTTTACATATGACAAAACCTAACCTCCGTATTTCCGTGAATCTCCTGTTTAACTTTTCATTCACTAAATGTTTCTTATTTTAAATGTCATGATGACAATTGGTGTATTATAGACCGATTGACTAAAAATTTAATTTGATTTACGTGGGATGACATGTCGAGAAATTGACCTGTATCTGTTTCAAATATTCGTATACCGTGGTATGACGTTAAAACATCGATCGTTATTTTGAATGATTGATTCATTTTCTGTTTTTAATCATATTCTTAACCATTGTCATGAACTCATTCCAATATCTTCGCATAGCGTATTATTCTTAGACCGATGGTTGATCAAAGGAGAAATACATATTCACAAGATATGCGTTAAGGTCGTTTCATATGGTGACGTTTGGGATTCTTAAATTCCGACGGTTAACCTTTCTTATCATTGTTGGTATTTTATTGATTTCTAGACATCACCTTATCACGAAATTATATTCTAGAAGTTGTGATTTATAAGTCTAACATACCATGGTAACTCGTCATCATTTCCAATGTTTTCTTTCAAAACGTCTCGTATTTCACTGGAAGAGTTCAAGTTGACATATATTATGTCAAGAGACTTGAAGGATTCCCTAAAGTGAAACATCTCATCTGTAATCAAACGTCTATCACTGCCCGTTAGTACACTTATCTTTCATCATAAGTCTTCTGTTCGTTTAAGTTTCATTCTTAATTTCGGGACGAAATTTCTAAAAGTTGGGGAGACTGTAACATCTCGTATTTTACGTTAGTTAAAGTTAACGTCGTTTAATTCTTGTAAGGTCCTTTTATGCCATTTGTAAAAGTTTATAAGATAATCTATTTAAATAACAACAACACAACAACAACAACAACAACAACAACAACAACAACAACAACAACAACAACAACAATAATAATAATAATAATAATAATAATATTAACAATAATAATAATGTTAATAATAATATTAATAGCAATTACGGGTGTTAATCTATAAAACAAATAAAATTTGAAAAGACTAATACCTTTATTTAGAAAACTTGTAATTATTATCTTTGGCATAAAATAATAAAGTTTAAAATTTCAGGGACTAAATTGTAATTTATTTTAAACTGAAATTCAATTTTGGAAACTAATTTAACAAAACATTAAAGTGCGAGGGCCAAAGTGCAATTGTTTGAAACTTGATTTCCCCCCCCCCTTCTTTCCCGTCGGCCACCGGCCATACTCCGGTCGGACTCCGGCGAAGTCCAAAATCTCCAAAACGTGTCGATTCACGATCTAAAACCGTCTCCAAACCGTTCTATGACACGTTTCGAACATAATTACATCAATTAATCAAGGTTAAGGTGTCGGTTACCATTCATTCGGGAGCATAACCGAAGCTTTTCAATCCTAGAGTCATTGGGTCATATAAAACTTAATAAAAATCTAATTAACTGAAACTAATCATTCATCTAACGATTCTTAATCTGTTAAGCACCACAATTTCTTCTGAAACACACGAACACATCACAACCGAGCATCACCATTACCGTGACCTGCATTCTAACCGAGACCCCTGTTAGAAGCCATTCTAATCACAATAAACAGAGGGCTTTTGCTTATTATCGATCTTATAACCTACCTGCAAGATTAATTTGATTACCAACAACGTTTGCATTTGGAATCAACTTCCATATCATCGCGACCTGTTCTTCGTGGTGTTCATCTTCAATTCGAACGAAATAAGGTAATTATATACATTTATCTGCTCGATTAAGTATGGGGAACAAAAGCCCTATGGTTAATTTGGTTATTAACATCGAATTGAAGTTCAATTTTGGATTGAATAAGCTAGGGTTCATATGTGATTTGGGGGTTTTTGTTAATTTGGTATTTAATAATAAAAATCCGTGTTCTATCGCTGCTTAGAGCTTTGGTTTACCGGTTAGACACGCGCATGATGAACCTAAGGTCCCGGGTTCGAACCCGGGGCACCCTCATTATTTTTAAAATAGCTTTTTCACCTTTAAATTAATTATAGAAAATTTCTAAAAAAATTATAAAAATCATTTTTGTAAACTTTGTTTATTTTTAAATCATCAAATAATTTTCTGCAATTTTTTTTAAATTTTAATATTTATAAAACAATATAACAAAGGTTATTTTTGATTATTTCATGTAAAATGGACTTTAAATTATGGTTTAAATTAATAAATTATTATTGGTCCAAATGTTACTTTTTAATCTTGTTATTTTAAATAATTATAGAAATTATTTACACTTTGTACTTAATTTTATCCGTTATTATAAAAACTTAAATTACGTTAAATTATCTAAATGATATAATATATTTTTTCATTGAATTAAAATACAAGAGATTCTACTATTAAATTTTATTAATATATAATATTAAAAACCCCAAATCGTTATTGAAACCCTAGTTCACAATTTAACCATCAATCTTATTATCAAAATTTTAACCTTGTGAATATATATACGTATTTAGGTGACTTGTGACGATATACGTTGGAACAACGCCTATTATTATTCTTATTAGTCATCATACTTATACTTATTTGCCATGTGAGTTTCCTTGCCCCTTTTTATGCTATTTCACACCGTTTTGGGGTGAAACATGTTACATTATTCAACATACACTTATAAACGTTTAGATCTTATAAAAGCACATGCAATTCATACTTTTATTTTTGTCATGGTTATTCGTGTTATTGTAAGTCTTATATGAGTTACATATATTGTTTACAATCATTAACTATTGCTAGCCTGGCGACGTCTTAGATCTTTGGGCCTGACAAGCCTATTTGGTGCTAAAGTCGATGTATTGCCGACTCCTAGGAGCCGTATGCTTGTGCACTAGGGAACCAAGTACACTTAGCCACTCATATAAACATATAATCTAGTCGAGGTTTGATTGTACTATATGTGCTTTATAAACTTGCTAACTCATAACCTATGACATGAATTGCTACTTGAAATCCATGGTATATTATGTATGTGAAACCCTTGGAAACTCACCAACTTTATAGTTGACCCGTTATTTTTAACATGTTTCAGGAAATGCCAAGTTTGAAGTCATCATTTGAAGTTTGCTTAAATCTAGGATTTGGACCTAGATTAAAGAATGAAAAGCTTTGGATTACTTTTGTTTTATGTTTTGACTTATTTCATGTTGAAACTTATGAATGTAATGTTACCTTTGAAACTTATAATAATAATATTTACATTTAAGGCTAGCGTTATGTGGCTGTGAACGATCTTAACTCTCACACCTCGACGTTTCCGCCGTCAAGGTTGGGGTGTGACAGCATTAGTTAAGCCAAAAGGCATCACCGTAAACTCATAGTGCCCATAACGAGTACGGAACGCGGTCTTTAGGATGTCATCATCATGGACTCGTAATTGATGATATCCAGAACGTAGATCAATCTTCGAGAATATAGCAGCTTCTTGAAGTTGATCAAACAGATCGTCGATACGAGGAAGAGGATACCGGTTTTTGATGGTCAACTTGTTGAGCTCCCGGTAATCGATACACATACGGAATGACCCATCTTTTTTCTTCACAAATAAGACAGGTGCACCCCAAGGAGAAGAACTAGGGCGGATAAACCCCTTCTCGGATAATTCCTGGAGTTGGCTAGAGAGTTCTTGCAATTCCGATGGTGCAAGCCGATATGATGACTTAGCCACGGGGTTTGCTCCCGGTATCAAGTCGATTTTAAACTCGACTTCACGTACGGGAGGTAAACCACTAAGGTCATCGGGAAATACTTCAGGAAAGTCTTGTACGATAGGGACATCCTTAAGTTCTTTCCCTTTGACTTCTGTGTTGACCACGTAAGCTAAGAAGGCCATATACTTCTTGCTTAAGCATTTTCGGGCTTGAGTGCAAGACATGAGTTAAAGTCCTTTGGAAGATTTTTCACCGAACACCTTCAAAGTATCCCCAGAGGGTAACGGTATACGAATGTACTTCTCGAAACAAATGATTTCGGCATGGTGTTTGGCTAACCAATCCATGCCAATGATGACGTCAAAGCTACCAAGTTTCATTGGTACAAGATCTATAAGAAAATCATGCGCGTTAAGACTTAGGATGCAATCACGGATAACGACATCCACGGTGATCGGCGCTCCATCGGCAACTTCAACGGTGAGAGGTCTTTCTAGTTTCGTAGGTGACTTAGCAAGTATGGGTTCAAATTCTAATGAAATAAAACTCTTATCGGCTCCAGAATCAAACAGAACATAAGCATACGTCTTATTAATAAAAAACATACCTGTTTGGTAATAATCTATTATTGGTATGATGAATACAAAGATAGGAACATTTACAATACAAGAAATGATTTAAGCGGAATTCAACTTCGTACCATTCATCACGTCGTTGCAGGCTTGTGCTTGGTTGGCATTGATGTTGAAGGCCCTTCCACGAGCAGGTGGCACATTTCCCGCATTACGAGGACATTGCGGACGAAAGTGACCAGGGTCGCCACAGTTATAGCAGGTTCGGTTGGTAAGCATTGCAGCGTTGTTTGGCGCTCGAAGACAAGTAGTCACCAAGTGCCCATACTTTCCACACAACGAGCAGATTCGGCATGGAATGTTGCTCGCATGATGATACTTGCACGTGTTACACATGGGGTATGGACCAACATAAGCTCTAACCATAGGAGCTTGATTTGCAACCACCATTTGTTTTTGAGGTGCATTTGGTGGTCACGGCATAGTTACGTGTCGAGGTGAACTTACACTTCTTGTTTTGGGAGGATGACTCGGCCCGTACTTCTTTTGTTGCCTCAGGTGACACCTTCGCAGTAGCCTTGGAACCCTTTGCCGACATAGTGCCAGCCCTAATATGATTTTCGGTGAGCTGCGCGGTGATAGTAATTGCCTCTTCCAAGGTTGTGGGCCTACTTCCCAATACAGCATCTTGCATTTGAGGTGGCACCCCTTGATAAATTTCTCAATGTTACGGGGCACAGTGTCTACCATGTGTGGTAGAAGCATACTCAACTCATAATGTCAGGTGGAATAAGCCAGATGATTCCCACTATCTTGTTTGAGGTTCCAGAACTCCTCCTCTAGCTTTTGCAACTCGCTCCTCGGGCAGAACTTTTGGATCATGATATCCTTAAACTCTTCCCAGGGCAACGCCAAAGCAACCTCAGTTCCACGGTTTCTCTTTTCACTATTCCCCCATGTTAGTGCCCGTTTTTGGAGGACACTTGTAGCATAGCGAACCTTGAACTCGTCGGGGCACTCGCTAATAATGAATGTGTTCTCCATACTTTCAAACCACTTGAGAAGTCCAGTGGCTCCTTCTTTTCCACTAAAGTTAGTGGGTTTGCACGAGTTGAAATGTTTGAAAGTGCAAGTATGATTGTTCCTGTTCTGGTTGTTGTTATTCTCTCCATGAGCATCGCTATTGTTCCCATTGGTGTTGTTGTTACTCGCGACGTTGGCGATCATAGTGTTGCTGAGTTCTACCATCATAGTCGGGATGACCTTAGCCATTTGTCGGGCAATCATGGCGGCAAGCTTACGGTCGGATCTTCCTCGGTTTCCGTGATTGCGAGACATGCTGGAAAATATGAATTTGGATTAGGAACGGGTAAAAGGATAATAAGGATAGACAGTTAAGGTAAGAATCATGAATTATACGGAATGTTTCCAGTCGGTAACACATCGCCATTTGGAAACGTTGACACGTCAAGGTAAATTGACCCATTTACCTTAGAAACTTGTGTGTGTTGACCATAGTTTATCACTCATCCCAGAAATCCCCAGGTAAACGTAACTAGTCTCGTAGGATTTATACGAAACGCTTGCCTTAGCCCGAAGGCTTTTTGCTAGGAAATCCATAATACAGGTGTTTAGGTGTCACCCAATATTTCTTAGGTTTATGAAATCAAAACCTTGATGAGATTTATATAGATTAGGCATAACGTCTAAAGATCTATGTCATATGTATAAGTATACGATTTCACGTGTCGTCAAGAATAAGATTAAGAGGTTTCATGTTCGGGGAGAGTCAAAGAGTCAAATATAAGTTTTGAGAGACATGTAGCAATGTTTAGGCAATCCTATGCTAAGGCATCAAATTGCACATAAGGGGACATATCATTAATTAGCATGCAAAACCATATAATTTATAAGATAGAAATATAATTCTATAAGGTTCATGCATATGCTATAGTCTAGGTCACCATTTCTAATAACCTAAATCCCTATAGTTATGGGCTCTGATACCAATCTGTCACACCCTAACCTTGACGGCGGAATCGTCGAGGTGTGAGAGTTAAGATCGTTCACAGCCACATAACGCTATTAATAATCCCAAATATATTAATCATAAATTCCAATTGTACCATTACAATCATAAGTCTCAAAGAAATTAGAATAAACATAACAAGTCATGTATTCCATTTATTTATCTAGGTCCATTCCTAGATGTGCAAGCTTCGAATAGTAGAAATTAAACTTGAGTATTTTCTGAAACATGTTAAAAATAAAAAGGTCAACAATGATGTTGGTGAGATTTCCATAGTTTCAATACATAAGTATATATAAAAGATGGCAATTCATGTTGTAAATTAGAAGACAAAGTAACTAGGGATGTAAGACAGAATGCACAATCAAACCTTGACAAAGTTTTACAAGTATCAAACGACGTTAATATTTCATTAACGTTAAAAGTATATACGATTAGCTAAGTGTACTTGGATCAACCAAGCAGGCTTGTCAGGCCCATAGATCTATGACGTCGCCAGGCTAGTAATAGTTAATGATTGGACATATATTCGACATTACATGGTAGCTACAAGGTCCAACTAATCACAACACACAAGTAAATTATCATAAGTTTACAAGAATCAAACGTGTTTACAAGTGTAATGTTTATAATGTAACATGTTTCACCCAAAAGTATGAAAATAATAAAATGAGTATAGAAATACTCACTTGATCAATAAGTATATAATTTGGAGATTAATAAGGATAATAAACGTCGTTCCTCGTAAACCGTCACAAGGCACCTATAAATACATTTTTATAAGGTTTAAGTTTAATAATAAAATTAACGTTTTAGCGTGAACTAGGGTTTTAGGATTATATTTAACAAGTGAATATCGATTAAATTTTCTTGGTAACAATATACTTGTATTTTATATAAAGATGCGAAATAAAAATAATATTTATAATAATTAAGTCTAATAGCTAATTAAAATAAGCACGTTTTAACAATAATTTATACTTGTTATTTGAACAAATAATGTTTTAATAAGTTAAACAATATTTAAAAATCTATTTTATAAAAAAAATGAACTAATTATATATTTGTCATAAAAGATAATAATAAAATAAATAAATAAATAAATAAAGAATGTTAAGAAAATTTCCAGAAATAATTAGATGATTTTTTAAAAATATTAGTATTTGTAGAAATATTTTTTATAATTTTTAAGAATTTTTTTCTATTTAAATTAGGGCTTAAAAAGCCCAAAAATTTAAGTTGGGGTGCTCGGGGTCGAACCCGGGACCTCCAAGTCTTGCTGTGAGTCGGGAACCGGTGAACCAAGGCCGTGGCCGCGGTTATTCACGGTTCCCAAACATTTTAAACACACCCCGCGATCCAATCCCGAATCCTATGAACCCTAGATCGAACAGGTCCAAAATTGAAGCTCGAATCGGTGTTGTTAACGATTTAAATCATGGGGCTTTGATTCCCCATGTAAATACGAACCCAAAGAGTGTTTAATTACCTGTTATGGATGTGGAATTCGATGGATACGGGTATAAGAACAGTCGCGGCTAGGGAGGATCTGGAATCGAGGTGTATGTGTGTGTTTAGATCGAATTGGAGTTGCAGAGAGTTTGTGGGTTCGATTTAGGAGGTTTGCCCTCTATTATATAGGGGTAATTTGTGCGAACGAGTTCAATTCGATTTATTTTGAATGGGGTAAGCGGGTTCGAGTGTAAGGCGCGTAAACGGGTTAATTTTTCAAATTGTGTAGGGCCATATGTTCGAATCCTTGTCGCGAGGCTGTCGCAAGCTTTTAATTTGAGTTAAACCGCGCTATTTTGTGTTTTTGGAGCTCGCTGGAGCTCGGCCGGCGGTGGCCGGAATCCTGGCCAGGAAAACGAGGGGGAAAAAAGGGGCCGGGGGTTGGGTTGTAAAATTTAATTTACAACAATGGTCCCTGCGGTTTGAACTTTATTATTTTATGCATAAAACTTTCCATTTAAGTTTTTAATTTGACCCAAAGACCCCTAGACTTATTTAAATGAACTTTTATAAATTATAACAGCATTATTATTATTATTATTATTATTATTATTATTAGTTATTATTTTTATAATTAAACTATTATTATTATTACTTATTATTATTATTATTTTTATAATTAAACTATTATTATTATTATTATTATTATTATTATTTTAAAACTAACTCTTAAATTAACTCAAAATTACGAGATGTTACAATCATTGAGCAACCCAGAACCATTACCGACAGCCGACACAGATGGCTAGGGGTGTAAGCGAACCAAGCCGGCTCGATGGATACTCGAGATCGACTCGGTAAAAAGCTCGATCGAGCCGAGCCTAAGCGAGCTCGAGCCCGAACTCGAGCTTGATATATAACTCGATTATTAATCGAGCCCGAGCCCGAGCCCGAGCCCGAGCCTTGCATTCAAAGATTGTTTGGGCTCGCGAGCCTTAACGAGCCTAGTTGGATTTATACATATTATATATATATATATATATATATATATATATATATATATATATATATATATATATATATATATATTTAAATCTCGAGCTCGAGCCGAGCTTTGGCTCGGTAGTTTTGTTATGCAACTAAACCGAGCTTATACGAGTCGAGCTCGAGCTTTATTGTCGCTACTCGAGCCGAGCTCGATCCAGTAATAACAGGCTCGAACAAGCTCGAGCTCGAGCTCGAGCTTTAAGAAAAACCCATCGAACCGAGCTCGAGTACTATAAGGCTCGGGCTCGGCTCGGCTCGTTTACATCCCTACAGATGGCGTATAGAGGTCACTTGCGGTGATTCTCAAGACGAAGGTAAGCGGCGCTGGTCAATGAAATCGTTGGGTGACCATTGGCGCTCACCGCGACATAGGCGCCACCTAAGGCGGCACACACAGGCCACCGGCGGCGTCTATCGCGACATTCTTAGATGGTCGGGCGGCGAGAACAACCTGTCAAACCATCGTGGCCACATACCCTAGCCGAGAACAAAAAATCGTTTGCTATCATGTCAAGCGGAAAGGAAAGTCAAAACATCACCGTCTCCGCCTCCCATCAACATGGCCACCGCCATCTGTACAAAATCCAAGAATAAAGGGATAAGGAACCTGTACACGATGCAAACCAAGGGGCAAATGTGTAGCCGGAGACGACAGTGAGAACCAAGGGGCGAATGTTCAGCCGGAGGAGGTGGTTGACCGGAAACCTCCACCAGCCGGCAGGCGGAGATCACCGGCGGTGGATCTAAGGATGGAGATAGGCGGCTGTGGCGGTAGAAACAACGACCGGATGACCGGCCGACACAACGCCAACTGAGGTGGCATGCAGACACCACCGGTGGCGCCATCACCCCTGCAGACAACAACAGCCGGAAACCCCCGACCAACCCCACCGCCATCTGCACCCACACAAACAGCTCTTCTCTTTGAGAACATTACCCTTTATATGAAGAAGAGGTTGGGGGTAAGATGCAAACCTCATAAATTATAGTGGTCAAATCATAAAGTCAAAGAAAGTAACTGCTGATCAAGTTGTAAATTTCATATATAGGGTAATAAAAGTTTAATGGAACTTTTTAATTACTAAAATTAAATCATTTTCAGAAATTTAATGGTTTAATTTTCAGATCTTGTTTTTCCCTGTTGAATTGGGCTTTTAGTATTTTGGACTAAGCAATTTCAGCCCAACAAGAATACATAGTTTCAACTTTCAAGCGGAGGAGCCTGATCAGGTTCGATACTCGTTCTTGGAGAAAAAGTGGTTGGTTCGATTCGGGTATACTGGTTTCAAATCGTTCTAAATGTTGTAAGTTACAAAACGATTACAAACATACCGAACCGGTTCTAGTATTGGTTTTGGTTCGATTTGGTTTGTCGCCTCCAGTCTAGAAACCAGTTTTTTTTACAATACTGGTTCACAATAAAAAAACATTATGAGGTTGTTTATCATGCAATTTAATAATATTTTATCGATCGTACTTTTATAAAGTAAACATGGATATTTAAGATTTTGTTGCTAACACTCAATATCTGACGTTAGGCGTTGTTTGGTATTAATCAATCGTTATTAAATACCAAGCAACACAAAAGTTTATAATATAATCGTAAGTTAATTAGCGTCGAACATTGTTGCGAACCCGCTCGTTGAAGGTAAGAACAATGAAATATGAACCGCGTTGATAACATTTGATATATATTTAGTACAATATAAGACAAAAAAACACCTGATAAGAAATTCAAAAAGAAAAAAGAAAAAAAAGACATGAAAAAACTTTGATAACCTATTCATTCATGCTTCAATTATCTGCATATTATCATACAACATCATTTGAAGTGAAATTTACATCAAAACGTTGATAAAAATAAGTCTATCACAACGTTTATGAACTTATTTCAAGATCATCTTTGACAATCTTTGTTAGAATTTGAAGAACCATTTGGAGAGTATAGAAGTTGAAATAGCGGTAGGGGTGTTCAATATTGTTTACAACTACCGAATCTCGTATCGGATAAATGTGGATGGTTATTAACTATTTTCTTCTAAGAAAAATAAAGTCTAAAATTGAATCTTGGTTTAGTACTTGAAACAAATCTGATCACCACTCACTTTAAACGTTAACGGTAAGAGCGTTTAATATTCAATTTTGCAATATAAATAGTTGAAAGTCGATTCGAGACAAAACCAACCAAAACTAAAGCAAAATACAAATTTGGTTTTCGCTTTGGTTTTAAACGAGATAGAATTGAGTATTCCATTTTTTGGCCTCAAGACTCTCAATTTGGTTCAATCAAATAAACCACTTTTTTTTCTTATTCGGTTCAATAAAACCAATGTTTTCAAAACCGGATCGGACGTCGAACCGGACGCCTTACTGGTCCGGCAGTCGGACCGAATTTAAGAAACGGATGACGTCATAATTATATATATGATATTATATATATATATAGTTATGTATATAATTCAATATAAGTAATTTATGTGTGTAGAATAATTGTATTATGATGATCGATAACTTAAAAACTCGAGAGTCACAAGTTCGCTTCAGATTGAAACTATTTGAGGTCACACCAAATGTTTAATCGGATAAAACTCAAGTTCATAATCAAAGTATAAATTTGTGTGTTTTAAGATCGTGAACTAGAAGAAAAGAAGAATAGTGATCAATCTTGTACCAATTCAAAATATTTCAGAGATAGGGTAACTGCCTTCGCCAGCTTTTCACATGCAAATTTTACTGTTTTAACCTTCGATTTTCACGTGTGAAATTTCAGAAAAATCATTTTTCATGCATTTTAGTAAAGCAATATTTACCAAAATAAAAAATTTCTAAACTGACCTGACAACTCGCCCCCGCCAGGGGCTCTGTCCCTTGGACCCCACCAGGGGCACCGCCTCTTAAACACCACTACCAGAGGTGCTGCCCCCGAAACCCCGCCAAGGGGCGTTGCCCCCTTAGAACCCCCATTACTTATGAGGTATTCCATATCGAATATTATATTAAATTCAAACAAACATGCATTACACACCTCATAACTTGTTTTATGAATATTATGATCATATTAGTTATTAGTCAATCCAATTATATTAAAATATATAACAATATGTGTATTTTATAGATATATATTAACATAACAATAATCTTATATCCACCATACTTTTTTTTTGAAACGGCAATGTTATTAATGAAACATAAGTCAATAGCAAGATGCTATGACTAAAAACTTACAAAGCGAAATTTAAAAAGAGAAATTACACCATGAATTCCATGTTAAATCACCTAATTTCATGTTATATCCACCGTACCAAATTATTGTTTAACTCGTCGTTTTTACCAATTAAAATCCAAAAACTAAAAAAAACAAAATCCAGTCCGACAACCGATTCGAGACGAACCGCCCGGTCGAGCCCATCCAAAATGAACTGATGTAAACTGGTTCAACCACCCATCCGATTCCCGGTTGGACCGGTCGGTCCGGTCTTCAAAACATTGCATAAAACTTTCTCTAATTTGAGTAACTTCCATTTATCGCAATTTAATTTAGCCCTATAGTATTATGAAAATACGAGACGTAAATAGGATGGCTGAAATATTAAAGCGACAAAAAAAGAGAGGGTCCGTGTCTGGAATAACGTGTGAAAAAGAGTTAACGTAAATGTGACTTTCACGACCCGAAGGCAAGGGCCAGGGTCAGACGATGGGTTCGGACCCACGAGTAAATACTGGGTGGTGGTCAAACCCCAACTACTCAATTAAAGCTTAGCAGCCTTTGCTTTAAACCACCTCCATTCCTCCCTTCTTGCTTACATACCACCTCTCTTGTAACAACATATATAATTATAAGATTATAATGTTTTTCAAACGGATTACTCACACGCGCTATGATATTGGAGTTAAAACTATGTGTTTATTTATTATGAGACTTGAGTATTTAATCATTTCAACCCTCAACTGCAGAAAGTCAATCGACGAAATTCTTATACCAATGTGAGCTGAAAAATAAAGCATTTACAACTGGTGCACAAATACGTTTAAGTCGTTAGTCGTGAGCTACACTTTTTATATGTAGTCATGCATTCATTTTCTTCGAACATTACAGTTAAAAATAGAAAATTTTAAAATTTACAATGTTCGTAAAAAAAATGTAACACTTGATAAGTTAGAGACTCATCCATTGTTCATGGGCACACCAAGCCCATGCACGGAGAATCCATGGACTCTAGTCGTTTTTATAAGTTTGTCCAAAAGTGAATCTTTTTCTTCTTTTTATTAGTAGATTTAAACAAACAATACGTCACGTCTCTTTTTCATCCATCGCATTAAACAAACTTACTATTCTTTCACCAATTAAATAACACAAACAATCTAAACACACCACCCAAGTTTCCAACTCCTTTTGCTATAAGCCTATAACTTAATGTAATTGTTTTCAACCTTACATGTTCATGACTTTTATCAACGAAAATCATGATTACGTCATGAATCAACTATTCTTAACGCATTACTAACCCCACCGAAGTGGTACTAATCACCTTCAAGCCAGGCCCCCAAGCTGCTAAAATATTAAAGTTTCAAACCTGAAGACATCACCGTTTAAGAAAAAAATGCTTTCGTGCTGTCTGTTTCTATATTAGATAAAAGTGAGTAATAAAGTCTAGTTCAACTAAGGAGTATGGTTCCATCTAATAAAACATGAATGCTGAAATTCTTTTTCTTTTTGTTTTTCATGTTTTCTTTTTGTTTGGGTTGATGCCCTTTAAATTATATGATAAATAAAAAAAATTTATATAAAATATTCGAAACAATCTCTTAATTAACAATATTGAGGACAAAGTAGATGATATAAAACCCGAAAATAAGGCATTAAAAAACTAAAAAAAGAATAGAAAATTGTTGCTATGAATATAAAGAGTGCAAGAATGAAAAGGTAGTTGGGGATGTGCGATAGATAATAAAGAAAGCGAAAATGAACCCACAAAACAACGAAAAGAGTGATGAAGATGAACCCAAAATGAGAATAGTCAAATTACGAACGCACGTCGTTAACAAAACAACAAAAATTAAGTGGTGGGAAAACGAAAACAAAGCTGCCACAACCATGGAAGAAGGAAGAATTCTTCAACAAGCTCTCCTTTTTACAACAACAACAACACAACAACAACCAACAACAACACAATCCTCATCATCATCATTATCATCATCATCTTCAACCCATTATACCCTTTGATTCCGATTGCAATTTCAAAGGTGTAATTTGATTTTGTATTTGATTTCTGATCGTATTGTTGGTTTGCGTTTTGGGTTTTACGGGGGATTTAGGGTTTGGTGGAGTCAAGGGAATTCGTGTTTGCATATAGATCTAAGGGTGGTTGTCGATTGTTGAAATATTATTGTTTTGTTATTGAATTTTTGTGGCGAGATTAAGGTTAATTCTTTACCCGATTGTAAAGTTTGTATTTTTAATGAGTTTTCCTGTGTTTTATTGAAGTCTGATGTAGAAAGATTTATGGGATTCAGTTTTTGATCTGTGGAACATTGTGGTTGAAACAGTAACATGTTTGGTGGTCTTACAAATGGCCATTCTGGATATCCTGCTTTACCGGAGGAACACCGGTCACAGTATGACATGAGTGCATTGCCTCAGCTTCAGCTATTCCGAAAATGTGAGTTCGATATTGTCGTTTGCTTTATATGCAGTCTATGTACAAGTTTTCTGAATATAAAACATTGTTTTTGTGTTCAAGTTTCATAAGTAGTCACAGAAGAACAACTGTAAAGAGTTTTGCAGTTGAGATTGAGAATGCAGGCTATATGGTACCTAAGTTTATGCTTATCTTAATAATCTGTTTTTTATGGCTACTTACATGATTTTCCAAGATAGTTTTGACCTTATCTCGATAATCAGTTTTCTTATGGCTACTTACATGATTTTCCAAGATTGTTTTGACTTTAAATTATTAGAAGATTGTAATTTTAATAAGTTAGCTAACTCATGTGACAATTGGCTTTAGATAACGTTCTTACATAATCTTTGGTTGCTTGTTTAACTCAACTTTATATGGTGCAGTTCCAGGTGGTTGTGCAATCGACAACATGAACTTTGTGGGAAACGAGCATACAATGGCTTCAAGTCGGCCAATCAAGAGCGCTCGTGACCCGGGACCAGTGTCCACACAGCAAAAGCTTCATGTTTCTTTAACCAACAACTTTTGTCAAGGTGATGTAGGACTCACTAGAAACAACATGAACCCAAATCATGTATCTACTGGTTTGAAACTATCTTATGAAGAAGATGAACGCAACTCTTCTGTCACGTCGGTTAATGAAAACTTAAAAGCTCTCCACCCTACCACTCATTCACTCACCAACAGTATCAAACTTGAAATGGATCGCCAAAAGAACTCCTTGATCATTATATTAAAGTTCAGGTAAATATTTCCTGCAATTTCACCCCATTTACTTGTACATACATCCTCCTACGTCGGTTTTTCAAAAAAACTCGAATCCTACATTGTTCTTGTTAAGTCTTTATAAACGTGTTAGCAGGTCAGCCAACCAGCCCATTTCGACTAATGCTAAATATGACCCGTTCATGCAGTTGAAAGTCGTAACCCTTATTTGGTTCTAATCAGCTTTGGAATTGTGTTGTTTTCAGGAAGAAAATTTCTTGAAAGGTATAAGAGAACTGAATCAGAAACATACTGCTTTGTTACTAAACACATTGGAGAAAGAAGTAACAAGGAAGTTAAATGAGAAAGATGTTGAAGTAGTCAACATGAACCGAAGAAACATGGAACTAGGATTGAAAATAAAACAAGTTGCAATAGAAGCTCAAACTTGGCATCACAGAGCAAGATACAACGAGTCACTAGTGAACGCCCTCAAGAACAATCTTCAACAAGTCATTGCACAAAAGCCCACACAAGTGAAAGAAGGGTACGGAGATAGTGAGGTGGATGCTGCTGCTTCGTATACAAATGTAAATGATGCTTTGGGGAACCCAAATCAAACATTTTCTATGAAGCCATTAAACTGCAAAGCCTGCAACGGTAAGGAAGTTTGTGTTTTGTTACTGCCTTGTAGGCACTTGTGTTTGTGTAAAGATTGTGAAGTGTTGGTGCAAAATTGTCCTGTTTGTCAGACAATGAGATCTGAAAGTTTACATGTTTTCATGTCTTGACATGAGCGGGGAAACAATGTGTTTTGAGTTTACATGTTTTCATGTCTTGACATGAGCGGGGAAACAATGTGTTTTGTCCTAGTGTTTCGAGTGATTATGCATAAAAATTGAATCTTGGTGATTGAAAAATGAAGTATTATATGCTTTTGGGATTGCTTATGATTCTTTTATAGGATAGTTCATCTAGAACATTAGTTATGACTGCGTGTGGTAGTGGTAAACAGTAAGACATGGTTATTGTATGTCAGGTGGCTAGTAATGATAACAACTATAGTGACACGCTCTAAGGGATGAAAGCTCTTCATGGTGTGCGACTACAGTTGTCGATACATCTAGCCACCACCAGTATCTCATTGCTTAAACCTTAAGCTAAATGATTGTTTTCAAAGACGCAAACCGAACTATGTTTAAAGGAGAACGTAACAGACTTGCTTTATCAATTTGACAAAAAAACAATACCAAATATGAGAACAGCTTTAACTCGAGTTTTACGCAAATTGCATACCAAAACTACCCCTTAATAAAAATAAAGGTGGTCCAAATTGGAATGAACTGCCCAACAAGAAATGGGGACAACTATCTTACCAGAAAGGATTACCAACTTTTTAAGATATTGATAACAATCATACAAGGTAAAGTCTATTTGCAAATCAAGAAATATAAAAACAGTAGATTAATAGTAACTTGTACTTCATGCATTGATTGGATTTTGACATTATAGCTCTGGGAAGTTGATTCCATTTAGCTAATTGCAATTTGATGGTTGAAATGTGGAACAAGGTTTAAACTTTAAAACACATGCAGTATTTGCTTTCACTAACCTTTAATGGATGATGCAGTAGTGAACGTAGGTTCTCTTCTAGAAGACATTTGGGGTTCAAATCTTGCTTTTACTAGTTTCCTACCTTAACCTTTTGAAAGTTATATGCTCAAGACAAGTTGTGATTTATCTGATTCTGTTGGTAGTTTCACTATTAACCACTAAAGAGGCCGTTTTCCATTTTTTTATAGCGTGTTTAGGTTTTTAAACTATTCTTGATACATAAATCAATAGTCTTTGTTGGGTGATCAAATATAAAAACATTTATGAAGAAGATTTTTAATTTTACTTTCCCCGGATAACTATAAGATGCTTTGTCTCTTAACATCCTTTATGAATTAAAGTTTCTATTCATTAACAATTTTTAAACTCAAATACCTTTTAAGGTATCATTTAAGATAATCTTAAATACTTAAACAAACCTAGTTTTCATTATATTCCTTGTGCCCTCAAGTAGATAATCAATTCATAAATTCATTTTCACTCAAACGAACTACAAGACAAAATACTTAAAAATTAAAAACAATTATTGTACTTTATTTATTCTCAGGGAGAAACATAGTAAATTATAGGGTAGGGGCCCAAAAGGTGAATATGAGGTGTTCACTAAGAGATTTGGTTCACAAAAAAGAAGACACAAAATTAAAATAAAGATGGAGGTACAAGTTGAGTCAGTTGATAATATCTAGTGGAATGAACCCTTTTGAGTTCCACTAAGAAATGTACCCTCAATTATCATATCATTGAACTAACATTTGGTGTTATATTTCATTATGGTTCAAAAATCAAAAGTAATCATGGTACACTTTCACATTCAAAGAAGAAAAAAAAAATGTCATATGTCATTCATAACAAGTGTTGAAAAGCAAAAGTGCATCTTTCAGTTTCATCCCAGGCCACTCAGGGACACCTCAATGTCCCTATTCAATATAATGAAGTTATGAAGTTAGATCTCATTGTATTATGTTTTAAGTGATGTGAAACATGAATGTGAAGGGTCATAACATGAATCTTGATCCAAATATTCAAATACAAAGTGCATAGCAAAGTATTGATATATAAAACTTTAAAATTTAGTGATATGTGTTCTGCCCAGCCTATATGCATACATTCAGGAACACTAGAATATCATAAAGACACTCTTTCCATAAAGTACTTACATTCCAAATAAACACAACACCTATAAAATTATGATTAAAACACAAGCACACAACCTCTCAAGCATTACTTAGCAAGATGATGAACCGTGACACGTTTGATCAAGGATAGATGGTCACGGGCTGGGAGTTTTCTTGATTTCTCGCCCTTTCCCGGGTGATTCGGGGCTGTTGTTGACCAGTAACTCATTCAAATGTGGACTGTACGCCTGCTGTGAGATATGGGGACTATACACAGGCTTCATATCTTCTATTTGGGTTTGGGGCAAACCTTTTACTTTTAAACTGCCACTGTGGCGAATCTCGCATCGGCTTCTTGTCATAATTCCATCAAGAACTTCTGCACTATCGACTTGTGGGGTTCGGGTTCTTGAATGAGCATCATCCTCCTGCAAGAACACAACTTCTTTTAGTTTGAAAATGTTTTGACTTGCTAGTTTAATTTTTCTAACAAGTCGACTTACACCAAAGGTCATGTTGTAGGGTGTAGCTGAGGCTTCTTCGTATTCAGCTGCGTCTAAATCTTGAAGATGTGCACCTTTAAAGAATTTAGGAAGTAAATATTGCCTTGCTGGAACTAAAAGCATGATCATAAGGGGGAAGAGAACACCGGCTATTGGAATCCACGTTATTCCAAAACAAGTAAGCAAATAAACTGCTTGAAATAATGTGAAAGCAGCAACCGTTTTGAAAGGCACAGTTTCCACGAATGTAGCGTGATGTTCTTCCAAGACCCTGATCAAGATTTTCAAAATTAATACAAAAAATTACAATTTTAACTTGAAATCTGTGAGAAAAAGTCATATTTACTTGTATCTTCGACTTGGAGCTGTGAAAAGTAATAATATTCTTTCCCAAAATTGATTTCCGGGTAAACTTTCAATTGCCATAAAAGCAAAATACCCCCAAAGAACAGAAGTTGGAATCTTCTTTAGGAATGGCATAGCAGCCAAACACCCACCCACCATTATTGCTTGTAACAGATTACTAAGTCGTTGCTCTTTGACTTCAACATGTAAAAGATCATCAATATCCTTATCAACATCGAATACAGTTTCATCAACGGGTGCGTTTATGTAACCACTACTTGAAGCTTGTTGAATTGTTGACTCTTTTAGCTCTTTTAATCCCTGTAAGAAAATGGAAGTTAATTAATGGATACGCGATATTGATATTTATTAAAGTTGTATTAAATAAGAGTAAATGGCTATTTACCAGACTTGATGGAATCTGATAAACAAGTGGTGTCTGCATTTCATTGTATGCTTGTTTCATATTCTCATATAGTTCATTCAAGTTTGAATTTTTGTTCATACTTTTCCGAGCAGTGTCCACAAGTTTACGTCTTAGAAGCTGTTTCACAATGAAAAAAAATTATAGTGTAAAAATCTTGGTTTAACTTGAAAAATTAAGGTGCACCTGATGTTTTAAAGTGGCTAAGCTCTTAGTATGCATGGGAGATTGCGGAATAACACCATTGGCTGGAGGAATGCCAATGAGTCCACATAGCAATGTCTGACCAAAAAATGAGTAAAAAAGTTAATTTACTAGTTGTTTATATCATTGGATCTATTAAAGCAATGATCTTTTACCAGAAAGCCCAACAGAAGGAGATCATAATGATATGATGAAGGTTTCTTTAAATTAAACTCTTTTTGTTGAGCAAGTTGAGATGCAACACTATGATCAAAATAGTAAAGCACTGCAATCATGGTTGCAGGAATGATAGCTCCAACAATATACACGGGTGGCACATTCAACATTTCCTGCAGGTTTTTTAGTATGAGATTATGGTCTTAGAAACAAATATTGGTTGAAAGACCCACCTTTGCAACAGTCCAATTTGTATATGCACCAGGAGACCATGGATTGGGACTAAAAAGCCGCCTTGGTATCCCTTTTGGGACATCATTTACTGGCATATATGAAACACCGGTCCAAACAACCACCATAACAGGAACACCATAATCCGCAATGAATCCTCGTAACCACCCTTAAGAGAACAACTAATAGTTAGAAAAAACATAAAAGAATCAATTTCTTGAGTTTCGGATAATTGTTGAGTTTGGGTGATTGTTGTACTTCATCAAGATCAAGAGGAACCAAGCAGGTTTCTGTTGAAGGGTATGAGTTTAATACCAAAAGTTGGGAATCTTCTATACCCATGTTAAGGGTTGTGTTAGAAAAAAAATCCATACCCATTCCATATTTCCACCCAATTATCAAACCCATATCCGTAGTGATTTCTGGCTATAGAAAAAAAACAAGGTGAAACACTAACCAGTCCCATAACGCCAAGACCGTGCTTTACGGCTCTTCAAAGCAGTTATAAGAAGTCCAAATGACAAAACGAGTGCAAACATTCCATTCCCAAACCGCCAAGAAGGTTGAAAAGCAAGCTGATTGGGATCCTCACTTTTTGGAATACCAAACTCCTCCACGACTCCCTATTAAAATTGATACTTGTATGTTAATACTAGAAGCATACTAGAGAGTAATCATGTAACATAAGTGGATGTTTAGGATTGCACATTCAAAAGTGCTTATTTACACTAAAATAAACAGATAAGCAGGAACCATGTAAATAACTATTAGTTGCAACTTCATCTAATAACCAATGATTTAGTAAAGTGTATTTAAGGTAAAAGGAAAAAACTCACTTTAATAGCCTGTTGCATGAAGAGCATCGCAATCAGAAGACCAAACAATTCACCAGCCACCCGTGTGAATCTATTGATAATCGAGCAAGCACCCAAAACAGATAGCAAAACCAGCAAAAGGGCAGTCCACACACAAACCCTGTTCGCAATGATATTACATTACATATTTAAAACTTTTTTTCTTTTCAAAATTTGACTAGTTTAAGCCACATGAATAGCCAGAAAGTACCATCCAGACCAGGCTAGAAAAAGGGGTTGCCCTAAATCTTTCTGATCTTTTGCAAATTTGAACATAAACGTGTACATTAACACCGTGGGCTCAGCTACACCTAGTATCAGTAATGGCTGTCCTCCAACTATAGAGTGGATAATGCCACAGAGTGCTGTTGATGCTAGAGTTTGAACTGCAGTTAAACTCCCCTCTGTTAAAAGAATCATAAAGATTCATATTAGCAGATATCCAATAGAAGAAACCCAAAAAAAAAACACTTTTTAACAACTGAAAACTTCCAAACCAGTATCTCTTTCTAGTTGTTCCCCGAAAGATATAACTGGAATTGCTGAAGCAAAGAATATATAAGTTGTTGGAGCCAGAATCCTGATCAAGAAAGGGAAAGACCCATGGTTTCAAAAATCATTTGCAAATTGCACAACATATTAGTTATTCAAAAAGAATCATTCAAACCTGATACCCGCACGGATGCCACCTGTCCAGTCTTGCTTGTAGCACAATAATCTTCCTTTAAGATCTTTCTTGATTCCACGAAAGGGAACAAATGTTTCTTCCATCTTGCTATGAATACTTGTTGTTTTGTTTTTATTTTGTTGAAAGATAACTTTGAAGTGGGAATGGAAACAACTAAAGCACACACAAGCTCGAGAGGCTAATACTATAACAACTCAACTTTGTATACAAACCGTATGTGTAGGAATGGGCAGAAATGCAGTGAGTTTTACTTCATGGTGATGGCTGAATTCATATGTTGAATTAGTAAAATTCTTTTGTATATGACTATAGGGAGTTAAGGTCTTAAGGACCCCTGAGGTAGTTCATGAAGGTAAAATCTATATACACTTGCTGATGATCACATCTCAGGGATCATTAAAGAATGAATATGAGCAAATATTGTTAATAAATATCAGAAATTAATGAATTAGCGATGAATGTGAACTAGATTAGAGTGAACTTCCCTACTTCAACTCCATATGCAAGTGAAAGAGCAACAATGTTAACGAAACGAGTTCATCATCATAAACTCCATCTACAGAGACCTCAAATTAAGTTTAATAACAGATCAGAAGATACTGATAGCATAACCTTACTCAACTCTTTCTCTTGGGGAATTCATCAAACAGTATCAATGCAATATTAACCAATGTAACAAACAAACAATTACATGTTTGAAAAGCAAACCACTGGATGTTCGACACTCAAAAGACTCAGGAAACACACACACAACCGAATTTAGCGAAGACCCATTTACCAAATAGGAACAGAAATTGATCTACAACGGTTTGAAACAGATGGGTATTGCCTGAATTGAAGTATTCTAACAAAATCAACGAGAACCCATGAAAGATATACCGTAAAGAAAGATCAAGATAAGTTTCTAGCAAATGGGTGGTAGCTAAAGAGGGTAATAGATCGAACAAATTGCTTGTAATGTTGTTACATGTTATAGAACACGAAGAAGAAAGCAAGGAAATTTATGTGGAAATGGTGAGTTTGAAGAAAAGAAAAGTATGTGGTTACGAAGGGTGATGAATTAGAAATGTACCCAACTGGATTGAACAGCAATGGCGATTGGGGAAGAAGGTGAAAGAGAGGGGTTTTTGGCGTGAAGGAGAGAAATAGTGTGTGGTGAGTAAGCATAAATAAACACATCCTCCTGCTAATAAACTACACAATATCGTACATGAGAACGAAAGAGACAACCAAATAAAGTTTTAAAAAATATGAGAAAAGCACTAAAGTATTAAAAGATAAGTGAGAACCTCCAAAAGTTTTAAATGTAAACTAGTATGCCAGCGTTTCAAGGTGCTAAAATTTGTAAGGTTTGGTTTTGACGACTCATACATTAACATTATCATGTGGTTTGAATGAAATTTATATTAGCAATTTGATTCTGAAAAAGGTTTACATTTAAATGTTGATTAAAATAAGCATGTTACATTGACAAATTTAATTTCATAAAAAATCTTATGTTTCAACGTAAGATAATTTAAATTTTATAACAAACCTTATGTTTCAACGTAAGAATTTGATGTGTAAAAGAAATTTTTTTACGTAAAAAATCCTTAACTTTAGAAAATTTTTAATAATACCAGTCTCAAACTAAAATAATTATAATGTTCTTTTTGAATATGAACTTATGTATAAAAACTTAATTGTTTATATAATATATTGGTTCGGCACTTCAATTTAACCGTTCTGGCCCGAGGGTTACTCACCCTTAGTTGTGTTGTAAGAAGATTGAATATGAGTATATATTTGAAAGAAAATAAATGAGAGGTGTGTAATTGTTTGAAAAATAGGATAGAAATTAAATTTGTATGTACACACATACGTTATTTTAAATAAGAAAAATGAGAGAAATGAGAAAAGAAAAGAGGGTCCACGTGAATTAGTATAAACCTAACAATTTGGTGAGTTTCTATAAACTCGTGTTTTATAGGTTTTATATTAAATTTTAAAGTCCAAATACTAAAAACGAAAACAACCTTCGCCTTAACTCTAATCTTAAATCCCTAAACCAAACACCCCTATGAGGTGAACTACGGTCATATATATCTTGTCATGTTTATCTTATTAATGGCTATTAATTAAAAAAAAATTTAAACGACAAACGTGCGACCCTGTTTCGAAAGATAAATATTATTTAATCGGGCCCACCTATCCGTTTTCCAGTCGCGACCACATCCCAACCCCCCTTAGAAGGAAACA
The DNA here is from genome assembly GCA_024085815.1 of Flaveria linearis. NCBI lineage: Eukaryota > Viridiplantae > Streptophyta > Magnoliopsida > Asterales > Asteraceae > Flaveria > Flaveria linearis. The sequence continues at coordinate 7,749,923 of CM044002.1, forward strand.
TATTAGTTGGAAGACCTCCCAAAGCAATTTCAATACGTATGAATAATAAAATTAAGGGTCGCAATTTTTAGAACCATTTTCGTAATCCCTATAAACTAGAAACGGCAATGTATCCAAGAAAAAGCAAACATTTGTTTATTTTGGTGAGATTTGTTTGTTTAGAAAAGCATAAGTCTTAACCTAAAAAAAGAATACTTTCCCAAGTAAAAGCAAACCAGAAACTACTGGCAATACATATTTTATACTCATAATATAGATTACCTTAAATAAAAACATTTTAAGCTGTTTGAAAAAAAAACAATTGTTTTCTCTGATTATTTTTATTTAATTTGAAAAAAAAAATCCTACTGAAAAGTAAGTACACTTAAAGGTGATATTAGTGATGTTGTTAAATTATAATCTGGTTTAATAAAAAAATATACGAAAAAAAAGTTGTAACTTATAACAAGTGACAGCTATATATCCTCAAATTGTAAAGTTGTATGTCTTAAAAGGGCATGCTGCATGCATATTTCATTTTCATATATTAAAAGTAATACTAAAGTTTTCATACCTAACTTACTTTGGCCACCAGATTATCAGCACAAAAATGGTTTATATATCTTAATCTAGTCCGATAAGTTTCGTAACATAGCAATAAACAAATAGTGTGATAAAGTATAAAAATGATTTACTAGGATATCTCGAGCCAATGATTTCTCTTGTATGTTGATACACGATCTTTCATTTACCATATAATGTCATACTGTCATTCATATATATATATATATATATATATATATATATATATATATATATATATATATATATATATATATATATATATATATATATATATATATATATATATATATATATATATATATAGGATCAAGATCATTACAGAACATTTTTTATTTTCAGAACCAAAATAACCATTGACTTACATAAATGTAAATTATAAACCATTGGTTTACATAGATGTAAGTTAAACCTGCTGATATTTAGTTGTTTTTTTATATTTTATTGTTCATCTCTGATATACACATATGTAAAACAGGTCAAGTATTACCAGACTTAATATACATTTATGTAAATTAATGGTTCTGTAGTTCTGAAAATAAAAAGTGGTTCTGTAATGATCCTAACCCTATATATATATATATATATATATATATATATATATAACCCTATATATGGTTATGATCTTTACAGAACTCCTGAAGATCGCGAGAACTACGAGAACTAATCCTGACCATTGAATGATATAGTTTTTGTTTTTATTTTAGTTTATTCCTAAAGGGTATTAAGGTAATTTTAATGTTTAATTAATAGTTGTCTTCCATTTATAAACTTCTTTAATTATGGTATATTTTAATCACTAAATTTGACCAGATCACCTCACCTTAAACCAATCTGTGAAAACAATCTGATATTCATCTTCCTCGATTCGTCACCCTGAAACCAAAATCGATTACTCTCTTAAAGAATCATGTATTCATTTGTATCGAATCATCACAATCAAAGCAAATCGTTTGACAAGATTATATTCCAATCGATTCCTCACATTCTAACCAAGAGCGATTGAAATCAGTTACGGATTACAATCTTTAATGCGAAATTTCAAAAGTAATAACTGAAATCATCTTAATCGAGAATCAAGGTTAGTCGATTTCATTTGAAATCATTCCTGATTAATCATATATAACTCATTTTATGTCACTGGGTAGTATATTTGTTCATATAGTTCAATTTAGTTTTTAACAATCATCATAACTTTATTTGCAGTGAATCTGAAATAAAAGTATTGAAACCTTAGTTAACAGCAGTGTTGATTCTATGTTGATGCGTATCATTTATATGTAAATTTGGTTAACAATCACCATTGAATCTATGTTGATTCTATGTTAACAATCACCATGTTGATGTGTATATCTGAAAATAAAAGATGAAGATGATGCTACAATGAAGATAGTTTCATGATGAAGATGACGACCACAACAGAAAGGGTTTTGGATTCTTCATTTTTTGAAGACAACAATAATGATGAACATCATATCATTTATGAAGTTGTCTACTTGATAATGCTATTTAGGTTTGTTCTAGATGCATAATTTTAATATTAATTATGCAGATGCTTTTGAAACTTTTGCAAAGTATGAAGTAGTATTGCTAACGTATATGTATATAGACTTACGTATACGTAAAATGTATGTAAACTTAATTACATATACATAAGGCTACATGTAAATTTGGTTACATATATGTAAACATATATTTAAATTTGTCTACATATACATAAATGGCATAGCCATTTGATTACGTTTATGTAAATCATAGTTATGTCAATGAAATATTGGTTATTGTTTTTAGTTTGATTGTGTAATTTTAATTACATATATGTAAACTTGATACATAAGCGTACATATACATAACCTGCATATTGATAACATATATCTTTCAAATACAGTAACTTACATATGTGTAAATTGCTTAAGTTTGTACGATAATCTCAAAACTAATGTATATGTAACTTATTATCATATATATAAGTTAGTTTACATTAGTTGATTTGGCATATTTTTTATGCTAAGTTGGATGTTATTTTAGCAGATTCTTGCCATTATTTTTATAGTTTTTAATAAATCAAGTGTTGAATTAAGAATTTTTTATTGTAGTTGCTATTACATTTAGTGTTATTTACATATATTTAAATTATGTAAATTATATAAATCACGATCTGATGCATCTAAATCATACATTTTTATTTTTATGTAAGTGATTTTTAGTTAAATTTATGTGTAATTATTTTTTAGTTAATAAAATTTATGAATAAATGTGAGAAAAAGAGTAAAATATGGGATCTTTCATCTTTTTGGGGGGTTTTCAAAAAACATAATGATCTCATTTTACTAATATACCCTTAATATTTTAGTTACAAAATGATTTAATATATTGACTTACATTATTACCATTTTCAATCTCAACCATAGATTAATATAATCAATGCCAAAAAAAATTCTACGAGTTCTTATTTTAATAGGAGTTCTGTAAAAAACCTGACCCTATATATATATATACACACACACACATATATATATATATATACACATATATATATATATCTATACACACATATATATACACACATATATACACACACATACACACACACACACACATATATATATATACACACACAAATATATATCATGCCCCTTGATGGAGAAAGTTGCGTGACCCAACCAAATATTACTAGTACAAAACATAGATGGGTCAAACTGATGTTGTAGTATATTTAAGGGAATGAAAATTTACATATGCAAAATACAACTAATTAAGAGCATGACAACTATGTGAAATAGTAAAATAAACCCCTTAAGATAGTGAGAATCACGTGACAGATATATATATATTTTTTTAATTTTATTTTGTGTATTAGGTTTGTTTAATTATACACAGTTTTTTAGTGGAGGCCTTTGTCTTTGAGGTTGAGTGAATGTATGCATGCATGACCTTTAAACTTAATGTTTTCTTTTGTAAATGAAGAATTGGTGTTGCTTGACATACATTTTGAAGTAAACTTTATTAACAATTAATGAATTTTTATAACTTTCTTGTTTAACTAGTTACTAGCGTTAGACCCGCGCTTCGTCGCGATTTGATTTGGAGTATATAAAATAACGTCATAATTATAGTTTTTGGGATTATCATGATTTCGATGAGTTCAACTATATATGCACTCGGATTGTCGCTACACATGTTTTAGTGATTCATATTATATGTAATGATACAACTATCAAACATTAAACTGTTATAGATACAATAACACAACAGATACATGATATTATATTATAACTAATATAATAACACGAATATTATAGTTGTTGTTATTGTTATTAACCTTATAATAATAATAATTAATAGCAGTAGTATTAATATGATAATATTTATTATTATTGTAATTATTTTTCGAAACATATTAAATAATATGTCAATAACTAACACATTTTACATAAATATTTAAATTATTAAACTCATAATATGCCCCTGAAAATATTAGTATTATTGTTATTATAAATATGAAGATATATATTAGTTGTATACTTAAATATTTAAATAAAATAATACTTAACTTAAATAAAGTTACCCTCATTCAAGATAGAGATGTAGAAGAAAAGTTGAAATAGTAAAACCGAGAAACTTTGATGGAAGAGATAAAAGACATATATTACCCTCATTCAAGATAGAAATGCTTGTACGTATAAAAATAAAGTTGCCTGGTGTGAATATGTGGAAGGAGAGCCTCAAAACAGAATTAAGCTATAATAAATTATACCTTATGCATATAGTATACTAATTCACTATTCAAGTGTTCAGACGTAAGTATATATAATGAAACTAAGTTGTTGAAATAAGAGTAAATAATTTTTTTTATCATTTATAATGAGCTAAATTATGGACTCTGTCCTTTTTTAAAAAAAATTGTACTATTTATTCTTTAGTTAAAAACGTCTTACGGGCTTCGTTTTTTTCACTAATGGACGTTAACTTTTAAAAAAATTAACTTTTTCCGTTACTCATCTCATGTGTACTACACACGAGAGTATTTTAGTCATTTTACCTCTTAAAACATAATTATTGTATTATTATTATTATTATTATAGCTAATAGATACTCATAAAATAATGACCCCCACTCAACCATCCCATTCTCTTCTTCCCCGTGCTGCTTCTTCCAAATCCAACCATCACCATCGTAGCTATGGTAACGGAACCACCGTCATCGTCGTCTCTCATCTGCATATGCATAAAGACTATGTAGCTATGATGTTGTTAGTGGGGGCGAAATTGATTTTTTTTAAGGGGCAAACTCGATATTTATATAAAATTTTACGCTACCAGACTAAAATTTAATATTACGGCGACAGCCGGTGAACGACGAGACACCATTATCGCACCATCATCATCACATCATCTGCATCATTATCATCGCATCATCCCCTCTGTGATATGTGTCAATTGTAGTGTAAGGGTTAGAGGTTACTATTCGTAATAATGGAGGGACCTAATTGTAAATGTACCGAGTTAGTTGGAGGCCGTTACGATTGTTAGTATATGGCTGTTGTAATCAGTTGGAAATAGTATGCAAATTGAATTGTTCTCTTCTTCTCTCTCGTTTCCCTCTTCTTACTCTTTCAATTGCATCAGTGGTATCAAAGCTCTCGATCCTCATCGGAGCTCCGGCAATTGAATTCCTTGATGGCGAACAACACTCGTAATCAGGAAATCGATAAAACTTTGAAGGATCATGATCGAGAGTTCGTGGAATTGAAGGCTTCCACGACTGAAACCAGTCGAGTAGTGGCTGAACTGCGATCTATGGTTGAACAATTGTTGATCAATCGTAAATCAGGCGGTGAAAGTTCTACTTCGATTCCGGTGTCGAATGGAGGTGATCGGGTTGATGATCGGAGTCAGAATCGCATGACTCGATTAGGAAAACTTGATTTTCCTCGATTCAATGGCAAGTCCGTCACTGGATGGTTATACAAATGCGAGCAATTCTTTACGGTCGATGAGACTCCAGAGAATTTGAAGCTTCGCTATGCAGTTATCCATTTGGAAGATGATGCTTTGGAGTGGCATCAAGCTTTCATGCGTTCCAGGGGAGCTACAGTAGCAGAATTGAGCTGGACGGAATACGTCCGAGCCAATACCAACCGATTTTCGAATACATTGTATCAGGATCCTATGGAAGAAATTGCCTTGTTGAAGCAAGAAGAGGATTATGATGAATATTGTAATAAGTTTGATTCTCTCTTGAACAAGGTAAATGTTACTGACTCTCAAGCTGTGAGTTTGTTTTTGAAAGGATTGAAAGATGAAATTCGAGGACCTGTTAAGATGTTTCAACCGAAATCACTTAATGAGGTTTATGGTTTAGCTCGCATACAACACATTCATAATACTAATCTCTTGAAGAAATTGTCGGGTGTTGCACCGATATCAAATACAAGTGTTGCTCGGAAACCGTGGCCGACTACAACGAAGTTTAATTCACCTAATAATGCTTTTAAACTTCCTTTGCTGCCGGCTCCACCTGTGAAATCAGGTACTGCAGTGAATACTAATTCTGTTGGTGCTAATACAAAAACATTGTCGAGTAGAGATATGGCTTTGAAAAGAGTGAATGGGGAGTGCTTTTGGTGCACTGAGAAATTCACTCCTGGCCATCGTTGTAAAAAGAAACAAGTATTTGTAATTGAAGTTGATGGTGAGGAAGATGATGATTCTAGTTGTGCTACAGCAGACCCGCATTTTACCCAAGAAGATGTGGATCCACAGTTGTCTATTAATGCTCTATGTGGCAGCCATTCTTTTGCTACTATGAGGGTTCAAGGTTCTATGGGAACAAGGCAACTCCACATCTTAATTGATTCCGGTTCAACTCATAATTTCATTGATGCTCGTTTGGCAAAACGATTGAAGTGTGAACTGGTGGATATTAAACCTCTTAAAATTTGTGTAGCCGATGGGAAACAATTAGCTTGTACCCAGATGTGTCCTAAATTTCAATAGTGCATGCAAGGTAGGTGGTTCTCGGCTGAAGTCTTGTTGATATCTTTGGAGAACTATGACATGATACTTGGGGTACAATGGTTGCTGCCTTTAAACGATATTGTATGGAATTTCCAAAGGATGACCATGCAATTTCTTATTAATGGGGAGCAGTGTGAGTTGAAGGGTATTGAGGATAACAAATTATCCTTGTGTTCCATTAAGTCATTGACGAAGCTGTTAACAAAAAATGGGGCGCATACTACGGCTCAGTTATGTAGCATGCATCTAAACCATTCAGATGATCATACTACTGCCGGTTCAAAGATTTTAAATGAGGAGTTTAATGCTGACATCCTTTCTCTCTTGGACTAATTCCAGGATGTATTTGAGTTACCAGTATCGCTTCCCCCTCGTTGCAGCTTTGATCATCGAATTCATTTAAAGGAAGGGGTTCAAGCTATTAATCAAAAACCATATCGTTATCCGGTTGGTCAAAAGGATATTATAGAACAAATGACTACGGAATTGAAAGAATCGGGGGTTATTCGAGATAGTCATAGCTTTTTCGCTGCACCAGTGGTCTTGGTAAAGAAAAAGGATGGACAATGGCGCATGTGCATGGATTATAGGCGACTTAATGATGCAACGATTAAGCATAAATTTCCTATTCCTCTTATTGAAGAGTTACTAGATGAATTGGGGCAGTCCACTGTGTTTTCAAAGCTGGACCTCAGGTCTGGGTATCACCAAATCCGGATGCATGAAGATGACATACATAAGACTGCATTTCGTACCCATGAAGGTCATTTTGAATTTTTAGTAATGCCTTTTGGGCTTACTAATGCACCGGCCACCTTTCAATCACTCATGAACTTCGTGTTTAAACCTCTTTTGCGGAAAGGTGTTTTGGTTTTTTTCGATGATATTTTGGTGTACAGCAACTCTCTCGCCCATCATCTCACTTTACTTGAACAAGTTCTTACTTTGCTACGCCAACACCAATTGTATGCTAAACGTTCGAAATGTTCTTTTGGGGGTTCAGCTGTGGAATATTTGGGGTATATTATCTCAGCTGCGGGTGTTCATACGAACCCAAGTAAGATGGAGGCCATTGTTAATTGGCCGACTCCTGTTTCCGTTAAACAATTACGCGGGTTCTTGGGACTCGCAGGTTATTACAAACGTTTTATACGTTCTTTTGGTGTTATCTCTAAACCGTTGACTGATCTCCTCAAGAAAGATGCTTTTCTGTGGAATGAAGCTGCTCAATCAGCTTTCAATACCCTTAAGGAGGCTTTATCTTCTGCACCGGTATTAGCTCTCCCTGATTTTACAAAACCCTTTGTGATTGAAACTGATACATCGACCATGGGTTTGGGTGCTGTCTTAATGCAAGATAATCATCCACTTTCTTACATTAGCAAAGCTTTAGGTCCACGTAAACAGGTCCTATCGGTGTATGAAAAAGAGTTATTGGCTATTTTGATGGCAGTTAAGACATGGCATTATTATCTTATTACTGGGCACTTTATTATTCGGACGGATCACCAAAGCTTGAAGTTCCTTCTGGGTCAAAAGGTGACCACACCATTGCAGCATACTTGGTTAGCCAAGCTTATGCATTACGATTATGAAATCGTGTATAAACAAGGTCATGAGAATGTTGCTGCTGATGCCTTGTCACGTGTCTCGGGTGTTACAGTTTTCACCCTGAATGTTTCTAACATTGATCCATTGTTGCTTCAACGAATCACCAATAGTTGGCAAGGAGACCCGGATGTTTCTCCTTTGATAGAGAAGCTTTCTTCGGGACAGCTTGTACCTCATTTCTCTTTGGTGAACAATCTTTTGTATAAAAAGAATAGATTGGTGGTTGGGTTTGACACCACCCTGCGGAATGATATTATCCTTCTTTTCCATGCTTCGCCCATGGGAGGTCATTCCGGTGTTCATGCCACTACTCAACGTATACGTGGTATTTTCTATTGGAAAGGGTTGTCCAAGATGGTTCGCCAATTTGTGCGCCACTGTGATGTTTGTAAACGGGCTAAAGGGGAGAATGTAGCATCTCCTGGTCCTTTACAGCCTCTGCCCATTTCGAAAGCAGTTTTTTCTGATCTGTCTATGGATTTTATTGGTGGGCTACCGAAGTCAAAAGGGAAAGATACTATCTTGGTGGTCGTTGATCGGCTCACCAAATATGCTCACTTAATGGCTTTAAGTCACCCTTTTTCTGCAGCTGGGGTTGCACAAGTATTCCTTGATAATGTGTATAAATTGCATGGTTGCCCAGTAACTATTGTTTTGGATCGTGATCCCATTTTTCTAAGCAAATTTTGGCAGGAGTTCATGGCTTTACAAGGGGTTACGGTTGCTCTATCCACAGCTTTCCATCCTCAAACTGATGGACAAACGGAGGTTATTAACCGTTGTATTGAGACCTATCTTCGATGCATGGTGATGGAACGCCCCACTTCTTAGGCTGTATGGTTACCCCTTGCAGAGTGGTGGTATAATTCTACATTTCATTCCTCTTTGCAAATGACTCCATTTCGTGCCTTGTATGGGTATGATCCTCCGTTACATGTTCCTTATATTCCTAGGGATTCAGCTGAGGTTGATGTTGATATGCTCATGCGTAGTCGTGAGCTTACCCTTCAGGTTTTACGCGCTGCTTTGCTTCGGTCTCAGCAACGCATGAAACAGCAGGCCGATAAGCATCGCTCTGATCGAGTTTTTTCAGTTGGTGATTGGGTGTATTTACGATTGCAGCCGTATATGCAAAACTCTATTCGCCTGCATCGTCATTCTAAGCTCACACCCAAATACTTTGGGCCTTTTCTGATTTTGGAGCATATTGGTCAGGTTGCTTATCGTTTGGATTTACCTTCGGATGTTCGTATACATCCTGTCTTCCATGTTTCCCTGCTTAAAGCAGCTGTGGGCTCTCCTACTAAAGTTTTCCCAATTCCTACGGACTCCCGGTTTCTTTCCTCTCCTGCAGCTGTGTTGGATCGCCGTCTTGTTAAGCGTCGCAACAAAGCTGCAGTCCAGGTCTTGGTGCAATGGTCTATGCTTCCCCTTCTGATGCTACTTGGGAGTATTTGGATGAATTGCTAGTGCGTTTTCCTGATTTTCTTTCTTGGGGTCAAGAAAGTTCTTAAGGGGAAACCATTGCAAGGTATGGGACTTGTCCCACATTGGTTGTATGGGCAGTTGATGTGGGATTTATAGGTCAAATGGGTTCCCTCACCCATCAGACTAGTCTTTTGGGTTGAGTTCTTCCGTTTGGTCTGTAACAGTGGTATCAGAGCCAACCTCGGAGTGGTGGCCCACGGAGTGGTGGCCTGGAGAGAGCCAGCCGTGACCAACGTGGCCGTGACCAACGAGGACGTTGGTCCTTAAGGAGGGGCGAATGTTATGGACCGAAACCATTGCAAGGTATGGGACTTGTCCCACATCGGTTGTATGGGCAGTTGATGTGGGATTTATAGGTCAAATGGGTTCCCTCACCCATCAGACTAGTCTTTTGGGTTGAGTTCTTCCGTTTGGTCTGTAACACTCTGCTTCCTCCACCGACACCGCTCGACTATGGTGTTTGGAGGTGCGATAAAGGTGATTTAAGGCATAAATTCATTCTAGGGAGGTCCGATTTGGTGTTTTGATTTGGTGTTTGGAGTGCGATCTAAGGTCCGATTTAGGGTGCTATAGCGGTGAATTTGTGATGGGGTGCGATCTAGGGTTTGATTTGGGTGTGGTGGTTTGATTAGATGGTGATGGAGGGTTTAACGGTACTGGTGGAGAGGTGGTAGGCGGTGGTCAGACGATGGTGTTGTGGTGGGGTTTCTTTAGTGGTGGTAGTATGATGGTGGCCGATGGTGGTCACGATTGTGGTGGTATGTTGGTGATGGCGGTTCTATAGTGGGAGAGGTGGAGGCGATGATGATGGATGGTGATGTTGGTGGTTAGGTCTTGGCTGGTGTTGGTAACGATGGTTGTAGTATGATGTTTTTTTTGGGGTAAATGGCAAAATAGTGAAAATACCCTTATGTGCACTGCACATGAAGTGAGTTAACGGAGAAAGCTAATATCCGCTGGTGAAAAGGACGAAATCTGTAAGATGTTTTCAGCTAAAGGATAAATTATGTAATTTGATTTTAAAAAGAACTCGATTCATAATTTAACTCATTGTAAAGGATAAAAATTATAATCTACTCTTGAAATAATATTCATATGAAGTGGTAAGTATATAAATCATGTTTTAAAAAAACAATTATAAAATATAAAATTTGTTATCTTGAATAGTAATGCGCCTTTTATGTCTCATATATGAGAAATTGTAATATTTTTTTCCTAGCTAGACCATTAAAGAGATGTTATTAAAATAGGTCCTCCTATAAAAATTCTATTATATAAACCTAAAATTTTACGTTTAAACCTATCATTTCACAGAGTTGTCAATATATTCCACCGACATGTTAATATGAACTTAAACAAGTTGGGGTTTGGTATAAATGATGATGATTGATGAACATGAAATGTTTAAACTATTTGATATAAGCCTAACAAAATTGCTTATTTATGTAAACTGACAAAAAACAATATCTATTTATGTTTGCTCTAAAAAATCAAAGAAAGCTAGATTGATAGAGTATGCAATTAGTTTCTGTGTTAGCATAACTTTCTTAGTTTATAAATTCATCTCCAATATAACTTATTAGGGTTAAACTTATAAAAGAATTAACAACATGAAGTTGTTATCTAGTTTATGGCCAGTTCGCTACTTATATATATATACTAATCAGGTTATCAATTATAGAGTTCGTTATTTATGTTTATCTCATAAATGATTGTGATATATTTATCTTAAACGTGTTGTTATAACCTTGCTACAAGAGATTAACGGTATCTTCTTATTTGTTTTTTTATTTTCATATGTATCAATTTTTTTATTAATTTATTACTTTTTGAACCTTTAAGTTTTAGTCTTTAATTAACTCTTTAAGTCAATTTCATGAATATTAGTAACAGTATAACCCGTAATAATAGTATAACACTCTAGTTATATCTTATAATATAGTTATTTGATAAAGTGCATTGTCATATTCAAAAATGTTATCACTTAGAAAAATATATATAACAATGTTATGCTTATATGAAGACAAATAAAATTTTGATTTTAGAACGTATAATTAGAAAAATAATTTGAAACTCATAAAAGTTACTAGCCTTAAAGGTCTATGTCTTACACGGTTTGATAGTAAGAAAACATAGATATAAATCTATATATACCTTTAATTACTGTAATAACTTATAACTTATCATAATTATACTATTATTTTCGTCTATGAATTTTTTTTTTCATCCAAATAAGTTTTTTTCTCTTCTGGATCCTTGATGTTTTAAAAAGTTGTTATTTTCATCCATTTCCGTTAACTTGCTTAATTGTGTTTGTTAAGTTAGGGGTATTTAGGTCATTATACGAATAAAAACTTAAATTGAATTATTTGTATAATAACTTAAATACCCTTAACTTAACAAACACAATTAACTAATAGTTATTTGATTTAAATGATTTATTATAAAAACATATTTTCTCCTTCCTCTCTCTAAACTTTAGTGACTTTTCTTTGAATGGACGGATTAGTAACTTCGTTCCATCTTGTTTCAGTCATTAAATTTGTTGGATTAACCAAAAATACATTCTATATTTTTTTAAGACAAAACTCATTGTAAATTTGATTTAGTTTATTAAACATACTATTTTATTATTGTCGAATATCGTAAAGAACTCAAGTATAATGCCCAACCAGAAGTGTATTACACGCAACCAACACAATCTCCATAGAACAATTGAAAAGAATAAACAAGATATCAAGACAAATGAATCAGAACTATACACGGATCATCATTGTGATGATCTGTGAACAATATGAAGCAGAGACAGTGAAGAACACAAGAAACCCTAGAGAGAAGCGAGAGAGAGAGAGATGAATCTGTTTCTTGTGTTCACCAATACACCAAAAATGCTAGATATATGCGCTGCAACACAGGAACAGAGAAACTCGGCCCAGCAACAACTCGGCCCAGCAACAACCCGGCAGCAGCAAACAGCAAGCCCAGCAATAAACCCACTGCACTAAATACAAAAAATAACTAATCAAAAATACGGATAATAAAATTGAGACACCTCTAAATTCAACACCCCCCTCAATTTTATTAGCCAAAGGCATTAAACAGTTTCAACTTATCTGATAGGAGGTGTTGTTGAATGAGCAATCCTTTTGTGAAAATATCCGCAAGTTGAGCCTTAGAGTCAACCGACAAAGCTTTAACAACTCCTTGTGAGATTTTCTCTCGAAGGAAAAACAAGTCAATTTCAAAATTCTTGGTGCGGTCGTGAAAAACCGGATTAGAAGTGATAGAAAGGGCAACATTATTATCACAAAAAAGTGGAACAGGTAAGGCTACAGGTACCCGTAGCTCAGCTAAGATATTGCACAGCCATAATACTTCACATGTGACAGCACACATAGACCGATATTCAGCCTCAGTCGAGGACCGAGAAACAGTAGTTTGTTTTTTGCTTTTCCACGAAACAAGATTTCCAGCAAAGAACACACAAAACCCAGTAACAGAGCGACGGGAGTCCAAACATTTTCCCCAATCCGAATCAGAGTAAGCACATAAATCAAGATTTTGATTTTTACTAATCAGAATACCTCTACCAGGAGCACCTTTTAGGTACCAAAGTAGTCTTAGAGCAATTTGCAAGTGAGAATTTGTGGGTTTATGCATATATTGACTCAAATACTGAACAACATAAGAAATATCGGGACGCGTGTGCGATAAGTAGATGAGTTTGCCAATTAGCTTTTTAAAACCGGTGATATTTTCTAAAACAGTATCATCTTTTTTGCACTGATTTGAAAGCACATAATGTGGTTCAATGGGAGTTGTGAGTGGTTTACAACCACTTAGTCCAAATTCAACAAGTAGTTCAGAATAGTATTTTCTTTGAGAAAGACACACACCATTTTTAGTGTTTAAAATCTTAATTCCAAGAAAGTATTACAAGCGGCCAAGATCTTTAATTAAAAATTGTGATTTCAAAGAATTCTTAACTGATTCAATCTCCTGTACATTATTCCCAATAATAATAATATCATCCACATACACTAACATTACAACCAGAACAGATTTCATAGATTTGATGAACATAGAATGATCACATTTACTTTGAGAAAACCCAAGATCACATAATACTCTAACAAGTTTTTCATTCCACATGCGTGGGGCATGTTTTAAACCGTATAAAGCCTTATTTAGTTTGCAAACTTTTGATTCATTTTTTGAGAAATAGCCATCAGGTACATGCATGTACACATCTTCATTCAAATTACCATAGAAGAATGCATTATTAATATCTAATTGGTACAGTGGCCAATCATGTTGAACAGAGAGACTAATGACACACCGAATTGTAACCATTTTAACAACTGGAGAAAACGTTTTATCAAAGTCTATTCCCTCTTTTTTACTATATCCCTTAGCAACTAACCTAGCTTTATACCGTTCTATCACACCATTTGACTTATATTTTATTTTGTACACCCATTTACATCCAATAGCCTTTCTATCCTTGGGTAACTCAACTAATGTCCATGTATTATTTCGGTTTAGAGCCTCCATCTCCTCGTTCATGGCAGCAAACCAGTTTGGATCATTTTTTGCTTAAAAAAAAGAGGTTGGTTCACTAGATTTAGTTAGGTTTGAAGCAAATACTTTATTTTCAGCCGAGAGATTAGAAAAATTAACCACCTTTTCCATACCAAATTTAACTTTTCCTTCTATGATGTAATCTTGCAATCTTTTTGGAAGGACATGGGTTCTAGTAGACTTTCTCACACCTGATGGTTCATCAATACCCTCAGAGGAAAATGTATGTTCATTAGAATTCATAGTGCAATCTACCTCACTAGTGCGAGACATCTGTTCTGGGGGCTGCTGGAACACAGCCTCGCCATGATTCGGCTGCGAGGATGCAGTCTCATCAGGCTGCTGTGGGACAGCCTCACCTATGCCAGACTTAGCATCAGCACTTGGCTGCTGATCGCGACTAGAATCATTCGTGGGTTCCCTCCCTTCATCCTTGGGTGTTTCACCATCTGGTTTAAATTGATTAGACTCTATTTCATCAAAAAAAATTTAGGTTTGTAATGGAAAATTTGTTCTCAAAAGTAGTGTTTTTTAATGATGAATTACTTGCAAAGGGAAAAGTATTTTCAAAGAATTTTACATCTCTAGAAAAGAGGATGGTTTTTGAATCAAGACTAAGCAATTTATATCCTTTTTTAAATATCGAATAACCAAGAAAGACACATTTTTCTGCTCTGGCTTTGAACTTTTCATTATTATTTAGAATAGGATCAAAACAGAGATAACCAAAAACCCTTAGGTGTTTAAGTGGGGGAGGAAAACCAAATAAGATTTCATAAGGGGACTTGCCATTTAGAACGGAGGAGGGAGTCCTGTTGATAAGGTAGGCAGCAGTTAGAATGCAGTCTGACCAGAATTTAAGAGGGATTTCAGCTTGGAAAAGAAGGGTTCTAGCAACATTTAATAGATGCCTATGTTTCCTTTCAGCGATACCGTTCTGTTGGGGTGTATAGGCACAAGTAGTTTGATGTAATATACCATTTTTTTCATAAAATTTTAACATTTGAATGTTCAAAAATTCGGTTACGTTGTCACTTCGAAAAATTTTTATTGTTTGATTGAACTGATTTTTTATCAAGTGAAAAAAACTATCTAAGTTCTGAAACACGTCCGATTTATGCTTCAGCATATATACCCATATAGATCTTGAGAAGTCATCAACGATGGTTAGAAAATATTTGTAGCCTTCTCTACTTGTGATTTTATACGGTCCCCAAACATCAAGGTGCACTAATTGTCCTAAATGAGATGATTTGTGATCACTTAAGAGAAAGGGTTCCCTGTGTTGTTTTGCCCGGTGACACACTTCACAGGGGCTAAGATCATCTTTATGCCTAATTTTTAGGTCCAAAAATTTCATAGCTTGGTTGGAAAGGTGTCCTAGCCTAGAGTGCCAAATATTAACTGATTCATAACTATTGTAGCAAACTTTTGAGACATCAGATGACCTACCACATAAGTACAGACTATCAGCTTGTTTACCAGTCACTAGGGTTTTCTTTGTGAGCAAATCCTGGATGTAACAGTAATTTTCATCAAACATCGCACTTACTTTATTGTCTTTAGTTAGTTTGTGGACAGACATTAAATTAACAGCATATTCTGGAACAACAAGCACTTCAGACAAAATTATGTTTTCATTAAGTTTTAAGCTGCCTATTTTGGTTACTGTTGCACTTGTACCATTAGGATGCTTGTGAGTTCCCGAATGAACGTGAACATGAGCTTAGATCTTAGGATTCATATTGATGATAATAAAAATTCAATGATCAGGTGCTAAAATATAATAAATAATGATGATTATGAACGTGAAGAACACATACAATGATGATGAATGCTTGATGTTATTGATATATTGTTGAAAATTATCATTCAAAAGAATGATGATATAATGTTGAAATCATCATCCATGAGGGATGATGATATATTGTTGTTGGTGATAAACCCTAATTCACCCTAACATGTGGTGAATTAATCACACATTACAAGGATGATATGTGCTAAAATATATACTAGTCTAGCATTACAAATAATTACAATTTAAACCCTAGACTAATATTTTTGTTGATTTCGTGCTTCAAGTCTTCAACTTCAATACAATTGAAATCTTCAATTTCTTCCAAGGTAGAATACCCAACAATGCTTAACTGTCATATTTAAATCAACAACATTTATTTGATTGAAAAGGTCTTTGTCTGACATTATCATATGCTGATTGGCACCAGAATCCACTACCCAACCGTGAGACATAGAAAAACAAGTATTTGAGAAATTAAATACAGGTTTACTTAGAATGTTTGACGAAAAACCAGCTTGGGAGTTACCTCCAAAATTCGAGCATTGAGCTTCTTCATTTGTTTTTTCATTTAACAGCCCAAGGAGTTTAGTAATTTGATCAGAAGTAAGAGTAGGGGAAACAGTATTCGAAGAAGATACATTTTCATTTTTTAGATTTTTCCCACTAGGTTATACACTAGATTTGTTTCCCGAATTATTTCCCATTCCCCCTTTTGATTTTGAACTTTGGGGGTATCCAACCAGTTCATAGCATCTATCCACGGTGTGTCCAAGTTTGTTGCAATGAGTACATTTTAGGTTTGGATTTGGCCCTCTGTTAGTTCGTTTTTTGTTCTTAAAACTTTGAGTTGTTTTGGTTGCAAAGCTAACATTTTGCCCTTTAGAGGAACTATTTGTTCCTCTATGGGGCTCCTCTCTGGATATTAAGGAAAAAACAATTTTAATTGTTGGGAGAGGTTCCCTGGTTAACAGGTTTGTTCTTACTGGTTGATAAACATCATCTAGTCCCATAAGAAATTGTATTAGTTTTATTAATTGATTAAAATCATTAAATTCTTTTGAGGCTTTACATGTGCAAGAAGGAAGCTGTACTATTGCATCAAACTGTTTCCACATTGTGTTCAATTTATGGTAATACTCAGCAACAGATGATCCATTTTGTGTTACACAGTTAATTTTTTTATATAAATTGAATACAACCGACCCATCAACCCTATCATAAGTCTCCTTTAGATCATCCCAGACTTCAGATGCTAAAGTTGAATACACCTTACAGACATATAATTCTTCACTAATCGAGTTTAAAATCCAAGTGAGAACCACTGAGTTACATATTTCCCATTGATTTTTAAGAACTTCGTCATCAAGTGGTTTAGTAATCTGTTTATTAACAAAACCCAATTTATTTTTTGCTCTTAAAGCCAGTGTCATAGCGTTAGACCATATTGTATAATTTTCAGTCCCTTTTAGTTTAAAGCTTATAATTGTTAGACAACTGGAGTCACTGGGATGAAGGTAAAGAGGGTCACTAACATCAAGTTTACTAATCAGAGTGTCAGTAGTGACAATGGGTCCAGAATCAGGCGGAGACATGTTAGTATTCTTATTATTATCAGACATAATCAGCAAAAATAACCACAATTATGAAAAACACTCAAGCACACGCACAAAACTACCGCTACTGGATCAGCGCCAGGTTTTCACACCACTTGAGTGGTAGATCAAGGATTAATCCAGAGTGGGAATGCAAGCACACAGAAAATATCACTCAAATGATGCACCAATAGCAATCAGAGAACAACACAAAACCATATACAACGCAAGTAGCACAAAGAATGCAACCCAACAACCAGATGAATTCACGCCTAGTTAAACCAGATGCTGGTACTCCTAACCCAGCCAATTAGTGCCTATCACGGTATATAAAATAAACAGACGAAATAAGGGAGAAAGAATATCCTCACAGCGGGGTTTTTCCCAAGTTAGGGTTCTCATTCCAGAACTCAAGTAACTCGCAACCTTCTAGGGTTACAAGTCACAAGAGAGAAAATACCGCAGATACCCGAAGGTTTTTCTCTGTTTAGGGTTAACTTGCAACCTTCTAGGGTTACAAGATACCGAAGCATCTGAAGGGAGTATGAACCTCTTAGAGAGAGCTTTAGAATCCTGAGAAAGGATCCTCAATGCAGTCACGAACACGCGGAAGCAAAACCAGGAACAAGTTAATACGCTAGGGTTTCAGATCTGAAAACCCTGGATCTCGTAACACCTTTGTAACACCAAATCGTGTATTTGTTGCAGATCGAAGCGAGCGGCGAGACAGAGCCTTAGAGCTCTGATACCATGTCGAATATGGTAAAGAACTCAAGTATAATGCCCAACCAGAAGTGTATTATACGCAACCAACACAATCTCCGTAGAACAATTGAAAAGAATAAACAAGATATCAAGACAAATGAATCAGAACTATACACGGATCATCATTGTGATGAACTGTGAACAATATGAAGCAGAGACAATGAAGAACACAAGAAACCCTAGAGAGAAGAGAGAGAGATGAATCTGTTTCTTGTGTTCACCAATACACCAAAAATGCTAGATATATGCGCTGCAATACAGGAACAGAGAAACTCGGCCCGGCAACAACTCGGCCCGGCAACAACTCGGCCCAGCAACAATCCAGTAGCAGCAAACAGCAAGCCCAGCAATAAACTCACTGCACTAAATACAAAAAATAACTAATCAAAAATACGGATAATAAAATTGAGACACCTCTAAATTCAACAATTATTTATTAGGTTTATTGAATACTTTAATAAAAATAATAATACTAATAAGATAACTACATACAATTTAATATATATATATACATATATGTGTGTGTATATATATTATATTGGCGATAAGGTACCACAAACCCGTTTATTGGCTTGCTTTTAGTTGGGTAAAATTCGTTGCATCTTATCGATTGATCAAACTATGAATAGATAACTTAAATATATATATAATTACGTACTAAGTTAGGCATGCATATATATCTTTTTAAAAGTCTAAGAAGTTCTATATTTAAATGCTTAACTTACATTATCTTTATGTGGGTATTAAACTTATAAATGTTAACCTGACAGCCTTTTAATTTTATATCGTTTGAAAATAAATGGGACAACCAAAAACTATTATAAATATAATTTTTTTATGTCAATTATATAAATTCACACTTATGTATAGAAATAATACATATATAAGATCGCATTTGTAAGGGTAGAAATAAATAATTTGATTAAATACATGAAATCTAATGAGTTTTTCCCCTATAGATGGAAAATTTATTAACAAAAAAATGTAGATGCAAAAATATTTATCAAAATAGTATTTTTTTTATTTGTACCATTTTTAGGTTCATGTAAGTCCTTTAATATTTTCGTACAAAGTCTAAATTGATTTGATGTCGTTAGATCTCAATTTATTACGGTATATTTTGGAATAATTCAATTGCTTTGGTACAATAATATTTTATATGGAACTGCAAAGCGTGATTAAAAAACATTGTTATGCTATTATTATTTATGAGAAAATATATGTTTCTTTTAACAAAAATCATAATTTATTTTACAATTAATTAGACTGTTTGTATTGTGATTATATTATACCCCTTCTCTTATTTTTCTAGAACCATATATAGTCATAAATGTTCAAGAATGTTTACTCAAACATAACATTTTTTACGTTTAATACTAGATAATAGATATCAAAATACATGCCAGTCGGCCCAATAAGCCGCAACATTAGCTCTAGAAAGATTTCTTGTTTATCTTAAAGCATAAACAACTACTTTAATATATGTAGATATTTAATTTCTTGATTAGTATATTGATTTAAGCATGCTAAGTTGATTATGACGGGCTCCACTTTCTAATATTAGGAATCTAATTGGGTGCTCATTACCGAAATCAATGATACAACGAACCCACAAAGGACAACGCCAATAAATGATTTCCTAAAATAGCAAGTTGACGTGTGGAACCCTCTATCACCGATTCCTTATAATTATTGGTTAAACATTATTACACATTAGCTTTAAGTAGCTTTACTAACTTAGTATAAATTGAATAAGAAAAATATTAAATAAAATAAAAAGTTATTAATTATTAAAAAATATTTTAAAATAATATGTATTACGTATGAATAAAAACTAAGTATTAAAATATTAATATCAACTTTTTATATGTTTGTATTAAACTTTTTTTTAAATAGACATTATATTTCAAACAAACCGTTATATATATATTTTTAAAAATTCTCTTATTAAACTCTCAATTTCAAAACAATATGTTATAAACATTAGTTTGTTTTTCATATTGAAAAATTTAACTGTTGTATATGGAATTTTTTGAATTCGTTGATGTGAAATAAAGAAGTTTTAGGACTTCTTCAACCATGAAACGTGCCTTGAAACATGCCTTGAAACAGTTACTTTCAATTAGAAAATGTTTAATACTTCTTAAAAGTTAAAAAACTTAGAAACACATCCAAATTTCAAATTGAAGAAGCCATGAAATTTCAATTAAATATATTGAAAAAGACCAAATAAAAGTATTTTGATGAATTTTCTATCTCAAATAAGATTTTATTTACTTTTCCGACTTGCATCATGAATGAGCGGGTCACTTTGCGTATATAAAGTTTCTTGGCGTGTCGTCCGGCTTTACACTATAAATAAACATACCTTAATTGAAATCATGATTTGAAAGATAACAAAATTGATAAATTTACATAAAACAACATAAATTAGTACTCATTATTTTAAGTGGTAACTTTTGTTTTCTCTATGTAGAGTAGGGATCTATGGAGACAATAGTGGAATTCAAACAAGGATGATAGTAGTTATGTGAAGATAGAATGAACATAAGAAAAGATATTGATTGCACAAAAGGAATAGACCTAATGGGAAACGTGGTGATTGTTGACTAAACGACTGAAAGGACAATAGACCTGTTTATGGAAGACAAACTAACCACACACCCAAACAAGTTGTTCATATTTCATTATGATTAAACCTAAATTGCGTTTAGTATGTAGAATTCAATAAAAATTAAAATTAGAATTTTATTTGTTGGTGTGTTAGTTCATACAATGCTTGATTGAGAAACAAATAAAACTAAGAGTTAAAACTAATTCACTTAAATTCCTTCATATAAGGAAATTTAACATTCCTTACAAATTATGAAGATTGAACCAAAAAGTTTGAAATCTCTAACCAATCACCTTCTTCACATCAATCACCCATGTCTGTCAACTTTTACCATCGTTGTAACCGTCACCGTTGTTGTTGTTGGAATTGGCACAGCTAGTGTTGTTGCCACCACGTTGTTATCCCATTACCACTCGCGCCACGACCACCGATTTGAAAACTGAAATCCATTTGGAATTTGTTAATTCCAAATCCAACTATTTAAAACTTTAGTTTCTTTAATAACATTTCATGAACTACGCTTTAGTTATAACTTCAAGTTATTTTATTTAAATAAATTAAATTTACGTGTAGTAATGTTTAACATTTTGAGGTACTTTATTATCTGAACATGTATCGTTTTCAATTATATTGGTATTTATGTATCGTCTTATAAATATTAATAAGCTTATGATGTTTAAACATATATATAAATTTTACAAAATTAATTTATTTATAATTTGTTATGTCCGAGTACCAACTACCCTCACCTAAACCGAGTACTCATAATTCCTTATCGGTCGACTTGATCGACTTGCAGCTCCTAGCGACTTCTACAATCATAGACACAGACTTCGCTTTATTATATAGATAATAATAATCTATGTTAACATAATTTTTGACTAGACGACGAAAGAAAGGGTTGGGGAAACCTGGCCCTAGGTGGGAACACCAACCTCCCGATCCCGGTGAGAAAGTTAACCTTCATACCTGGTGAAAATTCTTCAAGATTCATCGGCTTATGTTATTTGAATTCAAGTTATATAGTACCACCCATAATACACGTTGGAGGAACGTGTGGAAAATTGGACGACACCATGCAAAACTAGGAAAACTGAGGAAAACTAAAAAATTATCACGTGACACTGACGTGACAACCTAGGAAACCGGCGAAACCCGAGACGACTCCCACCCTTCTAATAAAATGGTTTTGAACGGTAACGCTTTCAAATAAACGTGATCACGAAACAATTAATAAGCTTTAAACTATCTAATTAACAAAAGTGTGTGACTGTGTGGTTTCAAATAATGGGCCTGACTTGCTTTCAAAGGTGGAAAAAATGTGGGCCAAAAAGCCCAATTGTTACAGGTAACAGGCCTGCTGAATTGATCCAAAATACCACCTTCATCGCTTCATCAACGTAAGTCGTAAGTCGGCAATCCGTAATATTTCATCCCCAATTTCCAACACCTGTGTGTCAATCTTATCTCCACACATTCAATTTCATACCCTCATAACCCTAATAATTTTACAATCAATCACCAACACACAATCACAAAAATGTTGAGGCACGTTACCAAGAGGATCACAGGGCTACGATTACCTGAGCCACGGTGGTCTGCTGCACCCTCGGCGACTCGGTTTTACCATGAGAGGGTTGTGGACCATTACAATAACCCCCGTAACGTCGGTGCTTTCGACAAGAACGATCCCACCGTTGGCACAGGGCTCGTGGGTGCCCCCGCTTGTGGGGATGTTATGAAGCTTCAGATTAAGGTTGATGAAGAGACGGGGAAGATCACGGATGCTTGTTTCAAGACGTTTGGTTGTGGGTCTGCTATTGCGTCTTCCTCTGTTGGTGGGTTTTCTTTCTTGTTGGGATTTATTGGGTTTTGTAGGATTTTGAAAAGTGTGAGGAGATTCTAGGGTTTTGATTGATTTTGGGGGTGGGTGGGTTCCAAGAAATTGGGAGAAGTGTCATTTTTTTAAGGGGTTAGTGTGGTGTGTGGTTAATACAGGCGAAACTATGTTTTGATTTTGTTGAAATGATCCTTTGTGCTTCTGCCTTAATGTATGGTTAATATTTGTTTAACAGTTAAGTGCGAAAAGGTCATTTGATATCTTAGTTTTGTGGATTGTTTCTAGATGATTA
The DNA here is from genome assembly GCA_024085815.1 of Flaveria linearis. Lineage (NCBI taxonomy): Eukaryota > Viridiplantae > Streptophyta > Magnoliopsida > Asterales > Asteraceae > Flaveria > Flaveria linearis. Next base: position 7,773,085 of record CM044002.1, read on the forward strand.
TGTTTAAATTCTAGGGTTCAGATGGGTGAGACTGGATTGAAAACAGTTTGTATATGTTACTTTTAACATCTTGCTTCCAACTAAAAGGAAGTACACAAGTATGCTCTGCGTTGCAGTATAAAGGCATGATTAGTAGCATTAGGTTGTTTATGTTGTTTGATCAGATCACCTGATTCTGTAATGATAAGTGTGTTGAAGATTAAAGATTGATTATGTGGTGAGGATTTTGATCAATTGTTTTGTGTTGTTGTAATGTGGTAGTTTGTTAACTGTTAATAATAACTTTGTGATTTCAGCTACTGAATGGGTCAAAGGAAAACAGATGGAAGAAGTGCTGACCATCAAGAACACGTGAGTTTCGGTCCTTTCTCTGAATTTGTTGCCGTCCATGTTTGAACTAATTTGTGCTTTCTACTTCATGATTTACTTTTTAGGATTCATATTTATATACTAGAAGGTTGCACCTATATTCAGTAGGCCTTTAATTATTTATATTTAATGCTAACTTTCTTAGCTCTCTTCATGAGCAGTCCCAATGGATCCAAGCTTCTTGTGTTATGTTCCTTTTAGTTCCTTTTAGATAAACAAATTGTTTCTTATTAATAAATGAACTACTTATGATACTGTTAGAGATCCACTTAATGTCAAAGTTAGAAGGTCACTTGGTTTGGGAGGAGACAACCCCGTGGTATTCCAATGCAGAGGTCATGGGTTCATGTCTCGCTTGGTGAAATATGCTCCAGGTGGCCAAGAGTTTTACCACAGTGGGTTTCCTCTGTAATGTTGGGTGGGCCGGGTCACCAGCGTTGTCTGTGTTTGCAGGGCATGGGTGGCCTTTCGCCAGCGGGTTTACCCGGGTGGCCGGGTTTATAATATTCGTTGGCCGTTCACAAATAAGAAGGTCACTCTTCTATCTGGCTCTTATTAATGCCTTTTAGAAAATTGTAAGGCCAAGACTTTAAGTGTGTGAGCATGAAAGTGAGGGCTTGAGGGAGTGGCCAACAATGCAAAAGCGCCCACAAAAAAAATTAAATTTAATATAGCGCTCGCATTAAAGTACCTGAACTTTTATTTATTGTTCAACCTAGGTCACTCATCTACCAATTACAAACTGTCTTCTTAACTTTAAGCTAGAAGCATATTATTCACTTTTAGTTGATATATCAGAATGGAAGACCCCTCAAAACATGAAACACTCGTTTAGCTTTTGAAAATTTTAGACAACCTCTTGAACAGTCAAGTTTTCTAAAACTGCACAAAAATTCTTGAAGTTTAAGTATGGTCAGCTACTCAGCTTAGTCCTGAACCTAAGAATTAGAGTGTTGTTTCTGGACTCTGTGGGAGATCAAAAGCCAGGACCTTATGACACACTTCACATACAGCTAGATTCTCCCACTAACTGAAGCACAAGTTGTACCCACAGTGTCTCTTTTTGGCAGATTATAAGGGAAGAGGCCTTTGGTACCATGTCAACACTTGAGGGTAAAAGAAGAATGTCATTAGCAACTAATTATCCCAAGTATATTAAACCTAAGTTAGTGTTTGGCATTCAAGAATGGAAAGCGAAATGCTGGGATGAACAAAACATGTTTGTTGACCACATAAGAATGGGAATTGGCCTCTTTTTAAGGAATGTGATTCCTTTCTTTTAAAGGATTTTATTCTTGAGAGGTAGATCTTTTTCTCTTCGTTCAATGGATGAGTAAAAATTTACAATCTGTTTAAATTTTTTATTGTTCAGAAAATTGTTCTAATCTTAATTCCTCAAAATAGAATTTTAGTATATTTTTAATTTCTAAAGTTAACATAAATATAATTTTTTATGTACTTTTATTTGTGGTTTGTTTAATTTGTTTGTGAATTTATTGATATTTTAAGAATTAAAATATCAGGACATATATAAATTTGAAATTGAATTTATAAAATAATATTAGTGTGTTAAGTTATAAAATTAAAGAAGTATGTATATCACCAGATCCTGATTGTTCATATATAAATGTAACCAATGTATCTCCTTTGTAAAGGATTTCCCCATAATGTCCATGAACAGTTGCTCCAGGAGTAGCCAGATAAGGTTTAGCTTATCGTATTGCCACAGATTTAACTTGAAGAATTATAACTTGCCCTGATTTTATATGCGGTCCTTTTTTTTGGCTATACATACATTTTCACAAAGAAACTGAAGCCTTTTGTAAACATGTCATGTTGATTTAGGGCTCATATTTTTGAAGAATGCAATGGCGAAAATAATTTCACTTTGTAGCTAATATTTATTGTCTGTTTTAATAATATCATTGTCGAAGCGCACATTTTATGGGTGTCAAATTTATAATTGCATGATTTTGTTACAGAGAAATTGCAAAGCACCTTTCTCTACCTCCTGTGAAACTCCATTGCAGCATGCTTGCAGAGGATGCCATCAAGGCAGCAGTCAAAGATTACGAGACAAAGCGTGGTAAATCGGTTGCTTCCACCACTGACAAGGCTGCTGAGGCTTGATCATTCATACCTACCTGGGCACCGATCATACAACTAAACCATATGCATTTTACCAGTATGTTTTTTTATTTTTCTTTTGTATTTTACTTCTCTTTTATAGCGTTATGAGTTTGAAGCTTGGATGAAATACGTTGTGTTGAAATCGGGAAATAATAAGCTTCGACTATGGTGTACGTTTTGGTCATGCTATGTGTCTGTAGATGTTTGGTACATCTGATGTTGTGGATATCTGAATATATATGTATTTTCTGAATTAGGACAAGGCTCAAGTGGACTTGGGATGAAGTGTTTGATTTGGTAACCTTAATCCCACGTGAATTATATCACCGTATGTTAGGGTGATCTTCACGAAACGGTTTGTATGCCTTTTTTTATTTCTACTATACAATTGTCATAAATGAAATAAATAATCCTCATTTCTATCATAAAAAGTCTACTTTAAGAAATAAGAGGGTTTTTTTTTATGCTCATAGTTCTTTACTTTGGGTTGGGGTTGGGTGCCTAGCTCAAAACAAACAAGCTAGAAGGAATAAGTTCATGCAAAGCTGTTTCTTGAACTGAACAAAACGAGCGTATACAGTAAGAATAATAAGAGATTTGTCTCCTTATAGGCTTGATATGCTTTGCTAGTTTGATTTGATACTCTCCCTGTGTCAAAGAGGAAGAGTGGGTTCTCGCTCAATCAGCTAATAGATGGGGAGATAAATCACTAGTTTGGTTTGAATAACCAGTGTCAAATAGGATTTATGTGGTTGGGTATAGCTGGTTTTAAATTGACTTCAACTTAGTGTCAGTGTTACAAGTTTATCTCAACCTATGGCTTGGGTTGAAGTTGGTTTTTAAAATGATTCGGTTTGGGTTAAATTCTTAGTTCCTTTTGCACCTCTAGCATAATCACTTCGTGACATTTCTTACTAAGACCATATGTGTAAACAAGTGGAATTCTTGATTCTAGTTCCATAACTTGTATTTTGTTTCTATATCTACTAAATTACTAATTTCATCCTCAAGGTTTATAAATAAACAAACATAAAGTGAAAATTGACTCAATTTTGGTATTTTTTTCACTTTCAATTAATTTTAAGTAATAACTCGTGTGCACCATCTGCACGCGTTGCGTGCATGACTTACCATTATAGCCCGGCTCAAAATGGGTGTTTAGTTGTGGGTGCTAACCGTAAATTGCAACCACGCCAAAGCAACCAATATCACCCTACTCATGTCTTCACAGCCCAAACACTGAAACAACGGCACACCAAACAGATTCATGCTGCTAATCATTATGATAAATGGTAGTCTTAGATGAGCAATAGCTTCATCGGTAACAACGGCAAATCAATATTCCAACAAAGACCAAAAAGAGAACCATATAACCACCGGTGAACATGAAAACCAACAACAACAAGTCTCGGATGAGTGTTTCTCTTCATCATCAACGCGTTAAATCTTCATCATTTTGATCTGTCAACAATCTAATCCAAACATGACGACGATAGAGTAACAAACTACCTGTCGCTCCATACACGTATGTAAACCCAACAACAATAATTTCAAACAACATTAATCCAAAGGGCAAAAACAAATCTCATGAATATCAAATAACGTCTCAAATACCGGATGAGGCTTACCAAAGTACAATTCAAAGAACCACAGTCAATATAATCACAAACTAATAGTTTTGATGACCTCAAACAGTTTAAACCCAAAAGACAAACACATCTTAATCTGAGGAAAAAAAGTTAGGGTTTACACTTATGAACACCAAATCACCATCTGAACAACAAACATTCAACATCAGTGAGCCAACAACAACCAAAAATTAAAGACCTCAAAACCAAATGCATGCCTAACACCCATTAGCTAGTTCAAATGAAATAAGAGTCTGACTGTTGTTTTTTAAAACAAAAACCTTTGAAAACCAAATCTAGAGTGAAAATAACTTTCACATGTGGCCTGCACCTCATCATCAAGCAAAACATGAAAACAAAAGAAGAACCGTCATGCCAAAAGAAAACAGTCGTTATCATTGTATATTGTTGATTCTATGTGTCGATATTTTTTATTTTTTTATTGGAGGTTCTTGTGAGTGCTTAAAATTAAAAAAACAATAAGAATTCATATGCCCCGTGGTGGTTTAATCATAACATATGGATATACAAAACCAAGAAAACCATCCAAATATATATAAATTTTAAGTAAAAAATTATCAGCGTCACATTAACATTATATATATATTTTTTACATATGTAACTACATAAGCGTCCTACTTTTTATCTCCCCGAAACATGATACTTATAAATTTATGTTTTTCACGGTTCTAATATTAAAACTAGTTTTGTGATAAAATATCTTTCATGAAATTCATGTTTTTGGACGAAAATGACAACTTTTTCAAACCCTTAGAAAATCAAATATAAAAAATAATGTTTTTAAATAGAAAAAAAATGATCAAACCAAAATAACAACAATTCACTCTTTCTAGAACAAGTGAACAACAATTTTTCAAAAACGCAAATTGTTTTTCAAAACTTTTGATTATAATTTATAGAATTCTAATTCTAAAAAGAAGATAATAGGTCAACATTTGCGATCACATATTCACTTTTTTCAAGATCCCAAACTCTTGACCCACTGTGGAGATACTTTCGTTAGGCGAGCTGCTTCGGCATAGTACCACCGATCAAGATTGCAACAGATCAACATATTCATACTCCCAAAATCATCCAATCGAACACCCACAAACTGAAGTTGTTGGTACTCTCAAGTCTCAACTACTCATTTCTTGTCTGCATATCACTTCTTTTTTCACTTTGTTGCTATCGATCACTTAAAGCCACAAACTTTATTGTATTGGTCTTCAATTTTTATAGAAAATGAAAGGGTAAATCGATTTCAATTGTAAAAGCTCCAAAAGTCAATTTCAGGCGGCCATTAATAATAACTTCTAACAGATACTAGCTGAAGTTGTAGTTAGTTTATTAATTTCCATGTGGGTATCATGAATTGTGTGTTGATATGATACACACATGTACGATGTTGAATATTTATTGAATTGGTTTTGTTTAATTGGTAAATTTGTGATAATTTATTTGAGAATTGTCTGTTTATGTAACGATGGGATTGATGAATCCAATTTTGACATTACCTGTTTAGGAGGTTGTTAGGTGGAGAGAGGGTGGTAGCATTGATTTTAGCAATGGATGACCTAAAAATAGACCAATCAGCAATTGAAGCCATTAACACTATAAATGAAGATACTAACAACATAAATGAGAAAGAAGATACAGAGAAAGAAATGGCTCCACCTGTTGGTAATTCGATTCATAGATCAAGTTCAAGACCACAGCTTGATCTTAGTGGTGCTGCAATTCAAGGGAATTTTGAAGAAAGAGACCCTACGATTCTGTTACCGAATCAATCTGATGATATATCCCACTTGGCACTTGACATTGGAGGTGATTCTTGTTCTTCTAACGTGATTTTTTTTATCTTTGTGGTGCAGCGTAGTAAATTCTCTTTAAAGATTGGTTTTTATGATGGTTATACACTAAACAGTACCCTTTTTATTATTATTTTGCTGTGATTTTGACAAGTTGCTATTTTTATTAAATTTGTAACAGGATCTCTTATCAAGTTAGTTTATTTTTCAAGACACGAGGATCGAGTAATTAACGACAAGAGGAAAATGTCAACAAAGGAGAGGTTTGGTCTTACAAATGGTAACAGAAGAAGTTTTCCAATTCTTGGAGGAAGGCTGCATTTTGTGAAATTTGAAACAGCTAAAATTAATGAATGTTTAGAATTCATTCACTCGAAGCAACTTCATAGAGGAGGTGTGATTCTTTTGTTACTTATCTTATACTTATTTCACATAAACTTCACACCTAATTCAACTTTTTTTTTGTCCAATTTCAGGCAATGACAATGCAGTGATCAAGGTACATACTATATATATGTACATTCTTTTTCATTGAAGTTAGATGTTTCCGTTAAATATTTCGTAAAGAATTCAATCTTTGTATCAATTGACTAATTTGAATGTGTGAGAAGGCTACAGGTGGTGGGGCGTACAAGTTTGCTGATTTATTTAAAGAAAAACTTGGAGTTGTCATAGACAAAGAAGATGAGATGGACTGTCTTGTTGCTGGTGCAAATTTTTTGCTAAAGGTGCTATTTTTATTTTCTGCATGTCAGTTTATTGATTAAGTCCACATTCATATTGTAATTAGGTTTAAAAGAAGTTAACTTCCTGTAGGCAATTCGCCATGAAGCTTTCACTCATAAGGAAGGTCATAAAGAGTTTGTGCAGATAGACCATAATGATCTGTACCCTTATCTTCTTGTTAATATTGGATCTGGTGTGAGCATGATAAAGGTATCCCTTGTTACTTCTGTCATTCTTATGATACTTTTATTTTTAGTCTTAATTAAGGTAATGTATTTTATAAGATTACATTTATGTAGGTGGATGGTGATGGGAAGTTTCAACGGGTTAGTGGGACAAATGTAGGTGGTGGTACTTATTGGGGATTAGGGAGACTATTGACAAAGTGCAAGAGGTTAATACTGTCTTTTGAGTCTCTACTACTTTTATACACGGTAGAAAATAAATTAAATAATAATACTATTTTTTGACAGTTTTGATGAACTGCTGGAGTTAAGTCAAAGGGGAGATAATAGCTCTGTAGACATGCTTGTCGGGGACATTTATGGAGGATTAGATTACTCAAAGGTAAGAGATTTTATGTTATGTTGGTTTATAAAATTCACAGTTGCAAAAAAGTTTATAGCTTTTTAGATTCTGAAAATTATTACCTGAATCTCCTATTCTATTTACAGATTGGACTTTCTGCATCAACGATTGCTTCAAGTTTTGGCAAGGCAATTTCTGAGAACAAGGAGATTGAAGACTATAGACCAGAAGATATTTCTCTATCTCTCCTTCGTATGATATCTTATAATATAGGGCAGGTACGGTATATAGTGAGTTAGTGACATTGTTTTGTTATGAAATTAGGTAGTATTTTAAGCATTATGAAAATTTAAATTCAATAATAGTTGGAGTAGTGAACATGAATATGTCATGCTTACAAGAGAAGCACTCAAAACAATCACTGTTTCCATCTCTCACAATTGAGGTGGCAAGATGGGAAGATCGGACAGCTTGAATAACAGGTCAAAACAGTTTTTTTAATTGTTTATCTTGCAAACAAGTAATGTGTTAATTATGACTATAGAAACTTCACAACTACTGCAATCATCTAAACCTTAGTGTACATGTGTGCCTATTTGTGTAATGTACATTGAATTTAGATAATGTAGTTGATTTCTACCACTTCTAATTCAAGAGGAAATAGACGATGAAATGACTAGAGAAATAAAATAAGACCTTGAAAATAACATAGTAAATTCACCTGAGAAGTGATCCTATTTTGTTATTAATTCTTTCCATCAACTTTTTTTCTTGATTGTCTTCTTTTCTGTGGTGGAATTATGGAAATAACAGAGAAGGGTATTTTAAAGAGGCTTTCTATTATTTATGTAGATATCTTATCTAACTGCATTGCAACTTGGAATAAAGCGAATATTTTTTGGAGGATTTTTCATCAGGGGCCATGCTTATACCATGGATACCATATCCTTTGCCATCCACTTTTGGTAAGGATTTACTATCTTTTCCATTACGTTAATTTTTTAACAAAAGCTCTAGGAAATTGCTCCTAATCTCTCCCATTTATATTAGTTGTTGACCTGAGTTTCGGATAAATAATCCATTGACTTAGGTCAAAAGGAGGTGCACAAGCTATGTTTTTGCGCCATGAAGGTTTTTTGGGAGCTTTAGGTGCATTTATGAGTTATGAAAAACATGGATTAGATGACTTAATGGTTCATCAGCTGGTGGAAAGATTTCCAATGGGTGCTCCATACACCGGAGGAAAGATTCATGGCCCCCCACTTGGGGATTTAAATGAGAAGGCAAGTTTATGGTCACAGAACATAGTATGAGTTATATGATCATTCAACCGCCTGCTGGAATAGTTATTTGTCAACATAAATAGTATTGTTTACTGAAATTAATACTTGTTTTTTAGTTTATATGCCACCATATCAAGTTTGATACAAATCGATTAACTTCAAACTTAATGCAAACCTTTTCATTAATATCTTCGTAAGGGCAGACACAAGGTCCCGAATCTTGTCTATAGCAAATGAGCGGGGAAGGTTGTATCTTTTCGATATATATATTTTTTGTAATATCGTTCTCTGTACGATTAGTGATAAAACTGGAATGATATTGTTTGGGTTTAAAATGAACTTGTCTTGTAATATTTTAGCTTTGTATTCAATGCTTTGAAGAAATGTGGAGACTGTCGAGTTCTTTTTTATGTAGCCAAACTGTACAATCATGTAATGTGGAACCATAAGAAAAGTATCGCAGATGGGTATATAGATTCTTTTGTAACTGTAACAAACTATTGTAGCCATGTTGTAATGTTGATAATCACTGTAATCTAACTTCAAAATTTTGTACATATAGCTGATGAAATCTGAAACAAAATTCCATTCAAACATTATATTTAAACTACGACCATGTGACTATGCTTGTTTGATATTTATGTGCCAATTCATATGAAACTCTTCTTTAGATCCTGAACTAATAAAACTGGATCTAATTATTTGAGTTGCATTTCATAATTATCTTTGCATATACTAGTTCTTGTCATTCTGTATTTGTATCCTCTTGATGTATGTGTTTCGCTAAATTTATATGTTCACTTATTTGGAGTTTAGAGTTTTTTTTTTGGAAAAGTAGTTTACTTACCATCGTAGTATCGTGTCGAATACTTATTTCAGATATCATGGATGGAGAAATTTGTAAGGAAGGGAATAAAAATAACTGCCCCTGTTCCAATGGCTTCTCCAAGAACTACTGGTTTAGGTGGCTTTGAGGCCCCATCTTCAAAAGGAGACGCCCTTCGTTGTGATGAAAGTAATTTAAATGTTGGTGTTCTTCATTTGGTTCCCTCGTTAGAAGTTTTCCCCTTGTTAGCTGACCCTAAAACGTATGCTTATTACAATCATTAGTTGTATACTTAATATTTTTAAATGATAAAACATTCATAGTAGAGGTAGTTTAGCCCTTGATTGATGTTTTTAAGTTGGTGTTATTTACAGCTATGAACCAAACACCATTGATCTTGCTGATCCCAATGAGCTTGAGTAAGTTATTATAATTATCTATTTTTTTTATTTTGTGTACTAAAGGTACAATGATAATCATTGTTTTTTACGTTGGATGTTTATCTTGTAGATACTGGTTCACAGTGTTGTCCGAGCATTTACCAGACCTTGTTGACAAGGTAAACATAGTAATAAATTTTCTTTGACGGTTTGACCTATGTTGACACTTTGCTTCAAATAATGGGTTTTATATTTTAATAACCCTAAAGTCTTGTTATTTTGATATTAATATTGTCATCGAATATGTAGGCGGTGGCGAGTGAAGGTGGAACAGATGATGCTAGAAGAAGGGGTGATGCCTTTGCTCGTGCATTTTCTGCTCATTTGGCAAGGTACCGTACCTAGTGTATCTTTAAAAAAATTATTAAATATTTTGCAACACGTTAAATTAATTTTTATTTGTGCACACCGCCATAATGTGCTACAGGTTGATTGAAGAACCTGCTGCTTATGGGAAGTTAGGGCTGGCAAATCTTCTTGAATTAAGAGAAGAATGCTTGCGAGAATTCAACTTTTTTGATGCATATAGTACCATAAAACAGAGGCATTATTTATACCAATTTCTCTCTATTTGTTTCTCTACAAAATTTCGAACTGTTTTGGTGAAATTTAATTTAAATTGTTTGGCAGAGAAAATGAGGCATCACTTGCTGTCTTGCCTGACCTTTTAATGGAGCTTGATAGTATGAGTGAGGTATGTTGGCAGTTTGACATTGAATTACTCCCAAAAGTATATTTAAAAAGATGGTATTATGGAGACACTGTTTCCCTTAAAATAAATACAATTAAAATTCTTTCTTTTTCAGGAAACAAGACTTCTGACGTTGATAGAAGGCGTTCTTGCTGCAAATATCTTTGATTGGGGATCCCGTGCTTGTGTTGATCTTTATCACAAAGGAACGATCATTGAAATCTATAGAATGAGTCGCAAAAAGATGCAAAGACCATGGCGGGCAAGTGTATTTAAATATTAAATAATTAAAGAAGAAAAACAGAATGACGCGTTTACTTGTGCATGTATTTTAGGTGGATGATTTTGATGCATTTAAGGAAAGAATGGGTTTTGGGGACAAGAAGCCTTGCACTCGTCATAAACGAGCTTTGCTCTTTGTGGACAATTCAGGTGCTGATGTTGTTTTAGGAATGCTTCCCCTGGCCCGTGAACTTCTACGTCGTGGAACTGAAGTGAGTCCAAAGACATAAACGCCCTTTAAAACTTCTAAATATTATAAATTGCTAATGATTTCATTTTCTCCTGCAGGTTGTGCTTGTTGCAAACTCCCTTCCAGCACTAAACGATGTTACTGCGATGGAACTCCCAGAAATTGTTGCTGAGGCTGCCAAGGTTTTATCGAAATATTATATGGCTCGGTTATGTAATAATAATATTTTGTTGCTGAATATTTTTGTTTTGTTATATCGACAGCACTGTGATATTCTTCGTGGAGCTGCTGAAGCTGGTGGTTTACTTTTGGATGCAATGAGTAACAGTCAAGATAATCCAAGTGAGAAACTATCTTCAACTCCATTAATGGTGGTTGAAAATGGTTGTGGGAGTCCATGCATTGACTTGAGGCAAGTCAGCTCTGAGCTGGCCGCGGTCGCCAAAGATGCTGATTTGGTATGCATTTTGGTGTAATTAACACAAGATCATCACTGGAAACAGATTTGAGAACAAGCTTTTGATTTTATTATTAATATTCTGCATCCTGTAGGTCATTTTGGAAGGAATGGGACGCGCTTTGCATACCAACTATAATGCGCGATTTAAATGTGACGCTTTAAAGGTAAAAACTCGATCCTTCCACCATTTTCACAAAGATATCTTGTTTATCCTGAAGAAAGTTTCTTTCTTGGGTCGGGTGATGATGGTTATGATCAAAATATTTTTGTGTAGCTCGCGATGGTGAAGAATCAACGGTTGGCTGAGAAGTTGATTAAAGGGAATATATACGATTGCGTGTGCAGATATGAGCCAGCCAGCTAGTTGAAAGTTGAAATCATTGATGTTTCTCTGAGTTTATACAATACTTTGTATTTTTATAGCTGTTGATGCTTAGAATCTTGTATCTATGTATCATAAAGGCTCGATTTCAGCTACCATAAATTCATGTTTTTGCAAGAATATGCTCAAAATATTATCAAATGCGACACATGAGTTGTAATTATATAGTGGTTTGTAATTATATAGTGGTTTGTAATTATATAGTGGACTGTTTGCTCGCCTGCTAAAAGTGGTATAGAGAAAATTTAAGTATGCACGTGGTGGATATTTAAAATATAATCTGCTAAAGGTACCATGTGGGCATTTGGTCTAGTGGTATGATTCTCGCTTTGGGTGCGAGAGGTCCCGAGTTCGATTCTCGGAATGCCCCTTTTGCTTTTTAATAATATTTTTATTTTAGTTCTCACTATCCTCCTATATAACATATTTTATATGTTTTAGATTATCTTACAATATTCATTATTAAAAAGTTTGTATTTTTAGCTTACTCTAACGAGTTTGTTTAAGATCTCTTAACATTATTATCTTAAATATCACCATTATTACTATCAATGTATCTTTACTACCTTATAATACATAAACGATGGGCAAAACTGGAATTTCACATTTTTCATAAGACGCGCCTGTTCACTTCTTCCCCCACCCGCAATTCACTCCGGCGACTCCATAAGACGCGCCTGTTCACTTCTTCCCCCACCCGCAATTCACTCCGGCGACTTGTAACGGCTCACCGCCAACGATCCGACACGGAGCAACTCAACCGGCTGGGCAAGCTAAGCGGCTGAGTAAAGCTTACATAAACAGATTCCCCCTTCCTCCATCATGCCATGGATCTCGATTTGATCAGGTTAGCACTTCTTCATGCATAATCAGGTCGCCGAATCACACCGCCACCTACCTCCGTTGCCGCCACCGCTCTCCGGCCGGCGCCACCGCTCTCCTCCCTCTACAAGCACAACTCATGGTCGCCGGACATTCTACAAGACGAAGAGTGGCTCCGGCGAAAGGGCAAACACGACGTCCGCCACTGTCGGCAGCACAAGAGCGTCACCGATGAAGATATCGATGAGCTCAAAGCTTGTATTGAGCTAGGGTTCGGATTTGATGAATCGTATGATCGCCTTTCAAGTACGCTACCGGCGTTAGGGTTGTATTAGGTTGTTAACAAACGTTATCATGAGATTGCACAAATACATAACCATGTCAAACAAATTGGAATTTAATATATATTCTTTTATGGTAACCCTTTCAAGATCTCACAAATCAGGTCCTTCTTCATCTTCCTTGTTCATTCTGAATGATCCCCTTAAATTCTATTCATTTATATGGGTGTATGTGCAGATGAATCATATGGGCAAGGTTTATTGGTCCTACAAAAATGTGAATCCATTCAGCAGGATACTAATTCAAAAGGGTTGGTTGCTCTTGCAATTTCTACCCTTTTGTCTGAAAGGTTTGATTTTCTCCATTCTTAGTTTTAATCGAATCGAATTAGCAAGAGTTTAATGTGTTGTGATTTTTCAATGTTTTCAGAGGAAATTTGGTTGGATCTATTGAGAAATTGAATACAGTTAAGGACATGAAATTTCCTTGCTTTCCTCTTACAGGTGATTCAAATCAATGTTTGTTGAAGAAATTTGATCTGTTTCACTGTTTGAGCTTGAGTTGTTATAATTGATTTAGTTTGTTGTTATTTTTATGGTTTGGTTCAGTTGCAGCAATTGAAGCTCTTGCAGGACTCCATTTAGAATTAGAAGAGGTAAGAAATCATTGTTTGTCCTTTTACAATTTCTTTTGAATTCAAATTTTGTAACTCGTTATTTTCATTTGGGTGCATAAATAGGATGATACTTCTTCAGTGATAGAAGATGATTGCTTGAAGGAGTTAGATGCTATTAAACAGGAGCTTGGGTGCAAATTTAGATTATTAGATGCACGTGTTAGGGGACTGTATACTACTTAATCAGAAAAGCTGCTGAAAAGTTGCTTCTTAATCATGTGAGTGGTTTTGTATACTACTTTCAGTGCTATGAAATGGGGGATTCATGAGAACATATATGTTACAGAACAAATCTCTCTGTTATAGCAGCATTTAGGGCTATTGGTTATTAATTGTATTGAAATTGGTGGTTTTGTGTAAGATGATTGTAATTTTTGCATTGGGTAATTGGTTATAGCTTAAGGCAATGAGGTTGAAAGAGCTGGCAAATGATTTGGAGAATCAGAGAAACAATAATCATGCCAAGGGTAAAAAGGTGATCACAGGCAAAGCTGATGTGTCTGGAATCGGTGCAGAAACGAATGCACAAGATGCAAAGGCTTTTGATCAGGAAGCTTTAGATGCAATGTAAGAACATCTATTTTTTAATATTTGTTTTTTTTCTAGAATGGATCTGGATGATGCAAGTTGTGTTTTTGAAGGTTGGCAGCATCAATTGAGGCAGAGGAAGGTGACGGTTTCATAGGTGATTCCCCTACATCTGGTGCGGGGCTCTCGCTGAAGATGAAGATGGGGAAGATGATGAAGAGATGCTACTTGTAAGTTATCTTAATTAAGTAAGAGTGTAAGGTATGTAGGTCTCAGGTTAGTGAAGTTATTTGGAGTTTGGACGGCAATTCCCAGATTTATTTTCCTCATATTACTCCTTACACATATCACTGCAGCTCGATGTTTATGTGAATTGCTAAGTAAATGTGTATTTCATTTTAGCATAAGTATTTGGAGAAAAAGGAATATTATCTGTACCAACACTTGAAAATGTTAAGTGCCATCAATCAAAAAGTTTTTAAGAGTAGCGCAACTAGAAGATATAGCAGCATCTATATGGACAAAACTTTACATGTCCTTCACATTGAAGTATGGTCAATATGTCCTTGCGATTCTTGGCTTATAAAAGCTACAGGAGAATGAACTTATAATGTTGGCTCACTTTATTTAATGTATGGTCAATATGTCCTTGTGATTCATCCAACACTGGAAGGAAAGATCGACCTGTTGTTTTAGCTTCTTTACCACCTTCAATGCAACTTGATCTTCTTGTGCAAGTGAGTACATATATTAACATCATTATGTGAGTTTCAACCGAATTTATGGACTCTAGGAAATCTAATGCATGTTTAGTGCAAAGAATTTTTTTAATAATATTTCTTTAGATAGCATCATATTTTTGAAGTAACATTTAAACCGCCATCTTATAACAAGAAAGCAGCCGACTAGAGTTGAATACTGAATTTGCATTGATCATATAATTTTTTAAATAATTTAAAAATTCTCATACACTTAGACATGAGTTGATGACAAATATTTATAAACACTTAGACATAAGTCTATTTTGTCACTATCAATGCGTCGGCAAAAAGTTTTTTTACCTTCACCGATTAGGATGCTAAATCCACCATTGCATATGTGGGTATATATATATATATATATATATACGTATACGTATAGATTTACATACACATAAGTTTACCTAACATAAATATATGTGCACTTGGTCTAAAATTAAGAATAATATGAATACCAACCTATATGGAAGCGTCATTGTTCGAATTATCCAACAAGTCAAACACATAGAACGTGCAGTTAAAAATCCCGCTGCAACGCGCGGGTAAGCCCACTAGTATCTATACTAAGAATGAACATTGATGAATAGGATAGTTTTGGCTTCATCAAAGGTGACCCGAAAAGAGTATATTTTGAAAATTATTTGATAGTTGAAAATGAACTGACTAAAGCCATCAAAACTTATATATTAAGCAATTGTTTATTATAAGAAAATATATCTACAAAGATAATATAATTAAAAACCATCAACCTTTTAAAAGGCGTGACGAGGTATGTATATATAACATCAAAACTATAATATTTCCCTCGTATCTATTATAAAAACTAAGAGTTAGATTTCTTTTTACGGTATCTCTTAGTTATATATATATATATATATATTATATATAATATATATTATATATATATATATATTATAATATATTTATATATATATGTATATATATATGTATATATATATATCTATACTATATATATATTTATTTGAGATGGGCAAAAATGTAATTTTACACAATCTCTTAAAATTAAGAGATGTACATGTATTCATGCACAAGGTACAACTTTGTTAGCTTTCGATGTATATGGAACGGAGGGCAAACTCTGGTTGCTTTCGACCACTGTACAAAAGAAGAAGGTCCGAGACCTCTCTTCCCTATTGCTTTCGGAGATGCCAATTAACAAAAGAAGAAAGTCTGTTGTTTACGATGCTGAAGACCAGAGTACCATCTCCATCACCTTCCTCTATTGCGCCACTTTCGGAGATGCTTTCGTATTCTTTCACAACAGAGTTGCTGTGAATGACCAACTCGTAGAACCCTCAAGACAAAAGAAGAAGCTCTGCAACCTTCTTTTCTTCTCGATTGGGCGGGATGGTGATTTGATAAAGCTTTAAACCCCACTTGATACTTTGAAATTTGAATTCCCATTTAGGGTTTTAACCCAGTAAGAAGAGCACGCATCTGCAACTTTCTTGCTTCGTGATTTCTCTCTTCTTATGCCCCTTCATCGCTTCATCAACGCAACTTCTATTCCTGGCGATGGATGCCTCCCGGTTTACACCTACAAAGGCAAGGAACTGTCCGGTCGGCGCCCCTTATCCATCTCTATGTCAACGTTGTTCTCAGGTTAGGGTTTTTTTTGTAAATTTTGTAAATTTTGACCACTAATACTAAGGTACATATATGTAACAGTTAAAATGACCACTAAAAATTTGATCAATGGTCATAAATTAACATGATTTTTTTGTAAATTTTGTTTCATTAAATCTTACCTAATTAAGTGGAGAAGGGCATAATAGGCAAATCATATTTATAATTATAACTTCTAATAATCAATGATTACCAAATCCCCTAAAAAATCTCTCTCTCTCTCTCCTAATCCACAAATATCTCTCCTAATTTCCTAATTTTTTATACAAAATATTAAAATGTTTTAAAACTTAAATGATACGTAACAGTTAATATGCTAAAGAAACTTTGGTACATATATGTAACAGTTAATATGCTAAAGAAGCTTTGGTACATATATGTAACAGTTAATGTGCTAAAGAAGCTTTGGTATATATATGTAACAGTTAATATGTTAAAGAAGCTTTGGTACATATATGTAACAGTTAATATGCTAAAAAAGCTTTGGTACATATATGTAATAGTTAATAAGTTTTTGTTTGTGTAATGGTGCGATTAGGATTTTGGTTATATGCTAAAGAAGCTTTGGTACATATATGTAACAGTTAATAAACATACGTAAATCATTCATCAACAACTAATACTAAGGTACATATATGTAACAGTTAAAAAATACCAGAATCTAGAAACTGAAGTACATATGTAAAATTCAATAAATACACAATGAGTTATACATATTTTTGTTAGAACCATATCGTAAAATCAGGTTACAATTGATGGGAAAATACAAGTGACATGTCAGCAAGCACTACTGTTACATATGCGTAACAGTAGTGTTTCGTATTTGTAACAACGATGTTACATATATATAACATTAGTATTCATCTTGTTCATTTGATCTTCGTGTTCAAAATAAACGTTTTGATAATTGCTTGACCTGACCATCATCATCTTTGATACAGCATATACTTTAACCGATGATCATCATCTTCATAAGCATCAATTTCATTTCAAGTTTATTATCCTTAATTTCATGTCACTGCAAAAACACGTAACAAATATAATAACAACCAAAACCATTAGAAAACTTAAAATATGTATATATATGAGAGTAGGAAAACCATAAAAAGAACTGGTAGTCTCAATATGTAACGTTATGTTACATATATGTATCAGTGTTTCATGTATATGAAAATTTTGTTATGTATACGTAACACAATCAAACTTCAAAAATACTTAGTTGTGATTACTTAGTACATATATGTAACGGTAGCAAAATAATAATTTGTATAAATACAACAACACTGATACGTATATGTAAGGAATTACTCCAGATATGTTTTGATTTATAATACACGAAGCATACATATAAATATAGGTAATCAATCATCTGAATTAAACATTGGTATATATATGTATGTAACTGGGTACGTATATGTACCATACCATGATAACTTTTTCCGAGAGGAAGAGGCTGTGTGATGATTCCAACGATGGTTGCGAGGAATATCGACAGCAATTGCCATCTAAAAAATTATATATATATGACTACGATCAAATTAGTGCAGACATCTAGAAAAACAAATTTTAGTTTCACCAAATGTATGTGAAATTTTGTATCACACTGGATATTCTTGGTAGATTCAAAATTACTAGTTCACCAATAGGGTAAAGAAACAAGCTAATTATCTACTTCTGCTTAATTAAGCAGCCCCCCTGAAACACCCTCTAACTAGAATCTATTTAATCAACATAAAAACTTGTAGAAACAAATGCAGCAAAAATTGAATAAACAACACATTTCGGGTTTCCTCACCTCAACAGGAGTCTCACTTCCTTTCACCTTATCTTCTTGCTCACCACCACCACCCCAAACCGACTGCGGTGGAGCAGTGGACGCATAGTAATCGTCATCATCTTCATCATCCACATCCGCCCACGATTTCACCGTCAAGGGCGCCGGAGCCCAAAAAACCTGCTTCCCACAATCCCTGAATATTAAAACAAGATTTAGTTAGGCTCAAAGAGGCAAATATTATACAGAAAGATGGTTGTATTTCATAAACCAAAAGGAAAAAGCGAATAATAATGTTGTTTTCATTATAAAAAATAGTATAAATGGCTGTAAAATATAAATAATAATAATAATAATAATAATAATAATAATAATAATAATAATGATGATGCATCGGGAATGGAAGAAATTGAGAATAAATAATGTAGAAAAAAGAAGAAAAAATCAACCATATGTGTGACCCATCGGCCGGTTCGCCGGTAAAAGGTAACACCACGGTACTGAGAGCTTCTAGACCGCGGTCCACGGCGACTTTTTTTAAGCGGTTGAGGCACGTCGGCGGCTTTTCCGGTGACACCACCGCCGTACGCCACCAGTTCCGGCGACTGATGGGAGAATTTGACGCCCACCCAGTTCGCCGTCGGGAAAGGCGTCGCCGTCGTCGCTCCTACGGTGGTGGTCGAGCCCACTTCAGAATCACCCACCGGAAAAAATTGGTGAGTCACCGGCGGATTGTCGGTCATAGAGAACCCGAACAACCGGCTATCGCCGGTGACGGTGCGTTTCCCGAAACCACCGTCGTCGGAATTGTCGTAATCGTCGGAACCCTTTTGAAGAAATTGAAGAAATTGAAGAAATTGAAGGTTGAAGATGATAATGAAGAAATCAATTTTGATGCAGAATTAAGAAACAAAAAAAATCAGTTAGAGAAAAAATGTAAAATATTGAATTGATTGAGTGTTTCTAAAATAAGATTTAGCCAAAATTACAAAAAAACCCTTTTGATTAAATTAGTGGAAAAAAAAGTTAAAATTTTCTGATTGGTTGGATATGGTTTTCACGGTTTTCATTTATAAACTTGGTTTTCATTTGATCCCTCCTCTCTCTCTCTCTCTCTCTCTCTCTCTCTCTCTCTCTATATATATATATATATATATATATATATATATATATATATATATATATATATATATACGTATACGTATAGATTTACATACACATAAGTTTACCTAACATAAATATATGTGCACTTGGTCTAAAATTGAGAATAATATGAATACCAACCTATATGGAAGCGTCATTGTTCGAATTATCCAACAAGTCAAACACATAGAACGTGCAGTTAAAAATCCCGCTGCAACGCGCGGGTAAGCCCACTAGTATCTATACTAAGAATGAACATTGAAGAATAGGATAGTTTTGGCTTCATCAAAGGTGACCCGAAAAGAGTATATTTTGAAAATTATTTGATAGTTGAAAATGAACTGACTAAAGCCATCAAAACTTATATATTAAGCAATTGTTTATTATAAGAAAATATATCTACAAAGATAATATAATTAAAAACCATCAACCTTTTAAAAGGCGTGACGAGATATGTATATATAACATCAAAACTATAATATTTCCCTCGTATCTATTATAAAAACTAAGAGTTAGATTTCTTTTTACGGTATCTCTTAGTTATATATATATATATATATATATATATATATATATATATATATATATATATATATATATATATATATATATATATATATATATATAATATATATTATATATATATATATAATATATATGTATATATATATGTATATATATATATCTATACTATATATATATTATTTGAGATGGGCAAAAATGTAATTTTACACAATCTCTTAAAATTAAGAGATGTACATGTATTCATGCACAAGGTACAACTTTGTTAGCTTTCGATGTATATGGAACGGAGGGCAAACTCTGGTTGCTTTCGACCACTGTACAAAAGAAGAAGGTCCGAGACCTCTCTTCCCTATTGCTTTCGGAGATGCCAATTAACAAAAGAAGAAAGTCTGTTGTTTGCGATGCTGAAGACCAGAGTACCATCTCCATCACCTTCCTCTATTGCGCCGCTTTCGGAGATGCTTTCGTATTCTTTCACAACAGAGTTGCTGTGAATGACCAACTCGTAGAACCCTCAAGACAAAAGAAGAAGCTCTGCAACCTTCTTTTCTTCTCGATTGGGCGGGATGGTGATTTGATAAAGCTTTAAACCCCACTTGATACTTTGAAATTTGAATTCCCATTTAGGGTTTTAACCCAGTAAGAAGAGCACGCATCTGCAACTTTCTTGCTTCGTGATTTCTCTCTTCTTATGCCCCTTCATCGCTTCATCAACGCAACTTCTATTCCTGGCGATGGATGCCTCCCGGTTTACACCTACAAAGGCAAGGAACTGTCCGGTCGGCGCCCCTTATCCATCTCTATGTCGACGTTGTTCTCAGGTTAGGGTTTTTTCGGTCTCATCCGGTGATCTGTACTACTGCATTTGTAAGTTGTGCTTTGGATTTAGGTAAGCCATTCCAGTTGTAAGTTGTGCTTTGGATTTAAGTAGGCTGATTTCATATCAAGATGATATGCTTCCTAATTATCTAAGCCATTCCAGTTGTAAGTTGTGCTTTGGATTTAGGTATACTTAAATGCAGTTGGCTTGTTATTGCGAGTTCATGTAAGAGGCCAAATTCATTTATTTGACGACCATCTGAAGATATTGGCAGGTTACCTCTCAGATCGAGTGAGTTAATGATGTTTTTATCTCTTTAACTATACTTTTTGAAACAAATTTCTGGATAATGGATAATAATTGAACGGGTAATGAAAACGTTGTTTTTCTTACTTATACCTGGTTCAACCTAATAGATGCTCTTTTTCAGGCCTTTTGGTATCTTGAGTGGCACCTTGATTTGTTGATATTATGGGCCTTAGCTTGTACTGGGAAGTTATCTGAAGCTCAAGACTTACTCAATGGCTTAAAGTCGAAGTTAGAAAACTCACTCTTTTTTTTCTGATTAAGTTGTACTCGATTGTCTCACTCTAAATGTTTTGTTCCACACAGGGTTTCTACAATGAACCCGAAGAAGGGAAAGATAATGCAAAAAGGACTCACGGTTTGTTTTCAATATACTTAGCTCTGAACCTATTCTTGTAGTTTTTTTGTAGGTTATTCTTGAATTCAAACTCGGGTCAAGTCGGGTCAGTTTGAACGGGTCAAGAGCAGTTTAGTAATTCCTATATTATTTGTAGAAGGTTGGCTGTTTGTTTGTGTTTTAGTTGGGGTCAAGGTCATGGGTTTGATATTTTGTTTATGGAGGCAAGTTGTGGGCAAGTATGTGTCTGTTTTTATTGCTTATAGTCTAGGATGCATGTAATGGTACCTATATAAGTTTGCAGGTTAGTTAATGAAAGAGTATGTTAAAAACATAAATCCCTCCTGTTCATGAGCTTAGAGAGGATTATAGGGGGTCTGAACCAGCATTTTCAACATAGCAAGTGTTGTTACAAAGAATGACACATGTTATTTACACGATGATTCTTAACAGCTGTTATTATTTGGTTTTAGCTTGCAGAATCTGCATATGAGTATGGGATAGGTGATTTCACTAGAGCATTAGAGTTGCTTGGTCCGGACTTTGATGCCGAGAGCTGTAAGGCGAAGAGGGTGCAGTTTCAGGTCCCTAAGTGGTTCAGTCGGGGTTCAGCACACGTCCGAGAACACCTCGATCGAGCTAACTGGTCGTGACCGCCCTGGCTTACTTTCAGAGGTCTTTGCGATCCTGACTGACCTCAAGTGCAACGTGGTTGGTGCAGAGGTCTTTCATTAGATGATCCAGAACGACTAGCGAAAATCAAACAGCTTTTACTGTATGTTCTAAAAGGCGATCTAGACACACGTGGTGCACAGACTGCAGTGTCTATTAGGTTAACGCATAGTCAAAGGCGGTTGCATCAGTTAATGTATGCAGATCGTGATTATATGATCATTTATTTTTCATTTAATTAAGTTTTTAGAATGTTCTTTTACCCATATGTCTAGGGTGGAGCTAAGAAGGTCATCATCTCTGCCCCGAGTAATGATGCACCCATGTTTGTTGTGGGTGTGAACGAGAAGGAATACACACCCGTGTCACACCCCGACCGACGGCGGAATCATCGGAGCGGACGAGGGAATGATGGATTGTTCATAACACATGGTTGTCTAATAGTGGAAATAATATTAAAATCAGATTACAAGATAATATAAGTTTAACATACACACATACAACAATTTAAACCACAAATAGTAACTGTCTTTTATTTAAACTAGGTCCGAGTCTTAATTGAGCAGGTAGAAGTCCACTATCTTGCTTAACCTGAAATCATGTAAGAAAATAAAGTCAACTAACGAGTTAGCTGGTGAGTAATCACAGTTTTGGATATACATATAGATTGATTGATTGATCCATCGAGAATAATTCAATTCACAAGGTAATATTAAGAATTATATGGCAATCGCGAAGCATATAGATAAACCGACACAATACAAACCCCTTGACTTGACACTTGCATATAATAGACTCCACACAAACACCATAGATTGACTAATTGCCTCTGGCATAATCACCACTCGTAAGCCATGTGGGGTGGGTTATCCAAACCAGTAGATCTACCATTGATACCAGGATTGATAGATTGAATTAGGGTTTTACTGTCATCCAGTTTATCACAGTATGTTTACATAATTGCAAGTAATAACATAACCTGTCTTGAATTAAATTTAGAATGAAATAACAATAGAATATCACGATTGAATATATTGTATCACATGATTTCCCCCAAATAGAAAATGATATAAAAAGGGGATATGAATACTCACCTGATTGATGAGATTTGAATTTGGACGTGATGGATTAGACACCTACGATTTCCTTATGATTAACCTAAGGAACGGTGTCTCGAGTTAGAATAATAATGATTTGGGAATTTGGGAATGTATTAGAATTTCCATTGGGTCTTGAATGGTAGTTTAAATTGGTTAATTTTATTTGGTTTGAATGTCTTGAAATAAACGAATTTATTGAAAGTGATTATGTCAAGAATTTTAATAAAAATTTATACGTGTAAGTTATACATTTATACAATTTATTAATAAATTGTATATGTATAATTATATTCATAATTATATATAATCAAGTAATTATATATAATTATATGTATAATTATATACCTGATTATATGTATATGATACATTTATACATAAGTAAACATAACTATATATTGTATGTAAATTATATACATGAGTTATAAATTGTATATGATTATGTAAAATGTAATTTATTCAAATAACAGTTGTTTCGGTAATTGGATAATATATAACTATGTATATATATTGGGTTCAATTTATTTATTGTATAATTATGTATTATACACTAATTATAAATTGGTAGAAACATAATTAGTTATTTTATTTATTTAAAACAAATAAAATAAATGAATAAAATATAAAAATAAATTTCAGAAAGTAATTAAGTGGTTTTAAAAATTTTAATGTTTGTAAAAACATTTTTGTAATTTTTACAATTTTTTTTTATAATTTTTAGAGGCTTAAAAAGCCCCAAAAAAAATGGTTGAGGTGGCCCGGGGTCGAACCCGGGACCTCATGGATTGCAAAGGGGTGCAGGGACCAGTGAACCAAGGTCACAACCGCGAATGTAATTGGTTCCAATTGAATTTAAACATGAATAAATTGAACCCCCAAATTCATTCGAACCCTAGGTTCGAATCTCTTCAAATTGAACCTCGATTCGATTATTATTGCTACTGAAATCATGGGGCTTTTATTCCCCATGAAAAACCGAGTTCATAGAGGTATTAATTACCTGTTAAGATGGTGTATTCGATGAGTTTGAGTTCGAGATAGGTCCGCGACTAGGTGCCAATCGAATGTTGCTCAAACCGTGATGATAATCAAATTAAATTGGTATGAAGCTTTGGATGATGATCGAGAGTGGAAGCCCCTAATCAATTTCAGGTTTTGAAACTCCGAAGGTAGGATTCGAGTGAGTTGCAGGTCGCGATGAAGATGAGGATTGATTTCAGTGTTTGTGTTTGTGTTTGGTGAAATTGAAACCAGAGTTCGATTGGGTATGTAATAATGATCGATTTTGCAGCTTCAATTTGTTTATTGATGTTGTTTGAGTGGGTTTATGAGCTGTATAGAATCCGAAGTTAAAGTGTCAATTATAGCCGTTTATTTGACTAATTCAACACGTTTTGTGTTGAAATTCAATCCAAATTGGATCCAAGGAAACTTTCGGTGTGATTGTGGGGTTCAAATTGGGTAAATTGATCGATTTCTTGTCGGGAATTTTGTGATTTCGATGTGGTAGCTTTGGATCCGAATTTCTCGAAGTTTAAACGTGTTTAATGGTTGCATTGGGTTCGAAACTCATCCACGAATGCCTTGGGACCGGTTTCGTGGCTTGAAATGGTGAAATTTTATTGTTTTCGGCTTCGCCGGAGTACGGCCGGAGTCTCGCCGGAGACTCGCCGGAAAAACGGGGTGTCGACGGGGGGGGGGGGATGGTTTGGGTTTTAAAATGTTACACATTTAGTCCCTGCGGTTTCAAGTTTTATATTTTATGTTTGAAACTTTGATTTTAAGTTTCATAAATTACATATCGCCCCCTAGACCTTTAAATCCAATTTTTAATATATGCTTATATATATATATATATATATATATATATATATATATATTTATAATCCTTGCTAATCATTAATAGCTGTATTATTTTAATTATTATTATTATTATTATTATTATTATTATTTTTATTTTTATTATTATGATTATTGAAATTTTTGAATTCAATATCGACAAAATCAACTTTATTAAAAAAATACGCAATGTTACAGTCTCCCCTGCTTTAGGAAATTTCGTCTCGAAATTTTAATCACGAGGAGGCTGAAACGAAGAGATGAGGATACTTGGATTTCATTTGGTCCTCGCGTTCCCAGGTGTACTCTGGCCCACGTTTAGACTCCCAACGAACTTTGACAATGGGTATCCGACTGCGTTTGAGTTGTTTAACTTCCCGATCCATAATTTCCACAGGTTTCTCAATAAAGTGCATAGATTCATCAATCTGGACTTCGTCGAGTGGAATGTGGAGATTTTCATCGGCAAGACATTTCTTGAGATTTGAAACATGAAACGTCGGATGTATATTGCTGAGTTCTTGGGGTAGTTCAAGCTTGTAGGCCACTTTCCCAATTCGCTCGAGCACTTTGAATGGACCCACGTAACGAGGTGCTAGCTTCCCTTTCTTTCCAAAGCGAATCACTCCCTTCCAAGGTGACACCTTAAGAAGTACGAGATCACCGACATTGTATTCCATGGGCTTACGTCTTTTGTCAGCATAATGCTTTTGACGATTTCTAGCAGCGACCAAGTTATCACGGATCTTATGAATTTTGTCGGTTGTTTCTTGTATCAATTCTGGACCAGTAATCTGTGATTCACCAACTTCAGACCAGCAGATGGGAGATCGACACTTTCGACCATACAAGGCCTCAAATGGTGCCATCTGGATGCTGGTATGGTAACTGTTATTGTAAGAGAATTCGATCAACGGAAGATGAGAATCCCACGATCCACTGAAATCAATGACACAAGCCCGGAGCATATCCTCGAGTGTTTGTATCGTTCTTTCAGTTTGACCATCGGTTTGAGGATGATAGGCTGTGCTTAGATTTAGTTGAGTCCCGAGAGCTGATTGGAGACTATTCCAAAAACGAGAGATGAAACGACCATCGCGATCGGAGATAATATCTAAAGGTACACCATGACGACTGACTATTTCATTAATGTAAATACGAGCCAATTTCTCGACTCGATAATCTTCCCGAATTGGAATGCAATGAGCCGACTTAGTCAATCGATCATTGATAACCCAGATACTATCGTGACCACTAGCGGTACGAGACAGCTTGGTAATGAAATCCATGGATATGCTTTCCCATTTCCATAATGGAACCTTGGGTTGTATGAGTAATCCAGAGGGACGTTGATGCTCAGCTTTGACTTTGGAGCACGTGAGGCATTTAGATACATACAAGGCTATATCCTTCTTCATGCCGGGCCACCAATATTGGTTTCGAAGATTCATGAACATCTTATCTGCTCCCGGATGAATAGAATAACGAGCCTTATGAGCCTCATCCATGATGGTTGTTCGAAGATTATTGCGATTCGGAATCCAAAGTCGATTTAGAAAATACAGTAGTCCGTCCGCCTTGGTTTCCAATTGGAGTTCAGCACCGCATGACATTTCCTCATACATGTTGCCCTTGGTGACTGATTCGTGTTGAGCTTCGAGTATACGGGTCACAAGGTCGGTTTGAATGGTAACACTTTGAAGCATAACTTGGCCCTTACGACTTAATGCATCGGCTACGACATTAGCTTTACCGGGGTGGTAACGAATCTCACAGTCGTAGTCATTGAGTAGTTCGACCCATCGTCGTTGCCTCATGTTAAGCTCCTTTTGGTTGAAGATGTACTGGAGACTCTTATGATCGGTGAATACAACACATTTAGTGCCATAGAGATAGTGTCTCCAGATTTTGAGTGCGAATACGACAGCACCCAATTCAAGATCGTGCGTCGTATAATTTTTCTCATAAACCTTCAATTGTCTTGAAGCATAAGCGATAACTTTGCCTCGCTGCATGAGAACGCAACCTAGACCTTGTTTTGAAGCGTCACAATAGACAACGAAATCGTCGTTTCCATCAGGAAGTGTTAAAATCGGCGCTTCACACAACTTTTGCTTGAGGGTTTGAAACGCTTTTTCTTGATCAGGCCCCCAAGAAAAAGGCTTATCCTTGTGGGTCAAAGCAGTGAGTGGCACAACAATCTTCGAGAAGTTAGGAATAAAACGTCGATAATATCCGGCTAGACCAAGGAATGAACGAATCTCTGTAGGAGTTTTAGGTTCTCCCCATTTCTTTATTGCCTCGATCTTTGCGGGATCAACGTGAATTCCCTTGCTGTTTACTATGTGACCAAGAAATTGAACCTCATTAAGCCAGAATTCGCACTTTGAGAATTTGGCGTAGAGTTTCTCCTTCCTCAGAAGTTCGAGTATTAGACGAAGGTGATTCTCGTGATCGGTTTTCGATTTGGAGTATATCAAGATGTCGTCGATGAATACGATCACGAATTTGTCTAGGTATGGCCGACACACGCGATTCATTAAATCCATGAATACTGCCGGTGCGTTGGTTAACCCGAATGGCATCACTGTAAACTCATAATGGCCATATCTCGTTCGGAAAGCGGTTTTTGGAATATCATCATCATGCACACGGAATTGGTGATAACCAGAACGAAGATCGATCTTTGAGAAATGAGTGGCTCCTTGAAGCTGATCGAACAGATCGTCGATTCTGGGTAATGGGTAACGGTTCTTGATTGTGAGTTTGTTAAGTTCCCGATAGTCAATACACATACGGAATGAGCCATCCTTTTTCTTCACGAATAAGACTGGAGCTCCCCATGGTGACGAGCTCTGGCGAATGAATCCTTTGTCTGACAGTTCTTGCAATTGACTAGCAAGTTCTTGCATCTCAGATGGTGCAAGTCGATAAGGAGATTTTGCCACGGGAGTTGCACCAGGTACAAGGTCGATTCGGAATTCAACTTGACGAACGGGAGGAAGACCGGTTAAATCTTCGGGAAAGACTTCAGGAAACACTCGAACAACCGGAATGTCTTCAATCTTCTTAGGTTTCTCATCTGCCTTCACGATATGAGCTAAGAAAGCCACGTAATGCTTGCGGAGGTACTTTTGAGCTTTGGTACAAGACATGAGTTTAAGCCCCTTGTAAGGTTTTTCCCCGTAGATTTGTAGTATGCTTCCAGTCGGGAGAGGGATACGAATGGTCTTTTCATGACAAATCACTTCGGCATGATTCTTTGATAACCAGTCCATGCCTACTATGACATCGAAACTGCCCAGTTGCATGGGTATAAGATTGATAGGGAAATCATGCTCGCTTAGATTCAAAGTACAGTCGGGAATGACAGAATTAATTGTAATGGGTTTTCCGTCAGCTATCTCTACCGTAAAGGGGTTATCTAGCTTGGTTCGGGCACTAGCAAGTAAGGGCTCAAAGTCTAAGGATACAAAGCTTTTATCTGCACCGGTGTCAAAAAGAATCGAAGCGTATTGATTATTAATTTGGAACATACCGTTCACCATGTTGTTGCTAACTTGGGCTTGTTGGGCATTGATGTTGAATGCTCGACCTTGAGCTGCAGGGACGGCCTTGAGAAGCTTCGGACATTGGTTGCGGAAATGTTTAGGATCTCCGCATTGGTAGCAAGCTCTTGCGTGTGTGATTGTCGGGGTATGCTGAACAGTTGGTGTGGTAACTGGAACCCTTGCAGTATTCTTGCACACGTTGAATGTATGGCCGAAACGACCACAGTTTGTGCATTGGCGACACTGAACGTTAGCAGGATGGTGATACTTGCAGTGGTCACATTGCGGAAAGGGTCCAGCGTATGGCTTTTTCATCGGTGGTTGGTTGTTGACTACTGGTTGACGAGTTGGAGGGACTTGATTAATTGGCACAGCAGGGGTAATCATAGCAAAGTTTTGGGATTTAGCCTTTCTTTTCTTGTTTTGAGAAGATTCAGGTTTTTCCTCCTTAGGGGTTTCAGCTGAGAGTTTCCCGGGCACCTTCTTAGCACCTTTCCTAGTCAGGGTTCCAGCCTTGACATGATTGTCAGTTAGCTGAGCAGCTAGCCGGATGGTATCTTCCAAGGTTGCAGGATTCCTACCCCACACCGTGTCTTGAATTTGCATGGGTAGACCACCGATGTATTTCTCGATAGCCCGAGATAAAGGAGTAACCAGATGAGGAACAAGTAGACTCAATTCATGAAATCGGTTGGTACAAGCTAGATTTTCTCCACTTTCTTGAGTTAAGTCCCAAAACTCAGCTTCCAATTTCTTAATTTCATTTCTCGGATAGAATTCCCGTCATGAGCTCCTTAACTTCATCCCACGTCAATGCTAATGCTGCATCAGTTCCACGGGTTCGTTTCTCACCGTTCCACCAAGTGGGTGCTCTCTTTTGAAGAACACTTGTAGCATAACGAACCTTGAGATTCTCGGGACATTCACTATTGAGAAAAGTGTTCTCGATACTCTCAAACCACTGTAAAAGACCGGTGGCACCTTCGGTCCCGCTAAACTTAGTGGGATTGCAAGAATTGAAATGCTTGTAGGTACAAGCTCGTGGAGGGTTTGGTGCAGTTGGGTTTTGTACGGCTTGATTTTTAACGGTTTTGTTGCCTTGGTTCAAATGGGTAAGCAGTGTTGGGATAACCGCAGCAACTTCACGGGCCACTATAGCAGCAATCTTGCGGCCAGAGCTTCTAGATCGGGAGCGGTTTTGACGAGAAGACATGCTGTATAATATGGAAAGAAGAAACCTCTATGAGAAACGGGTAATTGGTTTTTAAAACTTTTCAAAATAATAAAATCGTTAATGAGGTTGTTTAGAATAACAATGAGAGGTTAGGAGTGTAAACGGTCGGTTCGCAAACCAAAGCGAATACGTTGACTTATCAAAGTATTTGTGTCCACCACAACCTTAATGAGGAGATGCGTACCTATAAGAGAATATTCATCTCGAGGGTTCCCAGGTAAGGTAATCAAGTTGTATGAATACCTTGCCTAGACAGAACACCTTAAGATACAGGTATCCCACTCTTCCAGCATTGCATGTTCTCGGTCATGTGACACGGACTTTGACGAGATTTGAAAACCATGAATAACAATCGAGTTTTGGAGTTTGAAATCACTTGAATTAGGCATATAATGCCTTAGAATATGAGTTAAGATTCGTGTGTATATTGATATATTCAAAGTATAAGAAGAATCACATAATCAAGTATAAACATGTAAGGCACATAAAATCCTATCTAAGCATATAAAATACATGAGGAAACTCATGTGTAAAGGTACTTAGTTATAGTCTAGGTCATTTCATTTCTAATAACCTAATTCCCTATAACCATGGCTCTGATACCAATCTGTCACACCCCGACCGACGGCGGAATCATCGGAGCGGACGAGGGAATGATGGATTGTTCATAACACATGGTTGTCTAATAGTGGAAATAATATTAAAATCAGATTACAAGATAATATAAGTTTAACATACACACATACAACAATTTAAACCACAAATAGTAACTGTCTTTTATTTAAACTAGGTCCGAGTCTTAATTGAGCAGGTAGAAGTCCACTATCTTGCTTAACCTGAAATCATGTGAGAAAATAAAGTCAACTAACGAGTTAGCTGGTGAGTAATCACAGTTTTGGATATACATATAGATTGATTGATTGATCCATCGAGAATAATTCAATTCACAAGGTAATATTAAGACTTATATGGCAATCGCGAAGCATATAGATAAACCGACACAATACAAACCCCTTGACTTGACACTTGCATATAATAGACTCCACACAAACACCATAGATTGACTAATTGCCTCTGGCATAATCACCACTCGTAAGCCATGTGGGGTGGGTTATCCAAACCAGTAGATCTACCATTGATACCAGGATTGATTGATTGAATTAGGGTTTTACTGTCGTCCAGTTTATCACAGTATGTTCACATAATTGCAAGTAATAACATAACCTGTCTTGAATTAAATTTAGAATGAAATAACAATAGAATATCACGATTGAATATATTGTATCACATGATTTCCCCCAAATAGAAAATGATATAAAAAGGGGATATGAATACTCACCTGATTGATGAGATTTGAATTTGGACGTGATGGATTAGACACCTACGATTTCCTTATGATTAACCTAAGGAACGGTGTCTCGAGTTAGAATAATAATGATTTGGGAATTTGGGAATGTATTAGAATTTCCATTGGGTCTTGAATGGTAGTTTAAATTGGTTAATTTTATTTGGTTTGAATGTCTTGAAATAAACAAATTTATTGAAAGTGATTATGTCAAGAATTTTAATAAAAATTTATACGTGTAAGTTATACATTTATACAATTTATTAATAAATTGTATATGTATAATTATATTCATAATTATATATAATCAAGTAATTATATATAATTATATGTATAATTATATACCTGATTATATGTATATGATACATTTATACATAAGTAAACATAACTATATATTGTATGTAAATTATATACATGAGTTATAAATTGTATATGATTATGTAAAATGTAATTTATTCAAATAACAGTTGTTTCAGTAATTGGATAATATATAACTATGTATATATATTGGGTTCAATTTATTTATTGTATAATTATGTATTATACACTAATTATAAATTGGTAGAAACATAATTAGTTATTTTATTTATTTAAAACAAATAAAATAAATGAATAAAATATAAAAATAAATTTCAGAAAGTAATTAAGTGGTTTTAAAAATTTTAATGTTTGTAAAAACATTTTTGTAATTTTTACAATTTTTTTATAATTTTTAGAGGCTTAAAAAGCCCCAAAAAAAATGGTTGAGGTGGCCCGGGGTCGAACCCGGGACCTCATGG
The DNA here is from genome assembly GCA_024085815.1 of Flaveria linearis. Lineage (NCBI taxonomy): Eukaryota > Viridiplantae > Streptophyta > Magnoliopsida > Asterales > Asteraceae > Flaveria > Flaveria linearis. Next base: position 7,804,966 of record CM044002.1, read on the forward strand.
ATTGCAAAGGGGTGCAGGGACCAGTGAACCAAGGTCACAACCGCGAATGTAATTGGTTCCAATTGAATTTAAACATGAATAAATTGAACCCCCAAATTCATTCGAACCCTAGGTTCGAATCTCTTCAAATTGAACCTCGATTCGATTATTATTGCTACTGAAATCATGGGGCTTTTATTCCCCATGAAAAACCGAGTTCATAGAGGTATTAATTACCTGTTAAGATGGTGTATTCGATGAGTTTGAGTTCGAGATAGGTCCGCGACTAGGTGCCAATCGAATGTTGCTCAAACCGTGATGATAATCAAATTAAATTGGTATGAAGCTTTGGATGATGATCGAGAGTGGAAGCCCCTAATCAATTTCAGGTTTTGAAACTCCGAAGGTAGGATTCGAGTGAGTTGCAGGTCGCGATGAAGATGAGGATTGATTTCAGTGTTTGTGTTTGTGTTTGGTGAAATTGAAACCAGAGTTCGATTGGGTATGTAATAATGATCGATTTTGCAGCTTCAATTTGTTTATTGATGTTGTTTGAGTGGGTTTATGAGCTGTATAGAATCCGAAGTTAAAGTGTCAATTATAGCCGTTTATTTGACTAATTCAACACGTTTTGTGTTGAAATTCAATCCAAATTGGATCCAAGGAAACTTTCGGTGTGATTGTGGGGTTCAAATTGGGTAAATTGATCGATTTCTTGTCGGGAATTTTGTGATTTCGATGTGGTAGCTTTGGATCCGAATTTCTCGAAGTTTAAACGTGTTTAATGGTTGCATTGGGTTCGAAACTCATCCACGAATGCCTTGGGACCGGTTTCGTGGCTTGAAATGGTGAAATTTTATTGTTTTCGGCTTCGCCGGAGTTCGGCCGGAGTCTCGCCGGAGACTCGCCGGAAAAACGGGGTGTCGACGGGGGGGGGGGGGATGGTTTGGGTTTTAAAATGTTACACATTTAGTCCCTGCGGTTTCAAGTTTTATATTTTATGTTTGAAACTTTGATTTTAAGTTTCATAAATTACATATCGCCCCCTAGACCTTTAAATCCAATTTTTAATATATGCTTATATATATATATATGTATATATATATATATATATTTATAATCCTTGCTAATCATTAATAGCTGTATTATTTTAATTATTATTATTATTATTATTATTATTTTTTATTTTTATTATTATGATTATTGAAATTTTTGAATTCAATATCGACAAAATCAACTTTATTAAAAAAATACGCAATGTTACAGTCTCCCCTGCTTTAGGAAATTTCGTCTCGAAATTTTAATCACGAGGAGGCTGAAACGAAGAGATGAGGATACTTGGATTTCATTTGGTCCTCGCGTTCCCAGGTGTACTCTGGCCCACGTTTAGACTCCCAACGAACTTTGACAATGGGTATCCGACTGCGTTTGAGTTGTTTAACTTCCCGATCCATAATTTCCACAGGTTTCTCAATAAAGTGCATAGATTCATCAATCTGGACTTCGTCGAGTGGAATGTGGAGATTTTCATCGGCAAGACATTTCTTGAGATTTGAAACATGAAACGTCGGATGTATATTGCTGAGTTCTTGGGGTAGTTCAAGCTTGTAGGCCACTTTCCCAATTCGCTCGAGCACTTTGAATGGACCCACGTAACGAGGTGCTAGCTTCCCTTTCTTTCCAAAGCGAATCACTCCCTTCCAAGGTGACACCTTAAGAAGTACGAGATCACCGACATTGTATTCCATGGGCTTACGTCTTTTGTCAGCATAATGCTTTTGACGATTTCTAGCAGCGACCAAGTTATCACGGATCTTATGAATTTTGTCGGTTGTTTCTTGTATCAATTCTGGACCAGTAATCTGTGATTCACCAACTTCAGACCAGCAGATGGGAGATCGACACTTTCGACCATACAAGGCCTCAAATGGTGCCATCTGGATGCTGGTATGGTAACTGTTATTGTAAGAGAATTCGATCAACGGAAGATGAGAATCCCACGATCCACTGAAATCAATGACACAAGCCCGGAGCATATCCTCGAGTGTTTGTATCGTTCTTTCAGTTTGACCATCGGTTTGAGGATGATAGGCTGTGCTTAGATTTAGTTGAGTCCCGAGAGCTGATTGGAGACTATTCCAAAAACGAGAGATGAAACGACCATCGCGATCGGAGATAATATCTAAAGGTACACCATGACGACTGACTATTTCATTAATGTAAATACGAGCCAATTTCTCGACTCGATAATCTTCCCGAATTGGAATGCAATGAGCCGACTTAGTCAATCGATCATTGATAACCCAGATACTATCGTGACCACTAGCGGTACGAGACAGCTTGGTAATGAAATCAACTTTATTAAATATGATTAACAGTTGGTATTGAAAATTTTGAAAATTTTGAATTCAATATCGACAAAATCAACTTTATTAAAAAAATACGCAATGTTACAGTTGGTATCAGAGCCAGGGCCGGGCCGTTGTGCCAGCGAGGACGCTGGTCTCCCAAGTGGGGGAGGATGTAACATCCCACATCGGTTGGGAAGGGGAACGAAAGTCTCTTTATAAGGGACTGGATACCTTCCTCATTGGACGCGTTTTAAAACCGTAATGGGGCTATTCTCCCCAAGTAGTGGACAATATCCGATGCGGTTTCCTGCTTGTTACAACCCGATGTTCACATCGTTTCAAATGTAAGCTGTACCACAAACTGTCTTGCCCCTCTGGCCAAGGTTTTTGTTCTTTAGTCGATAAATTTTATGTTTTTTCCTTAATAATTAGCCCATTTATTTAATCCCATTTGTGTGATGCAGGTTATAAATGACAGGTTTGGTATTGTTGAGGGTCTTATGACCACCGTGCACTCCATTACCAATATTTTTTTTTCAAAGTTGTTGATTGTTTATTTGTTAGAGGTGGTATTCTGACCCAATGACCCATTTATGTATCATTAATGGGTTAAATTGGGTAATGTTTAATCTCTTAACAGGTTAAATGTTTTTTGAGTTTATTCAAATGTATAAAGAGATAAAAAGGTGTTAAAGTTGGTCTAACCCGGTCTGTTTTAAGTTCCATGGGTGAATTAGGTGAATACATGATAATGTATATTATTATTCATGGGTGTATCTTTGTTAGCCATAAAGATTGTTCTTGTATGATAATTTTGTAGGTTTTCGATTAGCATGTTATTTGGGTTCAATTGAGGTTGAATTCTTCACTGAATATGGTTATTACAGAGTCCCAAAGAGGTTGAATTCTTCACTGAATATGATGAATCAAATCGATACAAAATCTTGGAGATCATAGGGAAGGGAAGTTATGGAGTTGTTTGTTCAGCTGTTGACACACACACCGGGGAAAAGGTTGCGATCAAGAAAGTAACAGACATTTTTGAACATGCGTCTGATGCTATTCGTATCTTGCAGGAAATCAAGCTGTTAAGGCTTCTAAGGCATCTGGATATTGTTGAAATTAAACGGATCATGTTGCCACCGTCTAGACGCTCCTTTAAAGATATTTATGTAGTATTTGAACTCATGGAGTCTGATCTGCATCAAGTCATAAAGGCCAACGACGACTTGACACATGAACACCACCGTTTTTTCCTCTATCAAATGCTACGAGCTATGTAATTGTTATATGTTTCTTTTGCCTTTGGTTGTCATCTCCCACTATATTTATCATTTGTGTCTTTATCGTGTCGTTTTATTGGATGGGTTTCTAACTAGATAATTAGTTTTATTATTACGTAATGAAATAGATTGTCATTGTCGCCGCATTGCGCGGGTCCCCAACTAGTATATATATATATATATATATATATATATATATATATATATATATATATATATATATATATATATATATATATGTATGTACACACACACTCCAACCATAAGTTATTTTTAATGAAAGGCGTGACGAGATAATGTATATACAACATCAAAACTATAATCTTTCCCTCGTATCTATTATAAAAACTAAGAGTTGATTTCTTTTTACTGTATCTCTTAGTTATACACACACACACACTCCAATCAGAAGTTATTTTTAATCAAAGGCGTGACGAGATAATGTATATACAACATCAAAACTATAATCTTTCGCTCGTATCTATTATAAAAACTAAAAGTTGATTTCTTTTTACAGTATCTCTTATACACACACATACACTCCAATCAGAAGTTATTTTTAATCATGAGCTGCTAAGTGGCAGTTAACTTATGCACAAAAACACAAAGGGTATGTTTCGTACATAAATATTCATGTTTCGTGTTTATATTTTTTTGGAACGGCAAAATTATATATATATAAAACTAGCGGAAAACTAACAAGCCAGAGTACATTACAAAAGAAAAGATGAAAAATTAAAAGAACGCCAATAACCCAAATCTAGACAGGTGACTTTTCCTCTATATTTAATCTAAATAAACGATGACACCAAAATATCCCCAAATATCGCATCCACACCACGATTGCCGTCCTTGAACATACGATCATTCCTCCAAATCCAAACATGCCACATGGTAGCATGAATTCTATTCTATTTATTCCTCTATGTCGGTGGACATAGAGGATTTTTAAATTTTTTTTATTTTTAATTTTTTTTGTATATTATATATAGCAAAATTGAGACATGGAAGGGCTTCTAGATTGCTAGTTTGCTAGCTCTTTCACTATACATAAGACCCGGGTTCGAGTCTAACATTCACTTATAATTTGCATGCTTTCTTAATTAACCCATATTTAAAAAAAAACGTTGTGGACATAGAGGATTTTTAATTTTTTTTATTTTTAATTTTTTTTGTATATTATATTATGTCAGTGGACATAGAGGATTTTTAAAATTTTTTATTTTAATTTTTTTATATATTATGTATAGCAAAATTGAGACATGGAAGGGCATCTAGCTTGCTAGCTTGCGAGCTCTTTCACTATACATAAGACCCGGATTCGAGTCTAACATTCACTTATAATTTGCATGCTTTCTTAATTAACCCATATTTAAAAAAAACGTTGTGGACATAGATGATTTTTAAATTTTTTTTTTTAATTTCTTTTTGTATATTATATATAGCAAAATTGAGACATGAAATGACATCTAGCATGCTAGCTTAATAGCTCTTTCACTATACATAAGACCCGAATTCGAGTCTAATATTCATTTATAATTTGCATGCTTTCTTAATTAACCCATATTTAAAAAAAACGTTATTATATAATACTACGTGTTTATTTTTAGGTGTAAATTTTATTTGGAACGATTTGGGTAAAATATTATAATTTTATTTCTTTGGTATAAATTCGAATTACTCTATGTTTTGATGTAAATTTTGCTAGGAAATGTGTTAGAGCGAATGTAATCTATACTTTATCATGCCGCCTATGTCTTCCCCGCACTTGCTTATTTTGATATACGTCTTGAGTTGTTATACGTTTTAACGTAAATTGCGTTTGAAATACTCTATGTCGGTGGACATAGAGGATTTTTATATATTTTTTTGTATATTATATAATTTTTTTGTATGTTATATATTATATATAGCAAAATTGAGACATGGAAAGGCATCTAGCTTGCTGTCTTGCGAGATCTTTCACTATACATAAGACCCGGGTTCGAGTCTAACATTTACTTATAATTTGCATGCTTTCTTAATTAACCCGTATTTAAAAAAAACGTTATTATATAATACTACGTGTTTATTTTTAGGTGTAAATTTTGTTTGGAACGAGTTGGGTCAAATATTATAATTTTATTTTGTTGGTATAAATTCGAATTACTCTATGTTTTGATGTAAATTTTGCTAGAAAATGTGTTAGAGCGAATGTAATCTATGCTTTATCATGCCGCCTATGTCTTCCCCGCACTTGCTTATTTTGATATACGTTTTGAGTTGTTCTAAGTTTTAACGTAAATTACGTTTGAAATATAGTCGATTTAAATAAAATATGTTTTCATTCGATGATACTAATTGGTGTTACTCCATGTTTTACGTAAACTTAGTTCGGAAACAAATTGAGTCAATTATATTTATACTTGGTCATGACACGTACGCTCGCCGCCGCCGTAACGTGCGGCGAGTTAAATAACTAGTTATATATAAACTCTGGAAATTGCATGTTGTAGATATATGCTTGCTATTAAATTTTTAATTAATAGAGTTACCACGCATACACATAGGTTAATTAGTTGGATAACGTATTTTACTAGTAAAATATACCTAAAAGCTAGGATAATATTTATAACAAACTGGGATATTTGCTTATAACATAATTCAACAAATATGTATGGATATCATACATGATTTCCACAATCTTTAGATCTTATATAGGACTGATTTTAAGATCTTGATTTGGTTTGTTACTTTATCTGACTTAAGAATCAATAGTCTGTAAATGGATTGGATTTGGTAAAGTAAATAGAAGAGATGGACTAATAAATAGGGTGTTCTAAAAAAAACTAGGAGTGTTAAAATATATCCGAATCAGAAACCAAATCCCAGATATTCGAAAACCCAAACCCGAAATATCCGAAAATTTGGATATCCGAAAATCCGAATTTTGGATATCCGAAATTTTGGGATGGATTTGGATTCGGATAGTGTTTTTTTAATATTTTCGGATATCCGATTTTTTTATAAAATTTATTAAATAATAAATATCAATTAGAAATTAGAAATTTCAAATATTTCGGATATCTTATTAAGAACTTCAGATATTCGAAAACGATTTTAATAAATATTATTAAATCTTATAAAAATTATTAAATAATCATATAATTTTGAAAATTCAGATATCCGTTCGATAATCCATCCAAATCCAAAATTTAATTCGAATGTCGAATATTCATAATTTCGAATTCGAATTCGGATAGTAAAATCCATTATTTGAAATTTTAGGACGTCCGAAAATCTGGATACCCGATATTAAACACACCTACTAATAACTATGTATAGTGCCTCATAAGAGTTGCAAGTTGTTAGGTATTCAATCACAAACACAAACATGAAACAAAATGGAAGAACAAGAGACAGATATGATCTACATTCTCATGCTACATCTAATATTTAAATTTTATTGATTTGCTCAAGAGATTAAATTAACCCGATGCTATATCTATAGATATACAATTAGAGTTAAAAAGACTGGTAACGAGTAACCATATCCTCGGCCCATGGGATTATGGTCGGCTGCCCATACATCCTTCGCAAAAGACACCACCGCCCAATAATTGAAATAGACAAAAAACATTTGAGTAGGATTCTTTATATTACAGATAAAATCATATTAAAAGAAAATATAAAAGAAAATAAAAAAACTTTTAATCGATATTCAGCAAAGAGAAAAAATATTATGACTTTTATTCAGGGATTTCTGACTTCCACGTCATCTTATGATAACCATATTACGACTTTTAGTCGATATTCAACAAAGAGAGAAAATTTTATGGCATGAGGTTTTCTCAACAATGAGATTTTTTTAGCAATGAATTTCCTCATGAGAAGGTTAGGGGTGCGGTCTCGGCTGAAAAATAGATAGATGAGCCCGATTAAGATAACATCTATCCTCCGAAGCAGGGTCGTATATTTATCGTTTAATATATAAACAAAAGTAACTCGGAGCATCACCAATAAAAAGAATTAAGAACGATAAAAAACGTACCTAGTCAGCTAATATATCAAAAAACACCCAATCTTTAAAACCTTAAAAATCCCTACAATAATAAAACTTAAAAACATTACCAAATCATCACCATCTTTTTATTTTTAACAACTCATTTTTTCTCTCTCTAATATTTTCTATGTATATAAGATCCCACACCAACTCATTTTTGGTAATTTATGGGAAAAAAAACTTGTGTCTTAAAAACATACCCCTCCAATAAAAAAAACTTTATAAATATTTATATGGTTGTTTTTGGGATGCGAAAACCGAGATGGTCTCATAAGAAGATCTTTATCAGAAAATTAAAGCCGTGTCCTTTACGTTTATTCCATGCTAATGTTATTCAAAACGTTTTCTTTACGTTTATCTAATCAAAGTTAAACAAGTTTAAATAAAAAACATAACCAACTAACCATGTTTGTTACACATTTATGTCCCTTTTCATAATATTAAACGTTACGAAATGACTTTTTTAACACTCTTATACAAGTTTCCCAAAGAAGCAAAATTTCACACGTAAACAGATCCCAACAGCTGCCGACTCAATTCACGTGTCCACTTTCCCAAGAAACCCCAAGGGCACTTTCGTAATTTACATTCTGTGTGCGTTTCCGTGGGGGATAAGTTTTCTTCACTGTAACCGACTCACCACCTTCATATAAACCGGTGGCTACAGCCGTCAGTTTCCGCCGCCCCTGTGTCTCTGTGTTTCTCAAATATCGGATGCAGTCGGTCGATTGTTTCTATCTGTTGGCGGCGTGCCTATAATAGCTATTCTTCTAAGGATTGACTCACAAAGTTTCTTGATGTACACGAATACACTATCACATACATCTATACTACGTTATTGATTTCTGTAGGTTTTATATATAATTGATTTGAGTGTTATTTTTGTTAATTTGGTGGATGTTAGATGTATTTTGGAATCATAGAGGCATAGATTCGTGTTTTTGATTGATTTGTGGCGGTGTATATACGCAGCGTTTTGTTCAAGCAACAATTTGGCTTCACAGATTGGGGATTACTCAATTGGAATGCTGAAGTTGTGTTAGTTGTGATTCATTCTTTGGTTACATACATTAGGTTTGCGGATTTTGATTTGGTTAGTTCGGTGGTGTTTAAGTGATTCACAATGGCACGATTATCTCCGGCTGCTGTTGATCGGAGAATGATAGATGCTGGTGAAGAGATTTCGTCGAGTTTCGGTGGTGAAGGGGGTGTTTATGCTCCTGTTATCGAACGTTCTGTTTCTGGAGACGTGTTAGAAGATGATGATGATGATTCTTCATCGGTTTCTGATTGCGAGAGTGTGATTTCTGGAAGTGGAAACGTTGATCATGTTGAAAATGGTTCTATTGAAATCAACGGATTGGTTCGATTGGATGAGGGTGATAGATTGCATGGGGTTATTGAGAAGAAGTTTGTATCTAGATTGAGTGATATTGGGATGAATGTTGAAGTTCAGTATATACACAGGAATATGTTCAATGCTAGTGCAATCGCTCAAGCTAGGGTTAGTAGCTTTCAGATTTACACAAAAGCTGTGGAGAAGAGAAACGGTGGTGATGCTAACGTCAAGTATGCTTGGTTTGGTGCTTCAAAGGATCAGATCAATAATATTATTTTGCACGGATTTGGCTATGATAATATTCAGAAGAATGGTTTCAGTGATCATGGGGTTGTTCTTTCTGCTGATCATTCTCCTCTTGAAAGGTCAGTTGATCTTAATTCATGTTCTTTATGGTTAGTTTAGTTGATCTTAATCATGTTCTTTATGGTTAGTTTAGTTGATCTTAATCATGTTCTTCATGGTTAGTTGAGTTGATCTTAATTCATGTTCTTTATGGTTAGTTTAGTTGATCTTAATCATGTTCTTTATGGTTAGTTTAGTTGATCTTAATCATGTTCTTCATGGTTAGTTGAGTTGATCTTAATTCATGTTCTTCATGGTTGGTTGAGTTGATCTTAATCATGTTCTTCATGGTTAGTTCAGTTGATCTTAATCATGTTCTTCATGGATAGTTTAGTTGATTTTAATTCATGTTCTTTATGTTAATTTTGGTTGATCTTAATCTATGTTCTTTATGGTCAGTGTAGTTGATCTTTATTCATGTTCTTTATGGTTAATTTAGTTGATCTTAATTCATGTTCTTCATAGTTCATTATACTCTGATTATGTGTTGTTTAGATGATTCTATAGTTTTAATAGCCTTAACAATAGGATTTGATCTTGGTGCTTAACAATAGGATTTGATATTGGTATTTTGTTTCTATTAGAATATATTATGATAATGATTCCATAATATTAACAGTATGCACTCTGCAATTGCTGATGAAGATGGAGTCGAACACATTATTCTTTGTCGCGTGTTATTGGGCAAATCAGAGCTTGTTAACCGTGGATCTACGCAATCCCATCCGAGTTCTGAGGATTTCCAGTCGGGTGTCGATGACTTGGTGTCCCCAAAGAAGTATATCATTTGGAGTAGTCAGATGAACACTCATATATTACCCGAATTCGTCATAAGTTTCAAGACCCTAACGAACATTAACAGTAAGTCATATCAAGAATCTTTTGTAAGCATCAATGAATTTCATCGTGTTGTTAAGTGGTTCCAATTGATTATACACACTGTTAAATATGATCCAGGGCATAAACAAGATGGAGTTCATGTTGATAGACCCGTTTCCCCTTGGATCCCTATTCCAGATCTCATTGCAGCACTATCAAAGATTTTGCCCCCTAAAGCTATCAAAGAGATGACACAAATTCGTCGAAGCTACATTGTAAGTGCCAACAAATACTTACCTGCATCCTTAAATCTTGGTTTCAGTTTCTTGATCCTAATGGTTTTTATGGTTTAACAGGAGCATAAAATCTCTAGACGTGAAATGATTCGGGGAATTAGACAAATCACTGGTGATAGGATGCTGATAATGGTTCTCAAGAATTTCACCGAGAAGGTAGCGATTCATTTTCTTTTAGTTAAAGATTTTTCCTTGTTGAACTGTGATCAAGAATATAACTTATGCTTAAATGTAATATCTTAATACTAAAATTGATCTGATATAAGAACACAACCAAAATGGGGCTACATGTAACTATCTTTAGAAAACAAGATTTTTACTACACAGGAAACAGGATGATGATGACGAAGATAATGATCTTTGTTTTTGATTTTGCAGAGGCGATGTAATGGATTCAGGTGAAATGTGGAGGTTACTATAATAACAGTATGAGCAGAAAGAAGATTTGAGGGAAATATGAATTTTGCAGGTGAAAACCAAAAAGGAAGTAGTGTTAGATATGCTAGGCCACAGTTTTACATTGACACACTGACGTTTGTAAACCTCGAATAATTTCAATTATAGAAACTGATATCCGTTTTATACTTCATATGGAATTCCCAATAACTTTTGTATGTTGTTTCAAATATGGTGTTCGTTATCATTATACATGCATTATCGCATTATTTAATTTATTTAAACATGATATCTATGTGAGATATTCTCACCTTATTCTGAAGTTTGCAAATGAATAAACATTAAATGGATACATTCTAATCATAAATAACTTCAATGGAAGACTTACATATATGTATGTACGTACGGGTTCCTGCGTTCGTTTCAAAAGTAATAATAATATATGTTTGTATATGAATATTTTTAGGAATAAGCAATAAATGTTTGTTTAGAATTGAAGTAAGGGTTGTCATGTGGGTGGGATATATGATTGGATCAGGATGTATGTTTGAGCTGGATATATGACTGGCAAACCTAAGTTTTATCGTTGTCTTATGAACTTTTGGAAACAAACGTCCAATATAGGAACCATCCGGGGGTTACAAAATTGTAGGAGTGTGAAGAGGTTGTGTGTTCGGCTTGGAATGGCTTTGATGCTTGGTTTCGGATTGTTTCTTTAAAATGTCTGCGCCGCGCTCACCACACACAGACATTACCATCAGCAAAGTGTTTGTTTTTACGAAGACATTTCATTAAAAAAGATCTACGCGAGGTTGTCTTCTTCACCTCTTTTAGTGCAGACCTAAAAATAAACTTCAAACCTCTTCTCAAAACAAATCACCTCCCAAATTCTATCCCCATCTCCCTCTTTCGATCGTTCTAACCCCATCCCTACCCCCATCCCCATCCTGTCGCCTGCATACGTCCCGCCGCCGGCGCGTGCTTGCCCTCCCGCCGCCGCCGTCCCTTCAAACCCTCCCGCCATTTGTCCCTGTGAGCCCTCCCACCGCTGACTTCTGCTACGATCTACTCGGGTTACCAGCATTCTGACCCTTCTTTCCGATTCCTACAATCTTTCTTAATTTCAATTCAATTGTTCTGATTGATGTCTGTAGGATCTATGGTTCTATCAAAATGCCATGCATATGAAATCAAGAGAGCTTGCTACAAGCTCTCGTTAAAGTAGTAAGTTGATTGTTAATTGATGTAATATAAAGTTTGATTGGGTTTTGTTGTTTGCTTTTTGAATTGAAATATTTTTTCATTTGTTGACTTTTGATGTTAAACAAATTACTCTTCAACTTCAAGATTGATATAGATTATAAACTGTTTTAGATAGCATGTTAAACTGCCTTAAACCTTGTTTTTGTGTATTGGTTTGCTTAGGATTTGTGATTTGGTTTGTGGTTTGTGATTTTGTTGGGTTTGGGTTATAGTTTATGTTATTTTGGCCGTCTGCAAAAGTTACAAGTCAAACGATTTTTTTCTTACAGACTGCAGAGGTTTGATCCACATCTTTTTCTACCAGACTGCAGACATTGTATCTCCGAAAAAACAAACTGGATCTAATATAACTTGGGTTTGATTTGTATGAAATTTGACTTTATATGGTAATGAATTAGGACCATTATCCATGTCAACCATCATAAATTGAAGAACAAAACTCGAATTACGGGTTTGATCTTTATGAAATTTTAGTGTCACGTCAACCTAGTTTATTAAAATTGTCATTTCTTTTGAAGATGGTCAATTTATCTATTATACATTTCCCCATCTGGGTGACCATCCTCGTCACGTTACTTGAGAAGATACGTGCCCATTTGCACAAAAGTGGCCCTTGATGTTAAAAGTACATACTATCGAGATAAATGATATGTTTTGATTGGAATATATGTATTGATTAGATGTAATTATATTCTATGGTTGTGATAATAACTAAAAAAAGCCAATAATATAAATAAGATCAATGAAATACGTAAGTAATTGCTTATTGATGATCGAATAAGTACATCGTTTAAGACTGCATAAAGCATCACCTTAGCATAGTAAGTTCGATTAAAAAATAACACAACTATATACAACTATATATGATACACAAGAGAGAATTAATATTGCTTTCAATTCTAGAAACATAAAACATGTTATTAAGGCGTCAAAGATATTTCTAAAAGTTATAAAGAAAAACACATTGTCTAATTTGTTAATGACTCAAAGGTTATAGGTTAATTGTTTTTATTTTACGAAACTATTTCTTTCTTTTTTTTCTGACAACTATATACTCATCTTAAATATTCTTAATATATACCTATCATGAGAAAAATGTATAATGAGATTAGATAATTTTAGCCCTCAAGTGAGATATTCATGATATATAAATATTGATAGGTTATGGGTTCAAGTCTTAATTTAAGCAAAATACTCAGAGTTGAGCCAATAGATTTTCTCAGTAATAAGTTTTCTGCTGAGGGGGTTGGAGGTGCGGTACCAGCTGAGAAACGGATAGATAAACCGATTAAGATAACAGCTATTCTTCAAAACAGGATCGTAAATTTGTGGTTAAAAAGATAATAATAATTTTAGCAAGTTCCTTGGTGTTAGCTGAAAAACAAATCAGAGTATATTGTCGGCCCAATAAAAAGCCTAGTTTGCCACTTCACACACAACTTCCCCTCGAATACATTCATTTGACATTTCAATCACACACTCGCTCTTCAATATCAACTCAAAAACTTCTGAATTTCATCTCCGGTGACACCATGCAGTCCGGTACACTCACCGGTGTATCACCCACCTTCACCACCTATTCTTCCAACAACCTCGCAGATGTCGCCGCTAGGGTTATCGAAGAATTTCGCCACGAAAATGCAAGCGATTATGATGATATCTTCAATTTCAACGATTATGATGAAAACGTTGATAAAATTATTCATCCGGAAAACACGAAGGATGAGAATGATGATGAGTTTGAGTTTGCTGTTGTTTGTACCGACGTGAATTCCTCTTCGAATTCAGCTGATGAGATCTTCACACAAGGTCGTATTCTGCCTCAATATCCTCTATTTGATCGGAGTTTGTTGTTAGACGTCGACCCTAATCTGATTAACGTCGTTAACGACACGGCGGAGAACGACGGTAAGCCGTCGTCTCTGGCGGTGCGTCTTCCTCTGCGAAAGCTTTTCAGCGAAGATCGCGATTTCGGTTCATCATCGTCATCAGAGGCCGACGATCTCGACGGACTCACTCCGGGAACCTATTGCGTGTGGAAGCCGAAGACAGAATCGCCGGAAAGGTGTAAGAAGAGTAATTCCACCGACGATTCGTCACGCCGGTGGAAGTTTCGCGACATTCTGTACCGGAGCAACAGCGACGGTAAGGAATCTCCGTTTCTGCTGTTTAAACCTTTAATTGCGACGAAGAAGAAGACGAACGACGAAACGGTGAAGAATAATCCGGCGATTAAAGCAGAAAACAGAGCTCACCGGAGACCATCGTACCTACCGTCGGGACAAACTCTCGTCGGTGCATTTACGACGGTAAGTCGATCCAATAGGAGTTTACATCCATTCTAAATCATTTAAATAGCTTTAGGGTTTGAATTTATCAAATTAAACATCAGGAGTGATCATCTGTGCCTACAAATTAATGAATTCTCTGTAATTTTGAGTAATTTGTTTTCCGGCGAGTGACGTCATCGCCGGAGATTGATCCGCCGACGGTGTGGGTACTTTCGTGTTGGTGGAATAATGGATCAATAATGAGACAGCTTTTGGAAAAGTAAAGGGGGCAAATTGTAAAAAATGAAAAAGTTAAAGGGGAATAAAGAGAAAAAAGAAAAGAAATGGTGTGGTGACGGTTGAACATACGGAAAGTGTGGGTGTGGGTTTGATCGATTGATTACACGTTGACGGTGTAACAAATTTTCGATGGTTATGTGCGGTTTTCTTGTGATTATCGTTGCAATTACGTGTGACATTTTGGATCGTCTTCATGTTTGATATTTTTAAAAAGTAGTATTGTTTGTTATAAGTGGTAACGTGTGATTAGCTTATATCAAGTTAATAGAAGAATCATTTACTAGTTTGTTAATGTTTATTTTAATAAAGACAACATAAAATGAAGATATTTAAACTTCAGAGCAGGATGACAATGAAACAAAGACTAATAACTTCAACATGAATGAGACAATGATTGTTGCAAGAGTTCAAAACTAAAAAATGCAATGCCTAACAATAAGTCTTGTTATAGTAATAAACTAACATATCCGATCAGCATTCTGTGTAGCAATCGCCGATGAATTCGAATAATATGAGATTCGTGTGTTTCGTTTTCAATTAAAACAATTCGATGGTTCACTTGAATTTTCCAATCGGATAAAACTCACACTTAATCTTGGAGAACAAGTATGAAATCAATATAAATTCATGAACTAGTAGATATAACCAAGAAGAAGATTAGTCTTAAAGGGTTTGAGGCTTGAAAAAATGTTTTTGATAGATATCTTTTGACTTTATTTTATTTTATTTATTCAATTTGTCCTGTCAAATAAAGCTTATAGATATATATGCTACCGTGTCTTACCGGTGCTGCGTTATCAACATGATGCTAGTTATGTCGTGGCAACAGTAGCTCATCCCACAATAACTCAAGTCTCTATGAAATTAGATTCTTCAGTTTGTTTTCATGAAATTTTATCCGTTGAACCTGATTCTCATCATAAATCTTCTTAGTTTTGTATGGTTCCAAATTTCTAATTTATAAAAAGTCACTGGTACGATCCTCTATTTAATGACCTCCATTATATATGCCTTTTATTAAATAATAAAAACTGGCATAATTATTTATCTCTTTTTTTTTTGAATGAGCAATGACCAATAATTTAACACGGTCACCGTCATACATCAAAAGGAATGTTTTAGTTGGGAACTTGTTGTCTAACAATTGATAAATTGCCATTTTCAGTTGTCAAAAGGGTTCATACGTCAACTTACATCTCAATATTTGCCTTCGAAAAGGAACAAAAAACTTACATCTCATTTAAGCTAAGACAAGGGTATATTTGTCCCAATCAGATTTCATATTATAGTTTTCAAAATAAATTTATACAATATATTTGGTAAGTTTGTAAGGAGCATATGTAACTTACCCTTGATATTTAATTACTATTCACATATGGTAAAGAAAGATAATAAAAACTAAAAAAACATTAATTAATAGAAAAATAAAAATAAAAACAACCATTAGCATAGCTTAGTGGCAAAAGTATGTGCCTCTCGTATTTAAGGTCAAGAGTTTAAGTCTCACTTTAAGTATTTGAAGTAGATTTAATTTGATATATGACCGGATTAAATTAGGGTCATTTACAAAAGTAGGAAAAAAATTATACACTTTATTAAAATAATAGCATTGTTGAAGTAGTGACGAAACTTTGAACACTTTCTATGAAGAAACACGTTAAAAGAAAAGTAATTCCTTTTACTATTAATAACTAAATCGAATAGATCCAAATTGCAAGTATTGTAACCAAATTGACATGATTTATGTAAGGTGGAACAAACAAATACAAGTAAAGTTTATGCTCTAGCATACGTCTTAACATTAACCTACATGAATCAGGTTTATCATGATATGTTGGTAATAAATTGTCTTGCAATGATATATTTGGTAAGCTTACTTAACAAGAAATCAAACCAAATCTAGATCGGTAATCATGTGATTAATGTTTAAATACACAAAATAAGGTTAACAAAGCCGAAAATCTTCATCATCAACGATTCATGATTGAGAATCCTTACACAAATCATCATCCTTAGAGAGAAATCGTAAAAGGGTTTGATGTTTAAAGATTTATCAACATTCTAAATCTTAGACATATTCATGCCACATAACTCATAAGCATGAACCACAACCTCTACTTAAAATAAACGGCCTCTACGTACATAAAGTTTTGAACACTTTCAAAAACCGGCCTTACATAAAATAATAATTTACAAGTTACATATAATACTTATAAGTTAAAACCACTAGCATATCTATAAAAGAAACCTAATAATTTAAAATTCCTAATACCAACTTAGTGAAAGCATACATTGCGGTTGAATCTACAGGTTGACACCTAAGTGGGTATCAATGTATCATTAGTGGATGGGTTGGCCATCTTATACAATATATGGGTCCTTTTCACTCCATCTTTAGAATTACTGGCAGACCAGTTCAATGGATGCAATTCATATCGATCACAAATGGGTCGCCGACCGACACGGAAGGTATTTTAGATTTCTTGGTTGTAACCTTAATTATATCAAGATTGATGAACTTAAACAATCTCAAGTCCGAGTTTTATATATCGAATCGAAATTGTATATACTCATGAGTTCAAACGAGCCTGTTAGTTGTATAAATAACAATGATATTTTTCATAAATAATATTACATAATCAATATTAGTAAGTGTAGAATTACCATGAAAATAACTAAATAATATATTTTGTTATATATAAAATTATAATTATAAATATATAAAAGTAGTTATATATATATATATAATAGACTAAAGACCCGTGTAATACACTGGTTCAATCATTAAATATTGTTTTTAATTAAAAAGATTCGTAAGTTATAATACTATTGTTAATTCTTTGTCTATCGATTTTTATTTTAATTTTTTAAAATTATTTATAGATAATATTAGTAGTTTTTCTTTATCAATGCTTATAAATCTAAATAATATAATATGAAATTAAATTAACTTATAAATAAGAACTTTAGGTAATAATCAATTATATTGAACATGAGAACATCTATAAACATCTGAAAACTTCTTTATATACAAAATTTGATATTTTGTTTGTAATTTTATCATCATTGTCTAATATTAATAATTTTACTTCATGTCTACTTGTAACTTGAGATAATGCAACATAAAGCTTGAATCGGTGTCAGGGACCAAACATACAATGATTACACAAAAGTTTGGACTATCTTTGTGATTTTTAAAGTTTTAGGGCCAAACATGCAATTTGTTTAAACCACATGGACCATTTATGTAATCTTCTCTTTCTATTGGTCAAAACATAAATCAATTTCATGCTTACATCAATTAATACTAAATTAAAGTTTCATGCTTTCATAAAGAAAAATATAAATTAGTCAAACTGATGTTGAAAAACCAAAATACTAAAGTTTATATTGAAATCAAAATTAAATCCTTAAATCGTACAGATCACTATTACTATTGCAATCGAGATTTGTATATATGAGCATTGAACTGAGACTTTACAGAAAAGCTTTTGTGATTTAAAACTTGGGGTGTAAATGATATTAAATAAATCAATGAAGGCGTAAAATAATCGGCTATTTGAACTTAAAACATAACATGATTTTAGGTAAATCGAAACCATGATATGCTTGTAAATTGAAAAGGATATGAAATGGTTCATCTTTCTATTTAAAAATCAATATCATGATTTCAAAAAATCAAGACCTTGAATTGATTATTAGAGACCCTTGATTTTAAGAATAGAAGACGCGTATTGTAACGTCCCAAATTTCCAAAAATAAATTTAAGTGACGAGATAATATTAATAATGGTATTATTGAATTTTACCTCGCGAAAAGATTAGTAGTTTGTCAAGTTTAGACTGGAAAACAAAATGTGAAAACGTGAGGGACCAAAATGGACAATTTAGAAAACCATAAAAAACAAACCCTAAGCCCCCCCCCCTTTTCTTCCCCAAATCCACGAGCCTCTCCCCTCTTCCCCCTCTTCTCTCGTTCGAACCCCGAACCCCGGCCACCGGCGGCCGATTCCGGCGAGTGCCGGCGAGTGGCACACCCCTCCTTGCTCCCCTCGACACCTGAACTGAAGAACAACCCTGATTTCTCCTAAAACGCAACAAGCCACGAGAACCGAAGGCGAAAGAGACGGTCACGGGTCCGCTCGAAGTTGGTAGTGGTGATGGTTCACGACGGTCAAGTCGAAAGAGGTCGTAATTGTGGAAGTATACTAGCTATTGGGAGTATCCCCATCCCGAAAGGGGCGACGTGGCTGCGTTGTTTTCGGTCGAGGTGAAGGTGGTCGTGGCTGTGGGTGTTGTGGTTGTAGATGACAGCTTTGGTCGAGTGTTGATGGTCGTCGTTGATTGTGGCTGTCGTGTGTTGGTGGTGTCCCGATGGTGGCTGTGGGTGTCGCGACGGCGACTGTGGTGTTGGTGGTCGATGGTGGCCGCGTTGGCGGTTATTATGGTTCAGGTTGTCGGTTGGGTTGGTGCTACGGTGATAATGCAGCGGTAATGGCAGGTGGTGATTGTGGTGGAGCTGTTTGGTGGTGGAAGTCGCGTTCTGGTGGCCCCGACAACCCGGTGAGCTGTGAACCTGCAGATCTGGGCTTATACATGCCTCTAGTAGCCCGATCTACAAGGTTTGTGGTAGTAGAAAACAGTCAACCATGGTGGTACACGATGGATTGGTGATTCATAGTGATGGTGATGATAGATGATGATGATGATATCAGGATTATAGTTGGATGATGGTAATGTATTGACGATAGATGTGTTATGATAATGGTTGTTTGAACGGTGCTGTTGTAGATGATGATGTTGTTGTTGTTGGATGATGATGGCGTTGTTGTTAGATGATGATGATGTTGTTGTTAGAATGATGATGATGAAACTGTTAGACAACGATGATGATTGTTTTATAATGATGATGTTAATGGTGTCTAAATGTTGATGATAAAGGTGTTTGGTTGCTCATGATGGTGCTTTATGATGAAGATGAATTAGTAAACATGGGCTTAAGGTGACAGATACTTGATGATGATGACATGATGTGTACATGATGGACTAGCTATGTTTAGGATTATCTTGATGTTTAAAAGGGGGATGGTCCTATGATGATATGGGTTATGAATACATAACAAGGATAGTTAGCATAAAGTCGTGGCATGGTTATAGATTGATGATTATGGTAATGATTCTAGTATGATAATGTTTAAGTGGCCCGGTTATGTTAATAATTCGATGGTCTTGTTATGGTTAAGGCAACGTGTTTGGGGGAGTCATTTTGATGGCTACGGTTCGTGCCATTACAATGATTATGTTTTAGGTGTTTTCTTGACTGTTTGGGTATGACATGAGGTTGTTGTATCCGATTGGGGGCAGCGTAGACTGGCTAGTTATGCTAGACGACTAAGAAGGTAGTCGGGTTGTGCGCTTGTTCGGGATGACGTAGAATGTTTATTATGGGCGATATGGGTTAAAGCTAGACGACTTGGGATGATTTCTTTATGGATTGCAGTAACGACACCCAAGGTGAGTTTCTAGACCCCCTTTTTACATGTTTTATACGGTTTTTGGGGCTGGAAATACATGTATGTATGTTTCTATAAGGTTGGGTATTTTACCCGTATATTTATTTGCATGTGTATGTGGGTCGGGTATGTAATGGGAAGATGTATGGTTATGAATATATTGAGTCCATGCTTAGAACGTATGTGAATGTTTAGAATTAAGTGATATGATGTTTGGGACTGGAACACGACTTAGAAATATGAACAGACTGTTATTACGCCTAATAAGTCCAATAGTGCTCATGAGTCCCAATAGTGCTCATGAGTCTGAAAAGTAAACTAAGTATGGAGTTATGAGTCCCAATAGTGCTCATGAGTCCCAATAGTACTCATGAGTCTGAAAATAAACTAAGCATAAGATGAAAAGTCCAACAAGGCTCATACGCCCAAAATACTTGGACTTTTTAACAGATTTTCCTTGGAAGTCTGTGCAGTAGGGTTTCACATGAATGTTGACTAGGACGTTATTGAATGTGAATGATGATGTTTGAATGTAATAATATCCTTTTCTTAATATTATAATTAATATTATGATTAGGGATATTATTAAGATTATGAATAATATTATTAATAATATTATTAGTATTATTATTATTATGCTTATTAATAGTAATACTGTATGGCTCTATGTGGAATGATCATGATCAGAATTATTATCATTAATAAAGTGAAAGATTAATGATAAAGAGGAATGGAACGTAAACGAATGAATGAAAGTCTTGCAAGCAAATGAATGGAGGTGCACACCCCTTGCAGGTGTTAGCTCAACTGTGATGCGGGTTCGCTACCCCGAAAGATGCACACAGGGTCAATCCTTGAGATTGATATAGAGGTGAGTGACTTGGTGTCACAACAGACTCACAGCAACAGACTCACAGGATGTAGGTCAATCTTTGTGATTGGCTTAGAGGTGAGTGACTTGGTGTCACAACAGACTCACAGTATGTAAGTCAATCTTTGTGATTGGCTTAGAGGTGAGCGACTTAGTGTCGCAACAGACTCACAGCTTAAGTAAAGAGGAATGATAAAAGTACGAATTGAACGACGATGAAGATAATGAAAGTATTACCTATGTGTACGTACGATGTATGATCACCTGTGAAAATGAGGAATGGTTTTTGAACGAAAAGTAAAGTATTTTAATTATAAAACTAGAACTCACTCAGCAACGCTGACTTTTATGTATTTTCCAGTTGGCAGGTAACAGGTTGCTGAGGATGGCACACGGGGATGGCTACTGGCGGGCAAGACTGACATCCATTTATGTTTTTGACAATACTGTTGTTTTGTAATTCAATCAATTAAATATTTTGTGAACTCATAAACTAAAATGTATTGCTTAACAACAGCGTTCTAAATGAATGGATGGTTTTTGTTTAAAATTAATTCCGCTGCTTAACTTTATAATATGTATGTTTTATGCTGTGAACGACCAACTGTGAGGTTCCCGGGATAGGGGGCCTTACACGTATGGAGTTTTTTCTCCTTTGTATAGGACGAGTGAATTAAGAAACCTTTAATTACTTGTTTGAATAAGCAAGAATTCAACATGTTTCAATTCATAATTTTAGTGTAATACAACCTGTGAAAACTCATTATATTATCTGTTTGTTGGGAAAAGTCAACTTGTTCTTGGATGGAAAAAAACCGTCAACTATAACTTGCAATTTTTTTTCAGGATTTTATTTTAAAACCATCGCAATGTCTTGTAATGAGTTTTTTCAAAGTAGGATTGGTAGAAAATTAACTTAACAATATAATTTTTTTAAAAAATATTTACCCAAATGGTTTTTTTACTAAAAATTCAAATTTTCTTATTCATAATATGATTGGATAAAATTATTTATGTTTTTACTAATGTTATTTAAGTAAAATTAAAAAGATAAAGTTTCAATAAAATAAAAACTAATTTAGCATCTCTTATGATTTTGAAAAATGTTTTATAGTTGTTTTTATGAAGGGTTTCTTTTTAAATAACGTTTTCCCACTCATAAAAAATATTAATAATCTTTCATAAGTATTTTTCTAACATCTATTTATACTTTACTTGTTCTTATAAAAAAATCTTTTTATGAAACAAAATGGTTTTATATTAGATAATTGTTTTAAACATAAATTTATATATAGTAATAATCATTTTATATAATTATATACATAAAAGATAAAAATAAACATCATATACATACAATGTTAGTTTCGCTTGCGAGCCGGCTCGATCTCGACAGATGAAACTTGGGTTCAAAACCATTTATTAAATGAGTTGTAAAATGAGTTCAAGCTTGTTTAAGCTAAGCTTAATTAGAGTTTTTAGCAAGTCAGTCTCGAGTGGCTCACGAGACGGCGTGACTCGTTTCTCCCCTAATTGTTGATTGAAATCTATTAGCAACATACATGTCATCGGTAATTGAGAATTACATTTATAATTCGTAAAATAAAATAAAAATACACCATTCATTTTTTTTTGTTTCGTCATGATATTTATATAAAAATATTTTTAAAGAATGTATTTTTTGTTAAAAATAGTTTTTCTTATTATATCTTTTAAGCTACTTATAAACATTTTCAAAAAATGCATATTTTTAAAATTAAAAAAAATAAATATGCCTACTTTGTGTGAAATTAAAACAAAATTATAGTAAAAAATCAACTTTTCTATGTAAAAATATGATTTAAAATTAAGTCTGAGTGAACTAAAATAAACCAAAATATTTTAGAAAAACTTTTGTTCTTAGTTACGACATATGAACCAAATGGTTTTACAATTTTATTAACCGTTGTACTTGAACTATTTCTTATTTTAAAATAAAATAAATTTAATCAATAACATTATATTGAGAGAAAAACACTTCCTTAAACACCTATTATGGTAAATAAATATTTTATATACGCTATTTAAGGGGGAAAAACTCACTTTGTAATTATATTAACAGTTAATGATATTCAAATAAATTATGACTAATAATAAGGATAGATACATTTTTAGGCAGGAAATTAAATCATAGGGGCCTAAGAAAACACACAAGATATTTTTTTATTAATAAGTGTAAATTTAATTAAATTCAACCACAACTAAATGAACTAAGATGAAGCTTGGAATGTTTTTTATATTGAACAAGCAGAGCTCATGTTTAAGCGAATTAATGCCCGGCATGGCTCGTGCTTAGTTGAATTAATGCTCAGCATGGCTCATTTATAATGTAGCTTCATGCATATTGTTATTATTATTTTCCTATCGTTGTTTTAACATATACTAAAAACCACTATATATTTGGAGTAAACTCAATTTATAATCTCATTTTTGAAATATTTCAGACGACCTTTATTTTGAATAATAATTAATTGTTTTTAATGTTAAAGACACGAAGGGTTTAAAACTCTCTAAAGCGTCAACGAAATTTTTTTAAAAGATAATTCTATTCTATTCCTACTTTTAAACTAAACCCCATCTTATAACTATCCAGAATAAAACATGAAACCTCCTCACAAATAACGCTCTTAGAGACAAAGTCTCTATCACTAGACCACCAATCCTACGGTTGCTAGCGAAGCTATTGATTATGTTATTAAGAAAGTATGTCATTCTATTAATAATTACCGTTATAACTGTATTGTATACCCCACTTCTATACCCGACCCGATTAGTCAAACCCGCACTAGTCAAGCTTATCATGCGTTGGTCAAACTCACTACCTCACTAACTCCTCCCTTAATCGAGTAAGCTATGTAGTGGAAGCTTCACCCACTATTAATACTACTCACTTCTGACATCTAGGAAGACGTGTATATATATGACTAGGATGTTTTTATAATGGGGCCACGGATAAATTAGTTTATTTTAGTAGGAGCGAACTCATGATATATGAAAAAATTACTCTACCGACTAAAAATTTTCGTGGCACCCCTTCTGGCCCCTAAAAAGCATCGCCCATGGGCTTAAGACTTAAGGGTAAGATATAATTGCCACTTTACTCATTATTCACGTTTGCATACTATGTAATATACTCTCATTGTGGCCACCACTTGGTCATCTTTGTTCGCCACCTTTCGATTGCACCTCACCTCCACAACAATCATCTTCAAGGTTCAGTATCATATGGTGGGGTTGGTGTTTGTGTTTTCTGGCCGTAGGTGGACGGATTTTACCACTTTTTTCAGTTGAGAAATCGGTGACCGACGTTGTACAAGTTGCCACCGTTGTCGGACTTATTTTAGCGACTATCCTATGATGAGCTTGAACCGCCGTGCATCGCTATCTGCTGGTGACTATGTCGCTATATCGAAGGAGACGTCGCCGGAACGCTCCTGTCATCACGTACACCCTTCGGAGACGCTCCGGCATCCCACTCTCTCACACACGTGAGCGTTTTGAGGGAAGATTTTAACATCTTATTGATTTTCGTTAACAAAATGATTTCAGGTCCGCTTGGAAATTCAGCAAATCTCCACTAAAAACAGGAAATACATTTAAGGTATTTTGTTAAATAAATAATAAATAAATATTAAATAAATCAAAATATATATAAAAAAAAGTTAAAGAATTATCACACGTCTAGGCTTACAATAAAATTTGGGAGAGAAAAAGTTAATTGAATAACAACTAATACTAATTATTTAAAAAATTGAATTGAATTAAAAAGACAAAAAAAATATGTAACCGCGTGATTGCATGTATTAAGGTTATAAAAACGTTTTTTTTTCATTTCTTTCCTATTAGTTACAACTAGTAAGAAGCCCCCGCGCGATGCGGCGGGTTTTCTTGCCTTATCAATAACTTCATCCTGCAGGACTTGCTTCCAACCTCATACGACACAAAATAATATGTGAAACACAACTCTTAACATCATAAAATTTTTTACAATGCATTATGTCATTGATTTGGTTACAAAAGACTTTAACATCATATATATTTTGGTGAATAGCAGGCAATATAGATATGTATTTACGTAACTCTTGATATTAAAGTTTTCATGACTTTATTGCTATTAAATCCTCCCAAAAAGCATAGGCAAATAATTAGTCAATGTCCCCATGACGATCACTCCCATTTGAAGATGATAATAACACCTGTGATAAAGACAAAAATTAAATAATCAGTATCAAACTAATTAAATCCATAGAAAAATAAAAACCTTATCACGATAACGGCGTGACGTATAACGCCGTGAACACCAAGCAAAAACGAACACACACATCAACGGAAAGCAAACGCCCTTAACAGACACCATTAAACCTCAATTCAACCGAGTTACGACTCATCACACGGAAATGCTATTAGCAATTGTACGTGGAAGGCCAGCATTTAGTTCTGCTTATCTGGATGAGTTCCCTTACAACCTTGAAGACCATACATCCTGGTTACATTCACTTTTTACTCAACTTATGTGTGTTTGTATGTGTGTCATATTATTATTATATTATACTGAAGTACTTGCAGGTTTGCTGCTGTTTCGTTGGCTGCAAATTTGATCTCTTCAGTGAATGCAGGTTTGTCGTTTGATTTTCTTGATTCTCACCACACGCCACCGGTAACAGTGGTTGAAGGGTTGAATTCTGCTGCAATGTAGTGGTGTCCTTTGTAGAGGTTCTTGATGCCTTTGGTGACTGTGGGTGTTGGTAGCTTTGACGATATTGAGGACTATCTGATCATATTCGATTAGACCGCCTGCTGGTCTTTTTCTTTTCTGTGAGCGATTCATCTTTGAAAATGTTTTCTGCAGTTGTATCAAGATGTTAAACATAAGCCTAAGTCAGTGTTTTTGACCATCTTTTTCATCTTATAAAAGAGAGACTAATATCATGTAAATGTAACAATTCATCAAATAAAGAGAAAATATTACCTCTCTTGGCTGTTGGGCCATGCATATGCCCCAAAAGTGCAGTTGCAGCAGTGTCCAAAGAGAGACCCAATCTCTAGAGCTTCCACTTCCGTACTCTGCATTGGCCGAAAGAATTGTATCCTGACCACCCACCCAAAAAACACTGTCCACTGTCCACCCAAAACACTTTTCCAGATCTCCACCATGTATCTTCTTGAATGCGTTGCAGTGGGTCGGACAGATTGTGTCTCTTCAGTTTTCTGCCTATGTATCTTGAATGCCTATGTATGTGTATGTATATGTGTATGTGTATGCAACGCAGTGGTTAATCTGTCCACCTTTAAAGAAAACTGAATGTATGTGTATGCAACGCAGTAGTTAATCTGTCCCAGGTTCCAGGTTCCACTGCGTTGCATACACATATACAACACTGTCCACCTTTAAAGGGGTGGAGATCTGGAATGCTTTTAGCCCCACTGCGTTGCATACACATATACAACACATATACAACGCATTCAAGATGCAACACAGGTCCATGTAAGTGTTTCTCGATAATTTATCATGGTAAAATATGGTTTAAAAACTTAAAAAGTGGAACAATGTTTATATCTACTCACCCTGAACAGAGAGCTGTACAAAAATTTAATGTCTTTCTGACTTTTCCCGTGAATACATGTGTGCTAACTCTTCCATCAAACATAACAGAGCCACCAAGATCCTCAATTATCTGTCATCAATATCAATATTAAAGAAAGCAATTAAGAACATGCAAAACCATTAAACCATATTACCTTGTCAGATTTGATATTTTAGCATCATCCACAATGTTCATCAACATGAATTATAGCAATTTGTTTTTTCAGCAATGTTCATGCTCAAAGGAACTCCAAGTGTAGGTGTAAAATCTGCCAAATCTTTATCCCTGGAAATGGTTATGGGGCTTACATCCCTACAACATTCATTACTATAATTACCTCTTGAAATACAACCACTATCTGATTGACAAACAATCAGATGACCGCCTTTGACTTTCTTTGACTTTAGTGAGGTATGAGAGGCTTCCCAAGTCCTCTTCTTTGCACCTGACAAAGAACACGAACAATGTTTTGCATCAACATCTGTTTTAGTTCTCATCTCATCTCCACCATTTCCTGTATTGATGCACTCTGGACTGTACAAACAAACCTGATCCTGAGAACCTATTACAAAAATAAAGCCGTGTAAATTCAAGCGCATATAAATATCAGTTTATAACAAATATGTAATGCTCACTTTCTATCAAGGAGTTCTTTTCAACACTTTTTCATCTCCAGACTTTAAGAGAGAAGACGGCTGTAAATTGTTTGCATAGTTATCTGAATATTCCTTAGTTAAGTGAGCAATCATGAGGGTTGAACCACCAGGAAAGCATAAAGCTTTCCTAATATCTGCCTTAATCGGTAACTTTCTAGCTCTACCCTTATCGTCTACCTTCCCAACTGATACAAACCCCTATCATTTTATGAAGTATTAGAACTACCTAAATGACAAAAGCAGTTACACAAATAGAGACATGATTTCTTCAACAGAAATATTACATCAGCTAACAATATAGACACTTTGTTAATCAACCAAATATAATTCTTAATTTGAAAGAAAAAGGTACAAACAGTAGCTGCCTGTTACCTGTTTGAGCCAAAATGCTTCAGATTCCACATCTGCCCAGCAAAATATAGAGTGTACACCAACACTCTGCAGTCTTTTCCTCATTTCCAAATATATGAGCTGGCCAATGCCCTGTAAGTATTTAAATCATGTTAAAATCGGTAATCCATTGATTTATATAGCATGCAAATGTTAATTGAAGCCACCAAAGGCTCCAATAATTATTCTTATTCAAGATATCATACACATAAATCTTATAACACAGACAATAATCAGCATAATAATCACATATGTTGTCAATAATTGTTTCCAATTCTTTCCAGGCAATTTCTACAATTTTAAACCAAACCACCATCTGGGTATTGTCAAACATGATCTCAAACACAAAACCAAGCATAAGAAACAAATTACAACATAACAAAATAACAAAAAGAAGCCCATTTTTATACAAATCAAAGTCCCCAAAATTATAAACTCACTTGTAACACCACAGTGATAGCAAGGTCCTTGCTTTCCCATCTCTGAACAATTTGTTTTTCACTTAAACCAGTTAGGCAGATCTACACCTCAAAACTTACTTACTGTAACAAATATATGTATATGTATATGCGTGTGTGTATGTATATATATTTAGGGGAGGGATCAAATGAGAACTTTTTTGACATATTGCCTCAATTTCACATAAGAATTAACCAATATTTTACTTCAATTTAAGATACACCAGTCCAGATTGTTCAATTCGACCACAAAACACATGCAAAATCATCCAATCAATCCAACACGAACAAACGATCTAGCAATTGGAATCAGAAGCAAACCTTATCCCAAGAAGCTTCCGGATCAAGCAATTTGGCGAACTTGAATGGCGATGCGTGACCGTTCTGATCTTGCCTATGCTGATGATTCAACTTTGCAGATTTCTTCTCTTTCATACTTGTTAAACCGATACAATAAACAGCGATCACAGATGAAAATGATGATAGCAGATTAGGGTTCGGATGGAACAACAAAGTAGTTGATGGCGTTGGTTGTCGTTAATATCACCCCTTCCACGCGAACACAGCGGCGGAGGGTCACCGGACCCCAAAATATTGAGATCAAGAGTCACCGACCCCAATACCCCCGATCGATTTCACTGTGGGTACCCAGCAGTGGCGGCAACGGAGCTGAAGGAGGAGATCGAGAGTAGAAGATCGGGGCTGAAGGGGCCTGTGAAGGAAGAAAGTGACATGTGAAGCAAAAAGGAGTTGTACTGTGTGGATGAGAGGAGGTACTGCCAGCTACAGTACCTCCCCCTCACACACCGACATTGGTTTTTAATATTAATAGAATATGTTCTTTCTTTTTCTTTTTCTTTTTTACTCTTTTTCATTTGGAGAAACCGTCTTTGTTTGATAGAGAGATGAAGTAGAAAAAAGAACAAAGCCGTCGCTCCCAATTGCCTTTTGGTCTGACCAATGGCTTTTTTCGTTGGCCTTTGCTTGCGTCGGTGGTAACCTATTCTCCTTTTCCTCGAATCCCTCTGTTAGGAGGAATTCAAGGTCGAGATAATATCTATGATATCTTGGCCTTTAAAATTTTTTAAGAAAACATTAGAAAGACATTTTTTCTTAAAATTCGTTCGATAGGCGTTTAGATTCGAAACAAAAAGTAATGAGTACCGCCGCAACTCGCGTTTAAGAAACAATCTAGTTCAAATAATTTTGAAACACCTTTTTAAGAATTTGTTGCTACTTGCTAGGCCACGTATCTAGCGACTAGCATCTTTACAAGCTTCGTGGGCTAGTAATAGAGTTCCATGGTATCGGCCCATTAAGGTAAATAGCAAGAAGTGGTTATATATGAACGACCACCACCATTGATTTTCAATTTTTTGGTATTTTCTTGCCTACAAACATTACAAAGTGATAAATTTATTTTATAGGCACAGGGTAATAAGAAAACGATAAAAAGATAATAATTTATTTATTTATTTACCGGTTTTTTCATTACCTCGCACCAAACAAACTTTTAATAATCAAATGTTATTAAATCCACAAAGTTAAGTCGTTGGTTGCAGATATTTCAAATGTCTGGTTTTGTAAAAATTATCGAAGTAATATCCTCACTTATGTATTTGTTAGCACGTTTTACTTTAATGTGCCTTTTATATTCTATAGATTGTGCTAATATTCCAAACCTTTATGTGATATATACCTTTGTGCTGTATGCTATATAATTTGCTTGTTATTGTCCTCGAGTCGGGGATCTTTTTGGAAGCGGTCTCTCTATCTCTTTAGATAGAGGAAATACTCGCCAACACCTACCCCTTTCAGGCCCTGCTTTCGAGTGGGAGATACTCAGTGTGTTTGTTTGTTTGTTTATATAAACTAGAATTATTCACCCTCGCGCGTTGCGCGAATGTTCAACGTAGTAGTCGACATGATTTTGCTCTGTAATCACGGGTATGACATAAATTGAATCCTAAAAACTGATGTTTCAACTGTTGGCTCAGATCCAATTTTTCATTGTGGCTGGACACCAAACATGGTTGCCACGTCCAGACAACAAAATTATTTTCTCGGATTCATCACAACCACTCTGTTAGGAGCCATCATCATAAGCTTCAATCATAACCATATTAAACATAAATAAATACAGATCTAAGAGGCGAAACTCAAGATAATAGAGTATAAACATACAACAACCCAGAAACATAAGATCTGATCAATTTGATTATTGGAGGCTCAGATCTCTACCATGGCTGCAACATACGTTACCACGCCAGTTGGAAGAGCAACATCATAGCCGAAGTCATAGATTAACAGCCGAGAAGAAACAAAGGGAAGCCAATAGAAGTAAGCCTCAAGTGATGTAATATCAATTATCATCAACGCCCACTGAAAAATCCAAGGGACACCGACGGCTGACAGAGGCGAAACTCAAGATAATAGAGTATAAACATACAACAACCCAGAAACATAAGATCTGATCAATTGATCATTGGAGGCTCAGATCTCTACCATGGCTGTAACATACGTTACCACGCCAGTTGGAAGAGCAACATCATAGCCGAAGTCATAGATTAACAGCAGAGAAGAAACAAAAGGGAAGCCAATAGAAGTAAGCCTCAAGTGATGTAATATCAATTATCATCAACGTCCACTGAAAAATCCAAGGGACACCGACGGCTGACAGACCCCAAAAGGACAGACATGCAATCGGCCGCACCTCCACGGCCACCAACCTAATACCGGCCACCATGACTACCTGCCAAATCAGGGAACCCCGGAGCCCCCCTCGAACATGAAATCCATGGCTGGAACCCTTAAACCCCCTTGAAAATGACGACCACCACCGGAACCCTAGAACCAAAGTCGAAGAGACGCCCACGCCCTGGCGGTCTGAACCTAGGCGGAGCACTGGAGGCGGCCGTGTGCATCAGTTTTCGAGGCCCATGGCCTGGCGGTCTGAACCCAAACGAAGATCCGGAGGTGGCGGCCTGAACACTACCATCTCAAAGCCTCAAAATCAAGTCGAAAAAAGGGCAATCCGACATAATGCCGCCACAACCGACGGCCTCCTCCATCTCGACCACAGAGGGGATGCGGAGCGACAAAAGATCCCGCCACCACCGGCCGACCACCAACAGAAGCGACCATGGCAAGGAAACCACAACCTCCTCCACCTAAACCAAAGGAGGAGCCGATCGGTAGTAGAACCCACTACCACCAAACCAAACACCATGAGCAGAGAGACCACACCAAGGATAAAGACTGTCGGGTGCCAAAAAACAACATACGAAACCTGTGGTGAGACTGAAGCCACCGGAGGTGGAGGCCGGCGGTGTAACCGAAGACATGCAGGGAGGATGATGGCGGCGGTAAGGGAAGCCCAAATACCGATATATACAAAAAGGTGGTGTTGAGGGGTGAAAACAGAAAACCCTCAAACGTGTGTGGCAAATCTCAAAAAACGTAACAGTTGCTTTATTCATAATAGGGTAATTATAGAATACACAAAAGTATTATCGATGAACCTTGATAGTTGCTAAATGACCTATCGAAAGTGTAAAATGTAAATTGACCACTGGATTTAAATAAGAGAAAATCATTAAAGTGGTATTTTTTTTTCTCAAAAGAATGCTATGACCTAATAAGACATTCTAAGATAAAATACCTCTACTCTATCTGAAGATCATTGGTTTAAATTTTACAGGATGTATATATAATATAAGTGGTCGATAAAAGTAGATCAGATGATTATTCTAAAAGATAAAAAATTATAAAAAAAAACAATTTTCTGAATTTCATTTCCTATTTTAGCTTGAAATACTCTTCAAAGCATCGGAAAATGCATTTATTAAAACAAAAACAGAATTTCAATTTCAATTACAGTTTAAACTAACACCCAGACACCTTCATCCAGTGTCTTCTTCTTCATCTTCATACGAGTGCCGGAGTTGCACTCGACGTTGAAGGCTTCAGGCTGGCGGCATACTCACGTGCCCACAAATCATAATGTACGATCTCCTCGAGAGAAGGTGCCGCCACCAGTTCGTCTCGATGTTTGTCACAAGTTAATTCCACAACCTTGAATATGTCCAAGTAACTAATCCTAAAACACCAACAAACCATAATATTAGTTACCACTAATGTTCAATCAAATAGCTTACTACTTGATGTTTTAAATGACTTACTTTTCATCAATGAACATTTCAACCGCTTTCTCGTTAGCGGCACTAAGAACTCCGGTCATTGTGCCGCCAGCTCGACCCGCAGCATAAGCCAAATCCATTGATGGGTATTTTACATTGTCTGGAGCTTTAAATGTCAATGATCCCAACCTGAATAACAGTTCACAATAAAAAGTTTAAAATAAATAGACACCATGTTCTATTTTCTATCATCTTTGTAAATGTGTTTCATACTTGCAGAGATCAAGACGGGGCCATGTGATCTCGGAGCATGGTATTCTATCGGGCCACGATAGCGTATATAAAATTGGCAAACGCATATCGGGCCATCCTAATTGGGCTAGAACAGATGAATCCTGGAAATTAACAACACAAAGCAAACAGGTCAACATGGTTTACCAAAAGTTTTAACTAGTTGTAAAAGATGTATCAATTTACCTGTGTCTCAACCATTGAATGTATGATAGATTGAGGGTGAATAACGATATCAATATGGTCGTAATCTGACCCGTACAGATAATGGGCCTCAATAACTTCTAGGCCCTACAAAATGAACATGATTCATATTACTGCTGTATAAGTACGTAACAGTTTTAATCGACGGGCTCAGGTGGTTGTTAGAAAGCAAGATTACCTTGTTGAAAAGTGTAGCCGAATCCACGGTGATCTTTTTCCCCATGCTCCAGTTTGGATGCTTTAAGGCGTCGGCTACTTTAACGTCTTTTAGTTTTTCAACAGGCAAGTCCCTAACATCAAAACAAACAAAAACCATGATTAACGTGAGGATTAAGCATGTAATCAAATTCCATTAGGGGTTAAAACACAAAAGTTACTATACCTGAAAGCACCTCCAGAGGCGGTTAAGATTATACGCCTTAGAGCACCTTCAGGGAAGCCTTGTATACACTAAAAAGTAAAAGCAGTAACATTTAATAAAATCATGTTAAGAAAAGAACAGACTTTTGATACTAAATTTCTAAACTTTTATACCTGAAATATAGCAGAATGTTCAGAATCCGCAGGAAGAATCTTGACATTATGCTTGTGTGCAAGAGGAAGAACAAACGGACCGCCAGCAATTAACGTTTCTTTATTTGCTAGTGCAATGCTTTTCCCTGCTTCAATAGCAGCAACTGTAGGCTAATAAACAAAACATAATGGAAATTAACCATCTTTTTTAAAGATCAGATACCAAGTTATTTTGTGTCTAGTGATGAGAATGAATGTACAATTTGATAGTCAAACACAAATGAAAGAATATAAAGGTATACCTTTAAACCAGCACAACCAACTATTCCTGTGACAACAGTAACACAATCCGGGTGGCGGGCAACCTAATTTAATTTACAAAAAGTCTCCTGTGAGTAATCTAAGTGATTCTAATCAACATAATGCTTGAAAGAATTTAGAATCTAGTGACTGACCTCAACAACACCTTCATCACCAGGAATGATTTCAGGCATGTAATCGGCACCAGCCAAAGCTTCTTTGAGTTCAACAACTAACGACTCATTCTTGATCGAAACTAACTGTGGTTTAAATGCCTTGATCTGCAAAAGGGGAAAAAGGTTAACACTTCTTGACCTTAATTTTTAAGGGTGTTTCGTATTGTGTTTTGAAAATGATCATGTGATATAGAATAATCAGAATCAGATAAGCAGTGTTTGGATGTGCTTCTGCTAGTTTGAAGTTGTGATAACTAATGAACAAAAAATCAACTGTTTGGGCGTTTGGCAAATACTTATAGTTTAAGGATTTACATGTAAAATGACCCCTAAATAATCACAAAATCAGACACATTTTAGATTCATATACTCCTAAACTGATTATTTGAATTTTGACCTCTATATTAACCGTATTATCAAAAACCTGTAAATGCAAGAATCAGATAATCACTTTCAAAGCCAATGCAAAACACCACTTCACTAATCTTCATCTATAAACAGATGAATTTCATCCAGCATAAACCTCAATCCATAAGACATAATATAAGTGTCAAATCAATCTAGTTTTCATTTAAAAATAATATTAATAATAATGTTAAACAATTCTTTTAAGTCACCTGATCAGCAAGAAGTGTGACATTTGAGCCTGCAGCAAGTGCTACAACTTTAAATTTATCAGGATTTTCAGCAACAATATCCAGTGTCTGCACATAAAAAACACCAGATATCATAACATAACATCATCAACAAACAGAAACCAAAAAGTTCAAATATACCTGAGTTCCAATGGACCCAGTGGATCCAATGATTGAAATGGGCTTAGGCCCATCCCAGTTCTTCGTCTCCGGCGGAACAACCGCCGTCCCCGGCCACGCCGGAGGCGGTGGCGCCGCCGCGGCCGTACACCGGATCCCCTTTCTTAATGTTAGCTTACTGTCATTTCTCTTTAAAGAAAACCCACCTACCAAAACACCCAAAATGCACAAATTAACAAGCAGATAACAACAAAACATTAAATAATCAAGGGATTTGTTGAAAAGTTGGAATCTTGAGTGATGAAAACAACACCTTGAAGCTTGAGAAGGTGGTTATTGGATTTGGAGGTGTCCAAGAAAGATGTTACCCTGATTTCTGTTGGAGAAAGGGTGTTCAAAGACATCATTTTTGTTCGAAAATTTGACAGATTTCAGAAGTTGAAGATGATAATCTTGGTTTAGAGGG
Source organism: Flaveria linearis (assembly GCA_024085815.1). Taxonomy (NCBI): domain Eukaryota; kingdom Viridiplantae; phylum Streptophyta; class Magnoliopsida; order Asterales; family Asteraceae; genus Flaveria; species Flaveria linearis. Next base: position 7,840,001 of record CM044002.1, read on the forward strand.
AATATTCTTAGCAGAAAGAGAATGCTGAAAAGAGTGAATAACTTATGTGTATTTGTTGATCTTTTGGGGGAAATAGACAATGTGGGATCTTAGAAAGGATGTGATAAATAGTAGTATCCGAGTTGGATAGAAGAAGAAGATGGGAGCGAGAGAATGGGGTGGACCGGTGGTGTGTGATGACTCATGAGTATATTATAAATGAATATTATTGTTACACTTATTATCCCTTGAGGTTGGCTTTAGTTGTATTAAGTAGTAACTGTCTTTTTAGTCTATTCATAATTTGTGTTTGTCTTATATCCTTTGTTGTTTGATAGATCATTTTAGGAGCTTTGAGGCAAAGTAAAATCCAGATGATCTTTTATAATCGGATGTCATCGTTATAGGATTTGTTTTTAAGTTATAACGATTTGTTTTTAAGTGTATGTTGAATCAGGTTCGTTAAAGTTGAAATGGACTATGTATAAAAGTTTAGGTCTGGTTTCTTTAGTTAAAGTAGGATAGGACATTTTTAGTCTCATAACCTCTCTGGATTGACTACATGTATAAAAAATTTAGAAAAAGTTGGGGCCCCGATAATTTAGAAGCTCTAGATGTCTTAACCTAAAGATATCAAATGTATGAATAATTTCCCGTCTATCTTGGTCATGCATTTAGTCTGATAGTTTTAAAGGAATGAAAACAAATCGAGTTTGAGCTTGAGTAAGCTCGAGCTGAGCTCATCTCAAGCCCTATGTTAAAGTTTGAGTCGAATCGACAATTTACAAGCTTGAACTGGATTTGTATATTTTTAGTCTTTATGCAGGTATATAGCTAACAAATCGAGTTTGAGCTTGAGTAAGCTCGAGCTGAGCTCATCTCAAGCCCTATGTTAAAGTTTGAGTCGAATCGACAATTTACAAGCTTGAACTGGATTTGTATATTTTTAGTCTTTATGCAGGTATATAGCTATATAAATATTTATAGCTATAGTTATATGCATAGTATGGTTTCTAAGAGCATTCATAATCATCCATCATCCGTTCATCCTATCCTTATAATTATATTAAAATTTACTATATTTTTTCTTATTTTCAATTAAATAATATTTTTTCATACATTTATTATTATATTTCTCTCTCATCTACTCACAACCACTTTTAAAAATATTAAAAAATTATGAGTGTTGTATCGTGTTTCTCCAAATATGAGGAAATATGGTACAACCCACATAAATTTTCTACCTCTTTTACTCATAATAACTCACAATCATCCATCATAATATAGGACATCCATTCGCATATATATGAGAACGGGTTGTGAATGTTCTACTAATAGTTAAATGTAATAATACTTAATCTTCAATTACATATAGTATTAGATTCTACCAATACTTTTATTTTTATTTAAATAATTTGCTCATTTTAACTTGCTAAACGAATCAAGCTTGGTTTATAAGGTAAGGTTTGTTTATCAAATGAGTTTATATTTAAGATTGAACTTAACTTGATATAAGCTTTTAGCCAACAAATATCGAGTAACTCATGAGTGACTTGATTTGCGTACGTCACACTAAGAGTATTTTTGGGAAGGTTATGCGAGTTTAGTGAAACACAAACAATGAAGTAAGAGCATTCACAATGAATTTTACATCCTCATCCATATAATTACATTAACAATTATTATTATTTATTTCTTTTATTCAATTAAATTATATATTTTGATACCTTTATCATTATATTTTATTTCTTCTTTATTCACATCCACTTTCAAAAATATTAAACAGTTTGTAAAAGTTTAATAGGGTTTCTTCAAATATACAAATAAACGGTAATATTTTCTTCCTCTTCCACTAATCATTACTAACAAATATTCCCTATAATATAGGAAATACACTCGCACATTACAGGGAATCCATTGTGAATGTTGTAATTAAAGCAAGTGTGAATTTCAGAAAAGAAAAAACAATAAGGGGTAGTTGGAAAGAATCAAAATGTGTAAGGGTTGGAATGGAAATTTACACGAAGAAAACAAACAAGGACGACGTAAAACACGTGTGGGTGGGGCTGCTGGAGTGCTGGTGCCCTGCACTTTAATATAGTATAGAAATATAAAAATTAGTAACAATACGACAACGTTTTTTGTTATTTTTCTATGCCTTTCATAATTTATTGGATCCTTGCATTAATAAGTGATAACACAACTGAATTTTACAAGAAAGCCAACTTGAAAGAAACATAAAATTGATAGTTGGATAAATATATCTTTTACATCAAAATTATATTTGAACTTTCACACGGGTAAATTGTTTTAACATTAAAACATAGTGTATCAACTAATATTATTTCTCTAGTTTTTTTATTATATAAAATTAACTGTTAGAAAATTTTGTATACAATAAGTGATAGTAAAAGAAAAATAAAAGGGCTAGCAGGATGTTATTTTAATGTCTTTAGTCATCTATCTACTTGTTGAGTGGTGAAACCTTAAATTTATTAGAATTCATGTAAAAGAGATCTTATAAATGTTAGGATGTGTTTAGTGGGTTCGTGAGAGGACGTGTGATTGTCCTCTTATCGTCACCACACCAGACATCACCACCACACCCCACCTTCAACCCATTTTTATCGTGATTACACTCACACCACCGCCCTTCACGTCCTCTCAAGCCTGCCGACACAGTGTTGCAACACCCCTCATTGGAGCCACACAGAGCCATGTTGGAAAACATCACCTACTCTCAAGAACCTATTACACATGCTCTTATGTACACATATAATTTTTTTTTATATTTCATGTAAAATAGAAAATTATAAATAATTCATATTTTCTTTTTAAGAAGGTTTTAAATGATAATGTATGGCTCGATCCGGTCGCTTCTATTAAATAGCAAAGTATCAACTTTCGAAGCCTTTTGAACAAATATTGTTTTTTAACATTTTCTTGAGATTTAAAAGCACTATCAATTAAATAAGGGCCCTGGGTTTCGCACACCACCTGATTAGACTTCTGAAGTAAACGGTCGTATTGTTAATAGTAAACGGTCGTTTACATGGCTGCAAACGGGCGTTTACAGGCCTGTAAACGGCCGTTTACTCATCTGCAAACGGTCGGATCCTTTAAAGCAAACGGTCGTTTCCACTAGTTCAAACGGTCGTTTACAGCTTTTAAAACGGTCGTTTACTTTTTGGCCGATTTAAGAACTCCATTTCCCATCCCATACGACCGTTCATACACCTCCATACCTCTCTTTTCCCCATTCCTTCATCATCTTCTTCATCTTCATCATCTTCCTCATCTTCGTTATTATTTTATTATCAAGGTTTGTTTATTAGTATTTTTCTAATAAACTAGTTTAATATATATTTTATTGTGTTACTAATTTTAATTATTGTAGGTAATGGCTTCAAGTTCACGTCAAGACACGGCGTCGGTTCGTGTTTCTAATCATCCTTGGCTCCAGTTTCGACGAGGGTCAGATGAATATAAAAGACTTCAGAAACTTTTAGATAAAGAATTTGAGCCTTCACGTTCGATATCTTGGAGTTTGTTACGGGACGTGGGGGAATTTACTCGTGCTCGTGACATGATGAACGAGCCGTGGAGAAGATTTTTTGCAATTAGTGGTCCACAATATAAGGAGCTTTGTTTGGAGTTTTTCTCCACTTTTAATTTCGATTCGAACAATCATAACTACAGGTATACAAATTTAATTGGATTATATATAATTTCATGTTTACATTTAATTGAAGTTATATTTGTTTAACAGTGATACCGATGCTATCAGTTTTGTTCTCGGGGGGGTGCCACGTAATTATTCAGTGGCCGATTTTGGTGTTTTGATGGGTTTATATACAGTTCAAGAGACCCATCAATCTGATTTTTTGGAAGGTCTTACACAATTTCCAGAAGATTATAATGATGAAATATTTTGGGAAGAAATTGGTGATGGCCAATATATACCTAACAATAAAACAAAAGCTACAAGAATGAACGATCCGTTGTATAGATATCTTCATCGCGTTATTGGTCATACTATAGCTGGACGTAGGATGACTAGTGGTGGGGTGACTAAAAAGGATTTGTTCTTTTTATTTTGTTTGATTAAAAGGAGGCCTTGTAATCTGGCATATATGCTTGCTGATTATTTTACTTCTTGCACGGGTACAAAGAAAACCGGACATATTTGTGGTGGTACATATGTTACTCGACTTGCCGAGTCTTTACATATTCTCACCCCTGACAACGTGGCAAGTTTAAACGGCCGGTACTTATGTCCGGATTTGTTGATCGTGAACATCTTATACGGATGGACATGATCGCAGATTATCCACAAGTTAGGTGGAGGTTTAAACATAATAATCAAATGTGGATACCTCCATATCAAGATCCTCCTGATGATCTGTAATTTTTTTTATGTTTTAGTTATTGTAATAAAGAATTTATTTATGTTTTAGTTATTGTATTAAAGAATTTATTTATGTTTTATTAATTGTAATAATGAATTTATTTATGTTTTAGTTTTTGTAATAAAAATTTATTTATGTTTTATTAATTGTAATAATGAATTGTCAAATGAATTTATTGGAAAATGTGCCAGAATTATTCACAACTGGATCAAATCACAATTCACATGTTGGGAAATGTGCCAGATCAAATCGCAATTCACAATTCACGTTTACAGAATTCACAACTTCCTCATCACATGCCTATAAATTCCCTTTACACATTTCACAATTCACAATTCAAAATTCACAAGTATTCAAATTCATTTATTCACACATCATCGTAATTCAAGTCAATAATGTCTCAATTTTATAATGATTGGGTGTACCAAACAAGAGAAGAGTTAATGGATTGGGTGCAAAACACTGCACACGCCCTTGGATATGTTATTGTCACACAACGAACGAAGAAGACTGTATACGGATTCGTCAACAAGGCATTTCTTATGTGCGATCGTGGTGGTGTATACAAGTCAACATCAGATTCAACCACACATTCAGGCACAAAGAAGATAGGTTGTCCATTTCAACTTATAGCAAAATATCATGAAGAAGATCGAGGTTGGAAAATACATGTTGTCTGTGATGAACATAACCATGAACCTTCTAAATTTTTGGAGGGTCATGCTTATGCAAAAAGATTGTCTAAAGAAGAGTATGCATTGGTGGAAGATCTTACAAGAAAAATATGCAGCCACGTGATATTCTTACGGCTTTAAAAGCAAATAATGATAAAAATATATCTACAATTGAAACCGTGTATGATGCACGGACAAAGATACGAAAGTTGGATAAATTTGGAACCACCCCAATGCAATCACTTCTTCATTCTTTGCAGATGGGCGGATACATCTATGATTTTACTACTGATGACGAATCAAATCAATTAAATGATTTGTTTTTTGTTAACCCACTTCACTAAAAATATGGCGTGCGTTCCCGCATGTTATTATTTTAGATTGCACGTACAAGACGAACAGGTATCGCCTCCCTTTTCTTCAGATTGTTGGCTTAACTTCAACAAACAAGACATTTTGTATTGCTTTCGCATTCATACGAAATGAGAAAAAGATAATTTCAAGTGGGCTTTAAATTGTCTGAGAAAAACATTGGATGGGTATATGCTACCACGTGTCATAGTCACCGATAGAGAGTTGGCATTAATGGATGCATGCCAAGTAATTTTTCCAGAAGCAACCCGATTGCTTTGTAGATATCATATACAGGAGAATATCAGAAAGCATTGCAGACCATCTTTCAAGTCTCAGACTGAGTGGGATAAATTTATGTATTACTGGAGATTTCTGCTTCAATCTCCAACAATTGAGGCCTACTATGAAATCGAACGCGATTGCAGACAAAGTTGATGAACAAGCATCGAAGTATTTTCCTGATCTTTAATTTATTCTTTTTATTTTAATGAAATTGAAACTAACATATTTGATTTCTCTTTGCAGCCGTGTTTAATTATTTGGATGTCAACTGGTTGCAAAATTATAAAGAGATGTTCGTGTCTGCGTGGATTGATCAACATCTAAATTTTGGAGAACGAACAACAAACAGAGTAGAAAGCCAACATGCTCTGTTAAAAAACATTTAAATTCTGACAAGTCAAACTTAGATAAATTTATAACAATTTTAAATAACATAGTACGTTTACAGGAGACACAAATAAAGGCAAGTTTCGAGGAAAGTCGGATAAAAATAAAACATCAACATAAACATAATATATTTGTTTCTTTGTTATCTAACGTATCTCATGAAGCTCTGGATATTACTTGGAGAGCTGATATGAGTTAATGAAATTCAAAACCAATCACAACCTGTGGCTGCCATATTTGTACTAGTTGCGGTTTACCATGTGCTTGTGAAATCACACAGTATTTAAAAGCAGGCAAACCTATTCCACTACATTCGATAGATATATTTTGGAGGAGGCTTGACTTTTCACCGGTGTCGTTAAACGAAGATGAAGAAGATATTCAATGTGATGACGAAGTTGAGAGGTTCAAAGAAGCTTACCGGAAACAAAAAAATCCCACGGTGAAAAGGAATTGGTTAGAAAAGATAAAAAGCATAACGAATCCTATTAGCATAAATCTTAACGAGCCTACGGTGCAAAAAAATACTCGTGGAAGGCCAACACTCAAATCTCAAAAACAAAACAAACCAGACCCTTCACCTGCTGAACCTACTCGAGGTCATACCTGCACGACAGATGATTTTGTTAGTTATGATTTTATGGGGTTGAGCCCCCCAAAACATACTTCAAACGTAGATAACACAAGTCAATCTTCTCTATATCATCATCCTTTACTAATACAGATTCCAACACTTTTCCATCCGTATATAACACATATAGAGAACGTAAGCAGTGATGGTAACTGTGGGTTTCGTGCAGTTTCCTTCTCTTTAGGATACGGTGAAGAATATTGGCTGAACATGAGGTATGAGCTTTTAAACGAGTTACATAACAATTCTAATTTGTACAGAAATCTTTTCTCCAGCTCATATGATGAGACAGAACGTAGTTTATCATGGCTACAACCCGGTCCAGCTCCTCATCAACATTGGATGATAATGCCATACACAGGATTATTGATCGCCAACAGATTTAATGTGATTCTTCAATGCTTATCTCCCACTGAAAGTGCAACTTATTTTCCGCTATGGACAGGTCCGGATGAACTCATGTACCACCAATTCATTACTATTGCACATGTGTATGGTTGCCACTACGTCTCTGTGCGTTTGGAGGGTGAATATCCATTGCCTTTCATAACGCCGTTATGAAATTTTCACAAAAGTAATAATGCGGCTGCGTGGGAAAGAAAGTACGAGGAGAGACTTCAAAGATATAGTCAATATATACTTCGAAATAAAACTGTTAGTCGTTTCAATATAGATTAGATTAGTATCACTTGTAAACTGTTTATTTTATAAGGTTTAAATATTTTAAACTTATATATAAATTATTCGTATAAACTATATGTAATACTTAATAATATAAAATATTAGTATAATTACAAATATTAGACACTTATAATATATAAATTATGGTATAATATAATTATAAATAAAAAAAGTAAATTTATAAATATAATTAATAAAAATTTAATAAAAAAAATTCATATAATAAAAAATTTAATATAATTAATAAAAATTTAACATAATTAATAGAATATTCTTAAATTTAAATAAAAATATTAAAAATTTAAAATAATTAATAAAAATTTAATAAAAAAATTTCATATAATAAAAAATTTAATATAATAATAAAAATTTAACATAATTAACAGAATATTATTAAATTTAAAATAAAAATATTAAAATATATAAACGACCGTTTAGGATTTTGTAAACGGCCGTTTACTGATCTGCAAACGACCGTTTGCAGACCTGTAAACTACCGTTTACTTCCATGCATACGACCGTTTACTAGTTAACATACGACCGTTTATTTATTGACAAACGACCGTTTGTCTAAGTGGTGTAAACTCTCCAATTGGTGGTGTATGGATCAATGACGCCTTAAATAATAAATCTTCTTGGTAATGTAAGATTGTATTTGATTGCAAGTTGGATTTTTTTATTATTTTTATAAGAATAAAATAAATGTTTGGGTGAGGGGAACATTAAGAGTATCTAAATATATATCAAAGAAGATACCTTCACGTTCCAGTTTTGGCGCATTACTGGCAAAAAAAAAAATCATTCGTTACCAACATTGAAGTTACAGAATATGTTAATAAATATAAAATACATCTTTTGAAGATAATCAATACTCTAATACGTAGCAATATATACTGTGAACGTCGAGTGATGTGTAATTTTTTTTTACAAAAAATAATAGTTATTAGATGATTAATGTTTTTAAAGTTAAACTAAAGTAATGAAAAATATTAATCATCACAAGATAGAGGTTCAACACTTCAAAATACCTTGGTAAATATTCCTGTGTAAACATCTTTGATAACCTCTATCGTTCAAAAAGTAATAATAATTAAACTGTTACATTTTTTATAAAAATCATACTTTTTAATCGGTCATAAATTTTTACTAATATAATATTGGAAGTTAACGATTTAACTAGAGGACTTTGTTCTTATCAACTTGGCATACATAAGTATTTAAAAGAAGCCTCATTTTGAAAAACTTAAATCGTAATATAAAATTGACCAGTGAATCGGCTGAACAATAATTGTTGCCTCTATTTGACCTTGTGGAAGTACCATATCTTCCTACTCTAATTAAAGGTATATGGATGACACGTGTCAACACCACAATCACTCTCACCAAAATTTTCCCGCCTCTCTCTCCTATTAAATAATTACCTTAATTACTAATAATACTATTTAACACTTTTTTGATTTAATAAATTAATAAAGAGATCTATTTATTAATGTTATTTCTAAATAAATAATTTTTTTATAAAATAATAAATTTATTTAAAGCATAAGACTTTTTTAAAAATACGAAATATTTAAAATTGGCATTTTTAAAAGTTATTTTTTTAAAACCAAAAATAATTAAATTTAAGAGTTATAATAAGAAAATTTTTAAAATGACAATTTTATACGGTTTGTTTTAGAACAAAACGTTTATTTTTTTTTAAAAAAAATAAAGTTTTAAAAAGTTGATATCACTATTTTATAACTTACAGTCATTTCTAATACATAATTTCAGTGATATTATATCTTAAAATATTATTTTATAATTAATAAATTTTGTTATATTAATTTTTATTTATTCAACCCATGTAACACACGGGTTACTATAGCTAGTTTGTTTTATATATTGGTTTCTTAACTTACTATATGGATTTTCTAGGTATTATCATATATTATTTATGCCATACATTTTTAAAGAAAATAACAACATATTTACTAGAAATAATAAAGAATAGAAGTGCTTTGTTTATTTAATTTTTCAATCACTTTAAAACTAATTTGTCTAAAATGACAGTTAGACCAACTAATTATGTTTTTACTCTAAGACAATTAAACTTACATATTATTATGTGATTGATATAAATATGTAACAACCAAAAGTATGAATATAGAATAGGTTTTATGTATCTGACACTTTGAAATAAGCTAAACACTATCTCATAATAACATGTTTGTACAAATTACAAATTTCTATTAAATTTGTACAATGCTTCTATTTGTAACCCCCTTCATGAATTTTTTTTTTCACTTTTTTATTACTGCTAAAAAGAAGCCTAATCTTATTAGTAAATTAATTATGCTACATAATATCTATTTATATACCGACATAACTCACGGTTGATAATCCTTATAGACTCGGATGGATGTCTAGTCATATAAGAAAATGTCAACTTAATAATTCAAGTGAAAAATAAAATTCTGGATTTTGTTCATTTTCTACCTTTATTTGCTTTATCTAACATGCATTTTAGATCTGTTTATTAAAATATAACCAGCAACTGATTTATGATTTAATATGTATACCATGTTACATAAAGTTGCAGGTTCTTCACATGAAAAAAATTCACTTTACAAAAAGTTGGACGCTAGTCCTTTTAAAGTTCAAAAAATGCTATGAACAATACTAATTCAAGCCCCTACAGTGGATCCAACTAATCAGCCCAATTCAATAGTAGCAATTAGCAAAGGCCCAACAAGCCAAATTGATTAATGGAACCGTCGCCATGTATAAATATCAATGTTGTTAGGACCGGATCGGACCGGCCGGTTCGACCGGTCGGACCGCGATTCGGCCCCCTGTCCGGTCCGGTCCATAGTGGATCGTTTTTGTGCAGTTGAACCGGCCGGTTCGAACCGAGTCGCCGGTTGGACCGGCGAACCGGCCGGTTCCGACCGGATTTTGAATTTTTTTTTTTTTTTTTGATTTTAGTAGGTAAAAACGGGGTGTTAAACCATAAATTAGTACTTTGTATATACAAATATAGTTAAGTTTTATATATAACTATAAAATATATGTATAAATCATATATAAATTACTTATATTTAATTACATATATAAATATAATTAAATATAGTTAAATCCGGTCCATCCGGTCCGACCGGTCCGACCGGTCCGACCACCAAACCAGTAAGCCGTCCGGTTCGACGTCCGATCCGTTCTGAGAACATTGATAAATATACTTTAAAACACAAATGAAGGAATGCTGCCAGCTGGTCATTAACTTCTTCTTTTTAATAGAAAAGTCAAACCAGATAATAGATTAATATTATTGTTTCAATAAATTATTAATTAAATCTATTGCTTCAATGATAAGTATATTATTTTATAACTTAAAGTGTCTGGGTTCAAGTCTAAGTAGCAACTTTTTTTCTCTCTTTTTTTTCTTTAGGTTTTGTATTTTTTTCGGCTCAAACACATGTTTTGTAAACATGAATTGGGCTTGCTAGAGTTTAGTTATGTAACTTTTTTTTTATTTTTATTTGTGGTTTGTTTTGTTTTTTCTTATATTTCTTATCTTTATTTGCTTCGATGATAAAGATATCATTTTATAACTTAAAGTGTCTGGGTTCAAGTCTAAGTAGCAACTTTTTTCTCTCTTTTTTTTTCTTTAGGTTTTGTATTTTTTCGGCTCAAACACATGTTTTGTAAACATGAATTGGGCTTGCTAGAGTTTAGTTATGTAACTTTTTTTATTTTTATTTTGTGGTTTGTTTTTTTTTTTCTTATATTTCTTTGGGCTCGACAAAATTATTTTATCACTTTTACGAATTGCGACGAAGTAGGCGTTAAGGTTATCGACGGAGCGGGAGTCGTAGCGGCGGGTTTTTTTTACCTTTCTACATGCTTTAGGATTTTACGTTGAAATGGTAACCGTTACATTGTGTTTGACATTTGCGTTTTGATATTTGGGATCATGGCGAAAGACCCAGCGCAACGCGCAGGGCAAAAAATCTAGTATAAATATATAAGAGTAAATTACCATTTGCATCCCTGACTTTTTTCATTTTAACCGTTTGCATCCCTGTAGTTTCAAAACCTTGAAACGCCCCCTATGCTTTTAATTTTTTCCTTGTTTGCATCCGTGTGGCTAACGCCGTTAATGTGAGCAGTTAAATGCATATCTTTTTCTCTCTCTTGCAGGGGCATTTTGATCATTTCATTCTTTCCCCTTCTCTCTTGTAAGGGTTCTTTCCGGTAACCGTTTACCAGTTTGCAAACAAAAAAACTTCCACCCTCACTGTTAACCATCCGTCATTACCGACGACCTCAAGAACCATCAAAATGGTGACAAAAAACGCGCAAACAACAATCAAAACTATAAATACCTTCATCTTCTTCATCGTCATACAACAATCACAACGCTTACCAATGACTCCATCAATAATGCTTTCTCTCATACTCATTCTCCTGTTATTCTCCTCTTCAAACGCATCCCTAAACCCCACTTCAGTGTACCAATCGCTCCTCCAATTCATCCCGTCGATCTCACCGGACTCCGTCACCGACATCTCCGCCGTCGTCTACAGCGCCACCGCCGTCGTCTACAGCGCCACCGCATACACCACCATCCTCCAAGCCGACATCAAAAACGAACACTTCATCAAGTTTAAACTAGCGCCGTTAGTCATTTGGACTCAAACGGATACAAATATGAAATAACAAAGACTCAAATAGAGATAAAATGAAATATCAGGTGCCAGATGGCAATTTTAAAACAATAGGGATGCAAATAGTTAAAATTAACAAACGTAAAGGATGCAGATGGTAATTCACTCAATATATAATAAAGCGTTAGAGAATAGGGATGAATGAACTTGTGTATGAATGTTCTAGTTTTTCTTCAGTTGGATAATACTTTGATTAGTTATAGATTCATATTCTATTCTATGACTCTAAATTGGTTCACTTCAGATTAGGTTCAACGAAAAACAATAGGAAGGATTACATAGTAAAATTAAGAATCATAATTTTTTTAAACGGCGGTAAATAATAATCCAGATTAGTTTCCTCCAAACTTAATCCGCCACATTCACTCATATATTTAACAACTCACTATTCATTTCATATTTTTATTACTCGAATTTGTATGAGTTTGTGAGTTGAAAAATTAGAAAATTTAATGAAAAAATAACCATCATTATATAATCGAACCATGGTATGAGAAATAAGATGTGAAAGGTTTTAATAAAGTAAACAAATTTTAAGAATACAAGTGAGTTAGGATAAAAACTGGATGTGAATGCTCTAATGGGCAAATACAGGAGGAAGTAGAGTGGCAATAAAAACAAGGTTCGGACCCGACCGGACCCGGGTACAGGTAGTACCCGATGCCCGATGGGGGGTATAACCGGGTGGACCTGTATGAACATGTAGGGTTGAACCGGTTTTAGATTTTGAGTTTTTAGTGAACCCGACCCGAACCGAACCAGGCCCGATTGACCCCGAGTTTGAGCCCGATATTGAGCACACCACACAAAAAATAAAAAGAAAAATAAAATAAAATAAAGCCGGTATTGGACCCGGTTCCGGGCCCGACCCCACACTACCCGAATATAGCGGGTAGGGTTTTCAAGTAAGTGAACCCGACCCAGGTTCATGCCCGGTTTCACCTCAACCTAGGTACAAAAACACTCGGTTGGGCCAAACTCGGTTTCGGGTACGTCTCGAAACCCGTTTTGCCCAACTCTAGGAGGAAGCATCTCTTCTGTTATGTGTTTGTCATCAAGGTTCTCGTTGGACTAACAAACATTTGCTGGACTTAGCCCAGGCCCATTATCCCGAGCACATTAATTAAACCTGTGTTGTGTTTGTCACTAAGGGTCTAGTTGGACTAATGAATATTTTCTGGCCCAAGCCCAAGCCCAGTATTTTTTTTTGAACGACCAACGAATAATTTTAAGCCCGGTCACACGGGTAAACCTATTGGCGAAAGGCCATCCACGCCCGCGAACACAGACAACGCTGGTGACCCGGATCGCCCATCATTCCAAGGGAAACCCACCACCCAAAGGCCCACTGTGGTAAAACTCTTGACACACTTGATGCATATTGCACCTAGTGAGACTCCAACCCATGATCACCTCTTTGAAAAGTCATAGGATGTCTCCTCCTAAACTAGTCATAGGATGCCTCCTCTTAAACCAGTCATAGGGGCCAAGCCCAAGCCCACTATCTTGAGTGTATTAATAAATAATAAGCCCGTTGATGTTTAACTTGAACGCAATAGCTTATAGCTGTCACACAATCATATTCATATATAGAGATAATATTCACCTTTTATAAACTTAAACATTAAGTTTAGATCTCTGTTTTTTTTTCTCTTTTAACGGCTAACACGTAGAATTTAAAATGAAATTATCATGTCCCGCACCATACAGGAGTAGAAAAATATAATTTGTTAGTTGGAGAATGCTTGTCACCGGAATGTCCACTTAGGACTTATATCTTTGTATGTTTGGATATGTACATGATGCGTACTTAGTAAGCACATAAACTAATAGGTATTTACACAATCAACTATATTAAAAGAGAGAAAGATAGTATATTTTATGATTACATATTCTATTATACATGACAGAAAAACTATTTAAACGACGATCTTCTATTCAAGATGTTTATCATATCGATTAAAAAATAGGTGCATAGGGTTAAGATCACTTCATTAAAATAGGAGTGCTTCGATTTAAGTTTCACCTATGGCTAAAAAGAGGCTTACAGGTTGGGTCAGTAGGTTTTCTATTACATTTGGTGAGTTTTCTTCTTATGATGGTCTTAGGTTAGTTATCGAGTAACGAAGATGATCGGGTATGCCAATGGTCCGTCAATGATACAATTAAATGTTAAAAAAATTGCTATGATTTAAGGTGTAGAAACAAAAAACGTGTTAAATACATTTGTGTAAAAAGAAAATGTGCTTCGACCACATAATCAACAAGAAATTATTGTTATTTGAATGTTGTTATCATTAAAATACAAAAGGCTATTAGTTGCACCATTATGGTTAAATTTTCACTATTATAATTAAAAAAATTAATCGATAATCATTGAAGTAATTAATATTATTCTTCTCATGCTTTTTCTTTTATCTCGTTCTTCAAACTTTATTATCCTGCTAAATTTGATAGAAAATAATATAATTGTTATAAAGGACATACTTAACACGTGCACTAAGATAACATGCATTATATTATTTAATATAGAAAGTATTATTAAAATAAAATATCTTAAACATTCATAATAGCTAAATCAAACCAATTACATCAATAAAAAAAAAATTTAATGAACACGCTATTTTAAAATGTAATCGAGGATGTCTCCCTAAGGGACTTCCAGTGACATATAATATCAATCAAAAGTTATACGTTTAAATCTGGTAAAGTGTAAGTACGATGAAGAATAGAGTAAGCCTATAGTGGAGAGTTTGCCTGTTTGCCAATCAAATAGTGGACCTATTTAATATTGAATAATTTAAGGGCATCATATGTATAACTTAAATGTAAAAAAAAACATTTGATTTGTGTTATTAAATCATAAATAATAAAAGTCAAATATTAATATTGTTATAGAAGATTATGTTAATACGCTCGTTCTTACTAAATCATAAATAGTAAAAGTCAAACATTGATTTATTATTGTACATGAAAGACATAAGGACAAACAGAAATCATAACGACGAACAGAAAGGCATGACAAATGTTAGTTTTTATGATGTAATTTTAAAAAAAATAATGTCATATAAAAAAGTTAAAAACGTTTAAAAAAATAAAAAAACATTTAAATAAATAAGTCAATTTACTCTATAACCATTGATTGATAAGATTAATGGTTAAGATTGTTTCTTAGGTATTTTAAATTAAAGTTCTTTTTATTTGAACCCCTACCTAATAATAATAACAATCATAACAATACTATTTAACATTTTCATTTTTTATATTCTCAAAGTCAAGAAGTTAGATCAGTCATTAGTTAAAGTACGTGTCATAATGGATAAGAATAAAAAGAATAGGTTAAATTTAGGTAATATATTGAAATACAATTATACTATTTAATGCATGTGAAAATAGGTTAAACATGTAAAATATGACTCATTTTGCCTGTGAGGATTAGACAATTGGTTTTGGCTTCAAGTTAACAAAGAGCTCTATAAATATACGTCTCGTTTAGCTCGGTTTAAAATCACACAACGTTCATATTTCAACTATTCTCCATATACTAGGTATTTGATTTCCTTAAAAGCTTTTATCAATTTAATTTTCTCAAAATATAAATGAAACATAATAGAAGTTGTTTAAATAAATGTTAATATGTTATAAGCATGTTTTATGTATATTTTCGTAATTAATCTTTAAATGTGACATTACACTAGTGCAAAACTATATGTCCATGTTAACCTTTATTGTTCAATTGAATCTTTTATTATAGTTTAACCCTTTAAATTATTGTGTTAATTTATTGATAAATACATATGTGAGATTATTGTTCATGCATCCTACTCCAACCCATGCAATATTTTAATGTCTTTATGCAATTGTACATGTTATTCATTTATTTTTACAAGAATGGATATAATGTAGCTTCTATTATAACCATTTACCAATTACTTTCTCAACTTGTTTCACACACCTCATTAAATCTTTGAAATTACATCTCTAAACCAAAGTTGCAGGAACATCAAGAGCACATTAACATGTCAAAGTACGTGAACAGTGAATCGATTGAACAGGCAAAAACACCAAGGTTGTTTACCAATCTGTTTCAAATGGGTTTTAAGTGTTTATATTTGTTTTATCGATCTATTATTGTATCTAGATTAGTGAAAGTTTTATGATTTCGATGAAATTATAGAGAAGAAGAGGAACTAGACGACACCATTCATACTGATCTTAACACAATCACACTACCACAAGAAACTGAACTATCGTCTGCATTTGATCCGATAAAAAGGATCAACGTTGGATTTAAGCACTTCAAGATCAACGAATTCAAGTAAACACTCAGACCTTATGTCGCTTTTTATATCGTGGTAGTTGTAACATTTACGAGTCACACATCCCATCATGCGATAATTTACTTACATAGATTACTTTTATATTCACCAGCAAGCATCCGGATTACTATCGTAAACTGGCTGAGAAACAAGAACCAAAGGTAATTAAATAAATATCGAACTTTTTGAAATCGAATATAAAACTATAATTTTTTTTACTAAATAACTCATTGTTTCACATTTTTAGATGTATTTTTTAATAATTATTTGAAATAATGCAGTTTCTAATATTTGCTTGTTCGGATTCCCGAGTTTCCCCTACTAATATCCTGAACCTACGACCTGGGGAAGCTTTCATGGCTCGTAATATTGCCAATATGGTCCCTGCATTTAATAAGGTATCAAAATCAGTACTTTCAATTCAAAATCAAGGGATTTCTACATATTTCTTATTTTTAAGATCATAAATTACTTATTTACTCAAATCATAAATCAATAATATATTCCCCATTTCTAATACATACATATTATATATTTATCTAATTCATTAAATTCAATTATAACTTTGATTATCGGTGATTACTGTTTTCACAAAAAGTTTTAAACTTTTGTATTTGGAGTTGTAATTTTATTATTTTTTATTTATATAAAAAAGTCGAACTTAATGAAATATATGAATGATGTTTTCTTAATTAGGAAAATGTGTAAAAAAAACTTAGTAAAAATATGGATACAATAATCATTCTATAACTTATTTTAATAAAACCGGGTAAATATGTAATATATATATATATATATATATTTTAGAAAGGATAAAAGATGTAATTAATATTTTAGTTAATTTGGATACATATGTAATTAATAAGTTTAGAAAAGATAAATATGAAATGCCCCAAAAGAGAACGAATGTTAGATTTATTTTTAGAGATTGGTAATTTTGGTTTGTGTTATGTATGATGTGCAGCTTAAGCACGCTGGAGTTGGTGCAATCATTGAATATGCGATCTTAGCTCTCGAGGTTGCATTTTGTATAAGCTTCTTAAAAATTTACATTCTGTGATAGTTTTAAAGCATGTCAAATTCGACACTCATATAAAAAAAAAAACACGATATGCTTGATATAGGTTGAGGTTATTTTGATCATTGGACACAGTCGATGTGGTGGAATTGAAAGACTAATATCACTTCCTGACCAAGAAACTTCTTAGTAAGTATATATATATATATATTATCATGTAAAGTGTATATATGTTTTATCGTTGTTACATTCTTTTTCATTAAATGAATGAATCATTTAACTAATATATATAAATGATTAAAAAAGAGTTTGATCATAAAAGAACTGTACGCGCGAGTGTATAACAGTAAGTATTTGTGCATGATGTGAAGTGACTTCATAGACGATTGGGTTAGCATAGGTGAACCTGCGAAAGCAAAGGTGCTTGCGGAGCACCCTAACGCAACAGGCCAAAAACTTCAAACACTGGTGAAAAGGTAAGTCACTACAATTCCTACTAGACATATATAAGGAATGTCCCACCTCAAATATCAACTATCTGCTTTGTATGTATCTATGTAGGAGTCAATGATGAATTCCCTAGGAAACTTGATGTCCTACCCTTACGTTCGATCTGGAGTAGCAAAAAAGAGACTTAAACTATTGGGCGGATACTATGATTTCGTTCATGGAAATTTTCAAACTTTTGAAGTCGATGATATCAAAGTTCATGACTAAGTTCATGGGATTCATAGTACAATCATTGTGTTTCTGTCCGTTTTTTTACTTTCAGTTTGGCTACCTTGTTTGTATGCCAAAAATAAGCACATGCAATGCGTGTGGAGTTGAATAAACTCGTCTTCTTTGTCGATGAATTATGACTTTGTATGCCAAGATTAAGCACAATGAGTTATGTATGTTTTTCAAAGTTAAATATATTAAGATTATTTGTGTGCAAAGTTAGGTGGATTATTATTTACCATGTGCTGTAGACATATTAAGTCATAACAAGTCACAAGTGTAATGCAAATATTACTAACATGTTTTGGATGTATAAATTGTAGATAAGAGGGTTCGTATTTTAACACGTTTAAGTGAAAATAATCCATGATGGGTGACTTCATGTGAAGTTTTCACACCGACAATTCAAAACAAATATATGAGCTCCTAGTCATGAGCAAACTAACAATATTGGTTGATATAAAGATAGGATGATATATATATTTTCCTTTTTATATTTTGGAAGGGAGGATGCTACAATTAAGTTAATAGCTTGTCGTAAGCTACGAAGATAATGGTTTGTCTTGTCAGGCTAACTTAAAATTAGGGGTTTGTACATAATTTTTTAAGACTATTAATTCAATTTCTCAAACAAATAGTCAAATACTTATTTTTTTCTTAAACATATATATATTACATATTTAGAATAAAATTAACTAATTAGAGAACTATTTTACACTTTAACTATGAGATTTTCACACACTGATTTCTTGATATTGTAATTGTTTAA
The DNA here is from genome assembly GCA_024085815.1 of Flaveria linearis. Taxonomy (NCBI): domain Eukaryota; kingdom Viridiplantae; phylum Streptophyta; class Magnoliopsida; order Asterales; family Asteraceae; genus Flaveria; species Flaveria linearis. The sequence goes on from CM044002.1 coordinate 7,858,930, forward strand.
AACCTTGACAAATGTTTTTTCGTATTTTGAGTTGTAACTTTGACTATCGGTATTTATTGTTTTGAAATAAAGTTTTAAACTTGACTTTAGAAATAAAATTTTATTATTCTTATTTATACACAAGGCTTAAACTTACTAAATATGTATCAAATGGTTAAAGGAAGAAAAATATGTAAAAATTATTAGTAAAATTAAAGGTTAAATGATCATTCAATAAATTAATTTTAATAAAATGGATAATATGTAATATATATGTCTTAATAAAAGAATATATAATCCATTTTTTGTCTTAAAAAATATATATATTAAAAATATATACCTAAAAAATGCCCCTAAATTTTAATAGATTTTAAAAGTAAGTTGTGTCTGTTCACCATAAAAAAGAAGTTTATAAACAAAGTTTCGTGGTGAAAAAGTTAATTTTTTAAATGCTTTAATGATGCGGTAATGGACCCGTCCCTATCGGCCCAGCTAAACTAACAACACGAGGCCCAGGCCCAAGAACCGGTTGCGAACCAGAGTCCAATGTTTGCATGATCTTCCTAATAAAATGCATGTATTGTGGAGAGCTAATTTGCTTAAATTCAATGTGATTTCATTTGAAGAAATAAGTAGAGAAAATTGCCTCGATCGAGTTCCTCTAATCCTAAATAGGTTAGTAATCCCTATGTTATAAGGGTTGAAATAATGTCTTTTTTTAATATTTATTTTAAATAAGTCATCACATATTTCTCAAATACATTTTACAAAGAAAATAACAAATAGAATCTCGCATATAAATAATTATATACTATTAGAAAATTAAAGAATTAAAATTGAGACCAAAAAGTTTTCTTGAATAAGAAAAAATTATTTAATTGTTAAAGAAAATAAGAAAATTTTGATTCGATAACAAAGTAATATGGGAAAAGAATAATTTATTATTAAGTATAAATATTAATAGGAAAGATATACAGAAATATAGTCTTAAAAACGCATGTAAAAGTAAACATCTATTTTAAAAATTACCCTTTTATTATATATACAAAGAGCTTTAACCCCCTCTAAGGTCACCCTAATCATTTTATCACACCAAACACCGAAAAAGCAATCACACAATTCAAAGAAAAATTATTTTGAACATTTTAATTTCTAAACTAAGTCCAAATAACCCTATTTGACCCGTTAGAATATTACAAAAGATGCTCTATGACGCTTAGGGGTGTTGAGGATTGTGTTCATAGGTTAGCGGGTGGTACACCTAAAACGAACTTGATTATCGTGTTAATTAAGCACACAAACATGACCACTATTCACAAATTTATTGGTCAATACGAACACAACCCGATTCTTTATTTTCTTTTACTTTTTAATTTTAAAAAAAATTTATATCCAAAGTAGAGAACATAACTTCTATTTCTATTTTAAATTTTGTATTTAATATATAAAATAAGTTATGATCATTTAAGAACTAACACATATCTACAGAACTGCAAGAACTCCAAACAACGCATATATTTTGTGTTTTATATAAAAAATGATTGAAATATAATGTTTAATCGTCTCCCTTGAAGTTCAAAAAGAAAACAATAGACAAATTTGTAATCTACACATGTGATGTGCAAATCATATGTAATATATAATATCTACACATGTTGAGCTAAAGATATATAAATTTTAAAACATATGCAAATATTATATAGGGTTTTTATGTTATTTTAATGATTTTAAATGTATATAAACATACATAACCTATATGTAATAAGTATAAAATCTAAAAGTCATCAACTATATATTGATATTATTTCTCATAGTTTTTAAGATATTTATAAGTACGTTCTTAGATGATCCAAACCTATATAAAATACTAATTAAAACAAACAAACAACCTAACTGTTGCTTCACTAAGATCACTGTTCCATCTGTGGTTGAAATATATTAAACCAACCGATCAATTTCATCTTTTAATTACAAATATGATTAAATCCTAATTATCATCACTCTCGAATAACTAAACGTCCATATATTCGGTGCAAACTACAAACATCATTCAGATCATGGAGCATGGATATGAAGTTATGAACACAATAGTTTACCTATTATTCTTATGTTCATTTACCCTTAAAACATTATAACAAACGTAATAATTGATAAAATGGGTCAAAAACATCTGACAGATGCAATAACTTGTTTGTAATCAGATACACATGGTCACAAGTAGACCAGCCCATCAATTATTGTCAAGTCGCTTCTGCCACCACCAATTTCAAATCTTCTCAAAAAACAAACATACCCATTAAATCTCAAACATAGCAAAAAAGAAGAAAAAAAAACTCTTTCAATAAAATAAAACAATAACAACAAGAATTCGTAACCGCTTGAAAGTAGGAAAATGGGTTCAAGATTCCGCCAAAACAAATAAAAACTTAAACTTTCGGTAGTATCTAAAACAAAAGCTGTTCTAATTTGCAAGGTAAGAAAGACCCACATCCAGATAATATGACTTTAATGAAGGGTCCCCAAATAAGCAGACACTTGAGTGAGGTAACTAACAATGAACATGTCTGAAGAAATCTCATAATGGTACAAAACGTACAAGACGTATCACTTTCTTCAACTGTCAATCATGTACAGATGAAATCAATGATAACTTAAAATAACATCACAACTTCATTAAGCCAGTAATGCCAAAATAAACTAATTACAAAATTATATGTTTATCAGCTTGCATAGAGCAATCATCTTGATCAGGTACCATTATCAGTAACAGTAGTACCATTGTTTGCTGTTGACCCATGGCTTGGATCACGAAGGTGTTCTAGCGAGAGATCTGGTCTTTCTGGTTCAACCTTCTTTAAGCAATTCGGCTAGCCGCCTCTTCTAATGATCCAGATCGGGGTGTGCGGCACCAAGCTTTTCCTTCCTAAAATAACAAACAAGACCTAGAATAGTTATTATAGCCACATCATGGAGCTCAAGTATGAACACAACAGCTTACCTACTAATCTACTATTTTCTGCATTTTGCATCAAAGGTCCAAAACCACCATCTTATTTTCATATATTTACAATAACAGAACTAATGAATAATAAAACTGGGCCAAAAACATCTGAAAAGACAGAAGCAGTAACTTGTTTGTAATAACTAATGAGAAGAAATGAGTACACATGGTACACAAGACAACTAGCATCAGCCTGTACCTAGCTAGCCATCACCACCCATCAATGATTGTCAAGTACCATTGGCCACCACCACCATCAAATCTTCTAATATATCTGAAGTACCTTTCAATTTACCACCCACCAAAAAATTAAACAATTTTGGTATAAAAGAACAGATTAACAAGAACTGATAACAGCAACAACACGAAAATGGGTCCAAGATTCAGCGAAAACAAAGAAAAATCAAAACTTTAATATTTTAATGGATATATAAAACAAGAATAATATAGATTACTAAATAAGAAAGAACTATATCCAAATAAGATGATTTCCATGAAAGGTCCCAGATAAACAACACTAGCATCAGCACTGTTGTTTGTGGTTGACCCACGGCTTAAATCAAGAAGGTGTTCTAGTGATCTGGTCTTTCGGCTAACTGACTCTTCTCATAGTCAACATGGAGGTGTGCAGTCCCGAGCTTTTTGTTCCTCACCAGAACAATCCGTTCCAGTATTGCAATTGCGTCATCCAATCTGTTTGAAAAACACACTAAAAAGCACGCGATAAAAGAGCGTGTAACTGTTTATGACTTATTTCTATATACCTGCCAACAACATCATAAGTGTCTTGAACTTAATCTCTTGCTACTCTGGATCTGAAGTCATGTAAAAGTTTCTATTTTTTACCTTTATAGAATGACTAAGGGGTTGTTTGACAATTTCTAAATGATTAAGTGCTAATAAGAGGTCGGAACTATTAAGTGCTAAACCTTTGAGAGGTCTGAACCATTTAGAGCTAGTATATCGCTAATTATTCAAAGGCAAATGTCTGACCAATTCAAATAATAGATCTTAACCATTCAGCATTAGACCTCTTAACCATTCAGCATTAGTATAATACTTAACCATTCAGAGGTAAATGTCTGAACCATTCAGACATTTACTCGTGAAACAAACGGTCTGAACCATTAAGTGATAACCCATTTAGACATCTAAACCATTAAGAGGTTGATTTAAATACTGTCAAACAACCCCTAACTCAAACACCCTCTAAACCTACTCTTATATCTACACCAATATCCATCATTAGACTAGAAGCCCTAACAAATTAGAAAGAAACATCTTTAATACACATTATTATACCGCTAAACTGCAGCTCTTTTGTGCAAGTGGCTAGTGATCAGGGATAAGTAACAAGTCATAGCACTCATTGCCATTCAACATTATACAAGAATAAGTGATCTACAATTTAAGTACTTAAGGTTCCATTAATTTACATAATTAATCCCTCCAAGTTCACTTGATTAGAAACCATCCTCAAATATGGGTATTCTCATTTTTAACAAAAAAACAATTTGAATACTGAAGGGGTAACACCCCTCCACCAGAAACCAACTGCGGCACCAAGTACCCAGTCGCGGCACTAAGGGGGTCGTCAAAATCAGTCCGTGTCACACCCCTGCAATGCAAGGCCAGCCGCGGCCTGGATGGTTTCCCAAAAACCCAGCCGCGGCACTAAGGGGATTGTCAAAACCAGCCGCGGCACACCTCGGTAAGACCAGTTCCAAGAATATAAATAACAACAATAAACGTCTAACACTTAGAAAACAAGCGCTTATTGGGTGGCTAACGAATGTTGTCAGAGCGGAAGATGACAAACAGACAAAGACAAAACTCTGGCTGAGCCAAAAAAATCAGAAACCTGGAGTCAACTATGGAGACAAAAACATTAATGTTAAGTAAAGAAACCCTTTGCACCCAAATGTATAAGATCTCCTGCCCAGAGAAATATAGGATCAGATCCTAGGGTTTGACATGCCCAGAATAGCAGCTAAGGGGAAAACAACAAAAAACCAACAAGCACTATAAATAGAGGTTCTCAACCACAGGAAGAAAAAACAAGACAGAACACCAAGAATCTTCTCTTAACCTATCAATAAACCATAATCCTGGTGACCATTGTGCACTGCTCCTCAAATCTTGATCTCTTGATTAGGATTCGTGTAGCAACATTTGGCGCCATCCGTGGGACTTCAACGATCCTAAAACTTGTCACCATGGATTCCAACCAAGATACTCCTTGTCACAACACCACCGACAACGTCGGGGCTCCGAATGCTAACTCTCCTCCCCCTAACACCACGAACACCACCCTTGATGAAGGCAACACCCACAGTGTCGTCATAACTCCGGAGTTCCTCAACCAAAACCGAGAGCAGATTCTCTTGCTGCTCCAACAGGAAGAGAAGGAAAGACAGTGGAGGGACCTCCGGAAGCGACTGGAATATGAAGAGCCACCAAGGACTGAGGAAGAAGAAAACCGCCATGACGGGCCAGGATCATCTAAGGAGAAAGAAGTCAGAAGACGGTGAGTCAAGATGAAGACGATGTTGGGAGAAGGCTAAACTTCGAAGACGACTTTAGCAGACCATACCGTCCCTCAACGGCAAGGTCTCGGTCCAAGTTCATTCCGAAAATCGCAGAGTTTATATTTCCACCCAGACTAAAAATACCTTCCAATGTGGGAAAATATAACGGGCTGGGAGATCCCGAAGACCATCTGGCAATCTTCGTGGGAGCCGCAGAGGTAGAACAGTGGTCAGTACCAGTATGGTGCCACATGTTCGCCCAAACCCTCACCGGGGCCGCTAGGGTATGGTTTGACAGCCTCCCTGCCGGTGGGATAAGCAACTTTGAAGAACTGGAGAGTGGTTTCTTAAAAAATTTCAGCCAGCAGAAATTGGCCGCAAAGGATCCCACCGAGTTGCATAACATCAAGCGAGGAGACCACGAGTCTATCGAAAACTTTATTGTCAGATTTTTCTAAGGAAAGCATGCAGGTGCGGGGGGCTGATGAAACTATCAGGATTTCTGCTTTCATCCACGGGGTGAAGAACGATCAACTTGTGGAAAGGTTTCACGAAAGCCTCCCGAAAACAGTGGAAGAAATGTTGGAACGAGCTAAGGCGTTCGTCCGAGGCAAAAGGGCATGTGAGCAACTACGAGAGAAGACACCGAAAAAGCCAACGCCGCCAACATGGGACTTGTAGAGGAGGCCAGGAACAAGAGTTTAGGAAAGGCAACGCTTCCAGCCACGCCCTATACAATCGAGCCAACATTTCCAATCCCGATTCATTCTCCCGTCGAGAAACCCACCTAGTTCGCAGATAGCCTTACCACCTTTAACGAAGACTCCCAGCGAAATTCTGGCCACCGAAAACCTGAATTTCACCAAACCAACCCCACTGAAGCCAGGAGTAAAAAGGGACACGAGCAGGTACTGCGAATTTCACAGGGAGAGCGGACACACAACCGATGACTGCTTCTCACTGAGAAGGCAAATCGAGTTGGCAATTAAGACGGGAAAACTGGCTCATCTCCTGAAAGAGCTAAAGAAAACCCCCCAGGTAAATGAAAAACGAAAGGAAATTTTTATGGTTCAGCTCTCCAACGTAAAAGGAAAAAGGCATGCAGATCACATGGAACCCTGGATGTCCCAGGAGATCTCTTTCCCACCCATCTATGGAGGAAGTTTCGCCAGCGGTCCGATCACGGTCTCAGCAATAGTGGCGGGTCATCAGGTTCATCGGGTATATGTTGACAGCGGAAGTAGTTCCGAAATTATGTATGAACATTGTTTTTTGCAGTTAGACGAGGAAGTCAGGAAAAAGCTGGACGCCAAGACCCACTTGCTGACAGGATTCACAGGGGAAGTGGTTCAGCCGTTGGGGCAGCTCCAACTCCCTGTAATCATTGGAAATCAGACAGGATGGCGGGAAGTAACAATGACCTTCTTGGTGGTACGATCGGAATCCGCGCACAACGTGATCCTGGGGCGACCCGGGTTATGCACTCTGGGTGCAGTTATATCTACGGTGCACGCTGCGATCAAATTCCCCACGCCAACGGGAGTTGTCACCATGTACTCTAGTAGAGAATGCAAGAATATAAGAATGCTGGCACCAGCGGTCTCACTCCCCGAAGAAGATTCCATCCAACCGACAAGTGAAAAGTGGGTGATAAACCAGCGTTTTCCAGAACAGAAAATCACGATAGGGGGCCAACTGATGGACTCCACGAAGGATCGGCTCAGATGTTTGTTACAAAGCAACCTTGACATTTTTGCATGGGAACCTGCAGACCTGGTAGGGGTCCCCCGAAATATCACGGAACACAAGTTGAAAACGTACCAGTCTAAGGAGCCGGTGGTACAAAAACGCAGATACATGGGCGAGGAAAGGAGTCGAGCCGTCGTAGAGGAGGTAAAGAAACTACTGCAGGCCGGGATCGTCAGGGAAGTGTATTATCAAACCTGGGTTGCCAACCCAGTCATGGTTAAGAAGGGGGATGGCACGTGGAGAATGTGCATCGACTTTAAAGATTTGAACAATGCCTGCCCGAAGGACTGTTACCCGCTGCCAGAAGTCGACCTAAAGGTAGACTCCCTAGCTCCTTTTCCTTTGAAATGTTTTTTAGACGCATACAAAGGTTACCACCAAGTGCAGATGGCTCGGGAAGACGAAGATAAAACCACGTTCTTTACGGACGCCGGAATCTTTTGTTTCACAAAGATGCCGTTCGGATTAAAAAATGCAGGAGCCACCTACCAGCGTTTAATGGATAAAGCCTTCAGCTCACAGATCGGGAGAAATATAGAAGTTTACGTTGACGATGTGGTGATCAAAAGCCGCAGTGAAGAGGCTCTGCTAGACGACATAGCCGAGACTTTCGATACACTACGAGGAATGAGCATGCGGCTGAATCCGCAGAAGTGTTCCTTCGGTTTTGAAGAAGGAAAGTTTCTAGGGGTAATGGTAACAAAAGAAGGTTTTGAGGCAAATCCCGAAAAAATTGCAGCCGTGATCCGAATGCCCTCCCCAAAATCAGTCAAAGATGTTCAGACCCTCAATGGGCGTCTTGTGGCCCTAAACAGGTTTCTATCAAAACATGCCGAGCGAACCTTACCATTCATGTCCACATTGAAGAACTGTTTAGATAAAAAGAAATTTGTATGGACACAAGAAGCGGAGGAAGCATTTCAGCAAATGAAGGCATACTTGGGAAATTTACCAACAATTGTAGCTCCGTTCCCAAAAGAGAGACTAGTCATGTATCTCTCTGCCGGGAAAGAAGCTGTAAGCGCCGTGTTGATGACAGATAGGGAGGGGAAGCAAACGCCAGTATACTTCATTAGCAGAGTCCTAAAGGAACCAGAAACTCGATATTCACCCATGGAAAAGCTTGTCCTGTCATTAGTACATGCATCTAGAAGGTTACGTCGTTACTTCCAAGCACATGAAGTGGAAGTAAGAACGGGCCACCCCATACAGCAGGTGTTAAGAAACCATAGATTTCAGGAAGGTTGGCAAAATGGGCCATCGAGTTGGGTGTTTTCGGAATACAATACAAGCCCAGGACGGCAATGAAGGGCCAAGTAGTCGCCGACTTCCTAGTAGAAACACCTCATGATGAAGACCCAACCCTTGGCACGAATCTAGCTAAATACGCGCCGGAAGAAGAATGGTCCCTACACACTGACGGAGCCTCCAACGACGAAGGATCTGGTGCAGGGTTGATTTTGGAAGGGCCTGAGGGGAAGAAATAACATATGCCCTCAGGCTGGCTTTCAAAAGCTCAAACAACGAAGCAGAGTACGAGGCACTGCTGGCGGGGCTCAGATTGGCAAAACAAATGAACATCCAGAAACTACACGCACATGTCGACTCACTACTAGTCGCCAATCAAATCAATGGGTCTTACGACGCAAAAGAAAACACAATGAAGCAATACCTGGATAAAGCAAAGAAGATGATAGGCGAATTCAGTAAATGCGAGGTCTCGCATGTACCTCGCAGCAAAAACAAAAAGGCGGACGCCCTGAGTAAACTGGCTTCAGTTACGTTCAGCCATCTGGCCAAGAAAGTAAGGGTAGAGGTTTTGCAATCCCCATCCATAGAAAGAAACGAAGTGGCGACAATCAGAGTAGAAGAAGGAAAAAGCTGGATGGATCCGATTATGGATTACTTGAAGAATGGAAACCTACCAGAAGACAGAGCAGAAGCCAGGGCGTTGCAGGCAAAAGCATTGCACTACGAATTACAGCAGGGAGTCCTGTACAGAAGATCATTCATGGGTCCGCTACTAAGATGCTTAACACCGGAAGAGGCCAACTACGTTATCCGAGAAATACATGAAGGAATCTGTGGCATACACGCTGGACCGCGGATGGTGGTAGCCAAGGCGATGGGGGCTGGATATTACTGGCCCGGTATGCATAAGAGTGCTGTAAATGAGATCCAGAAATGTGAAAGTTGCCAAAGACACGCTCCCATGTGCCACCGACCCAAGAACGACATGATCCCGGTTACATCGACTTGGCCATTCCAGAAGTGGGCAATGGATATTGTAGGACCTTTTCCAGTCTCAGTAGGGAAAGCAAAATTCCTTTTAGTGGCCGTGGATTACTTTACAAAGTGGGTGGAGGCGAAGGCTTTAAGAACCATCACAGGGCAGCAGGTGAAAAAATTCGTGTGAGAGCATATAGTGTGCCGGTTCGGTCTGCCACTGTTCATCGTAACGGACAACGGTAAACAGTTCGCAGACAACCCATTCAAGTCATGGTGTCAGGAGCTGATGATCACACAGATTTTCACCTCCGTCGCCCATCCTCAAGGCAACGGTCAAGTGGAAAGGGTCAATCGCAGTATCGTGGAAGGGATCAAGACAAGGCTAGGGTTGGAGGGAAAATGTTGGGTGGAAGAATTACCTAGCGTCCTCTGGGCACACCGAACCATGCCTAAAACGAGCCATGGGGAAACGCCATTTAGTTTGACATACGGCTCGGAAGCCATGATCCCAGCAGAAGTAGGAATGCAAACCGCTCGAGTTGCGCAGATTAGCCAGATTGATAACGATAGGGAGCTAAGGTTAAATCTGGAACTACTGGAAGAACGGAGAATGATGGCTGCGATCAAAGAAGCTAGACACAAGAAGGAGGTCGAAAAGTATTACAACTCTCGGGTCAAAAAACAGATTTTCAAAGAAGGGGATTACGTCCTACGCAGTAACGAGGCAAGCCGGGTGGAAGAACAAGGTAAGCTGGGCCCCAGATGGGAAGGACCATACATAGTCACGGAAGCAGGAGAAAATGGGGCTCACAAGCTGGGAAAACAGTTCCACGCACGTGGAACGGTGCTCAGCTCCGAAAATGCTATATGTAATAGATGTACCTTCTTGATGTAATTCAATTTTCCATTATAAGAAGGCATGCCAATATGCCAGAATTTTTGCATCAAATCACTAAGCGCCCGTGTTAACATGTTTAAGAAGAATGAGCAAGTCACCAAGCTCATTTGTTTAAGTTAAATGAGCAAGTCACCAAGCTCATCTGTTTAAGTTAAATGAGCAAGTCACCAAGCTCGTATAAACGAGCAAGTCACCAAGCTCGTATGTTTAAGAAAAACGAGCGAGTCGCCAAGCTCTTATGTTCAAGAAAAACGAGCAAGTCACCAAGCTCATATGTTTAAGAAAAACGAGCAAGTCACCAAGCTCATATGTTTAAGAAAACGAGCAAGTCCCCAAGCTCATATGTCTAAAATCGAGCAAGCCACTAAGCTCAAGCGTTTAAAAACGAGCAAATTGCCAAGCTCACGTGTTTAAAAACAAACAAGCAACCAAGTTTACACGCGAAAAAGCGAAACCAAGAAAGGCAGATTCAACTGGTCAAGTCGGAACCCTCAGGACCACGGCTGGGGGAGAAATAACGATTGTGGCCAAGATAAAAACCAACCCCCCCCGGCTATAAGCCGCGGCTGGGGGTGGAAAAGCGACTATGGCAAAGATAAAAACCAACCCCCCCCCCGGCTATAAGCCGCGGCTGGGGGTGGAAAGTAACCGTGGTAAAAATAAAACCAACCCCCCACTCGCTGTAAGCCGCGGCTGGGGTATGAGGTGGATAAAACAAAACCAACACCCCACTGGCTGTAAGCCGCGGCTGGGATGGAAAATGATGCGGACAAAACGAAAAACAGCCCTCCCCCGGCTATAAGCCGCGGCCGGAGGTGGAAAAAATAAGGCCAAGACAAAACCGACCCCCATACCCCCCTAGACGAGCCACGGCTTGTGGGGTATGGCTGCGTGGTGAGTCGAGTCAAGTTGTTTGCATTAGTAATAAACAACAGGAGCTTGAATTTGAACTCTTGTGATTTGATCAGTGGGATCATTTGGATCACTGCTGTTCATATCAATACAAAAACTTGAGTAAAATCACATACCACATCTTTCAGACATCTTGTATGCACGATAATATAATTTAGATAATTCATCCGCAACCCCACTCACACGTGAAAAAAAAAACCGCACATATAATAAGCGTTCAGACTAATAAGAGGCAAAAGAGCTACATAGGATAGTTGCCAAATACAGTACTTCAAACAAAAGTTGGCAAACGACAAAGTCCATACAAACAAGCATAATAACATAAAAACAAGCACCGAACTACGCCTTGTTCTGAGAAACAGGAGGGTCCTTCGGCTTCAGGAAAGACTTGATCTCGGCAATATCTCGGTCGCACATGGCTGCAATAATATCAACCATGGGAAAAGTGGCCTCGTCAAAACGATTGGATTCAACACGGAGGTTCTCCAAAGCTTCGCTATCAAAGTTACCAGTCTCTTCAGGCTTTTTGCCCCTCAAAGCCCAGTAAGCACCATCTTTAAGTCCGGCATTATACCCAACTTTATCAGCAAACCCATTAATTCTCGCCAACATATCAAGACACTCATCACTATCGCGTATCTTGTTAAAAGCCAATCCAATTCCGTTAGTAATAAGCCACTTTCTCTCGGATGTAAGATCAGCTACCTTTTGCTCGAGTCCCGAAAGGCGGTCTTCAGAAGTTTGCCTATAATCTTTAAACTCAACAGAAACCCGTTTCGTTGCAGCAGCCTGAATGCGAAGCTCCTCCCGAGCGCCATCAACCTCACGAGCATATCTTTCCTTATCTTTCTCTGCTAACTCACATCGAGACTCAAGGACAGTCTGTTGAGTTTTCAGCTTGGAAACTTGTTTTTTCAGATCACGAATTTCCTTGAGACCTACAATCAATAAATTTTAAATTAAGAAAAAAGCAGGAGGTATAAAGATGAACACCAAATAACAAAAACGTCAAATACCTTCAGCCCAACGACCGTGAATCTCAACAAAAGAAAAGAAGCCATTCACATAGCAGCACAACCTTCATTAGATAAATCTTTATTTCTCAAACCCTCGGCACGATCAAGTTCCGACGGGGTGCGTGAGGCAAACATAAACTCCTTGCACGGATCAGGAGTCTCAAAAGTAGTACCATTAGAGAGGTCCCAGCCAGGCACGAACTTCTCTTGCGACCCAATAGGTAGAATATCAGAACCAGACCCTTTCTTGTTCGAACCACCTGACGATTCAACATCAGAACTAGAAGATGTGTCATGAGAAGAGCTGCCAGAAGAAGAGCCAGAAGCCAAGGTTTTCGTAGCACACGTGACTTTCTTTCCCCCGAAAGTCGCGGCCACTGCCTTCCCCTTAGGAGGCGCGGCCGAAGCTCCGGCCTTCACAGCCGTGGCAAGGCCCATTGTTGCCTTGGGAGCCGCGGCTTCCACCCCTTTTCCCTTAGACACCACGGGAGAAGACGGGGGCTTTAGTCCAACCGCCCCTAGCCCCTTCGTGTCATTTTGACACGTTTTGACGACGATGGTACCCCCGCTGCACCTTGGCTTCCTCGTTTGCCAGACGACATCGATACGGAATCTCCAGGTTGCACCACAAAATTGGCTGTCGTCTCTAAAATGGGTAAAATCCCGACAGGCAGAGGTTCAGAATGTTCGGTAACATCCTCCGAAGCGGATAGCTTCATTCGCTCGAAAAGGCCCATCCCTGTAAAAAGACAAAATCAAAAAACACGTCAAACGTCAGTAAAATAAGAGGAACAAAGCAACAGAAAACAAGAACTTACTTTCCCCCCGATAAGTCATGAACGGGAGCATAGTTGGGTCAGCCCAGTTGCGGCTAACACCCGCCATCACAAGAAAATGTTCGGAGTAGGTCCGAAGCATAGTCGGCTCGGCTCTCAGTAGATCATAAGCCGAGGAATCGTATTCACCGGCTTTGGGTGTGAAATCCTTTATAACAGTCTCGGGTGATAACCAATTCATTTTAAAAGGAATGACACGGTCGGAAATAAAAAAGAAATGATCTTTCCAATGCTTTAAACTAGTAAAGGTTCGCGAAACTAGCGGAGGAGTTGGGGATTTTCTCTTTTCAAAGGTCAACCAATCCCCTACCCGATTAAGCTTATAAAAGGCTCTAAAAAGAGCCACCCCGGGATCAACTTTGAAAGCACGACATGATATCTCAAAGTGGTAAACCTTAATCAAACCTAGTGGAACAAGCTGGGTCAAATGCATATCATAATACTTAAGCAAGCTACACAAAAAACGACTAACGGGAATCCGGAAATTACTAAAACTAAAAAAAGATGTATACAAAGCAATCATCCCATCAGGAACATCTTTCACGCTAGACCCGGGAGGAGGAAGAAGAGGATTCAACTCGCTATTTATACCATATCTAATAACAAAGTTGTTCAAGTAATCTTGAGAAAGAACTGATCTCTGATCATTCATATCACTCCTACACTCCATGGAACAAGATAAGGAAAAAGATTTGAAGAAGAAACTTACTAGAAAGGAAGATCTTGAAGCTTGAAGAAGAGAAGAAAATTTGAAGTGGATTTGGAGTGTTGGGAAAAAACCATGAGTTGGCTAGCAATTAAAGGGGAGAAAGCGTGGAAAGGCCAAAAGTCCCGCGGTTTTCAAGGCAGGTCAGGTCGCCGCCCTAGGGGCCGGCCTACACAAGTCAAATCGCAGCATCTTTTCAAAAAAAAAAAATTTCAATATAAATATTTTACTCCAATACTGTGGCAAAAACCACCGCATTGGACTGGGGGGACATGAAAGGGTAACACCCCTCCACCAGAAACCAACTGCGGCACCAAGTACCCAGTCGCGGCACTAAGGGGGTCGTCAAAATCAGTCCGTGTCACACCCCTGCAATGCAAGGCCAGCCGCGGCCTGGATGGTTTCCCAAAAACCCAGCCGCGGCACTAAGGGGATTGTCAAAACCAACCGCGGCACACCTCGGTAAGACCAGTTCCAAGAATATAAATAACGACAATAAACGTCTAACACTTAGAAAACAAGCGCTTATTGGGTGGCTAACGAATGTTGTCAGAGCGGAAGATGACAAACAGACAAAGACAAAACTCTGGCTGAGCCAAAAAAATCAGAAACCTGGAGTCAACTATGGAGACAAAAACATTAATGTTAAGTAAAGAAACCCTTTGCACCCAAATGTATAAGATCTCCTGCCCAGAGAAATATAGGATCAGATCCTAGGGTTTGACATGCCCAGAATAGCAGCTAAGGGGAAAACAACAAAAAACCAACAAGCACTATAAATAGAGGTTCTCAACCACAGGAAGAAAAACAAGACAGAACACCAAGAATCTTCTCTTAACCTATCAATAAACCATAATCCTGGTGACCATTGTGCACTGCTCCTCAAATCTTGATCTCTTGATTAGGATTCGTGTAGCAACAAATACGATGTGTTATATTTATCAAGTATCTTATTGCACTTGTAGATTATTCAACTCAAGAAGTAACTTGTTGCTACACAAATCCTAATCAAGTGATCAAGGTTTGAGGAGCAGTGCTTAATTGTCACCAGGATTATGATTCTGGTAGGTTAAGAGATGAGTATTGGTTTTTTATCTTGTGTTTTCTTGTGGTTGAGAACCTCTATTTATAGTGTTTGTTGGTTTTTTGTTGTTTTCCAATTAGCTGCTATTCTAGGAATGTCAAAGTCTAAGATCTGATCCTATATTTCTCTGGGCAGGAGATTCTATACATTTGGGTGCAAAGGGTTTCTTCACTTAACATTAATGCCTTTGTCCTCATAGTTGACTCCATATTTCTGAGTTTCTTAGTTCTGTCATAGTTTTGTCTTTGTCTGCTTGTTATCTTCCGCCCTGACAACATTCGTTGGCCAACTAATAAGCGCTTGTTTTCTAAGTGTTGGACGTTTATTGTCCTTACGTTATTTATACTTCTGGAACTGATTTTACCGGGGTGTGCCGCGGACTGATTTTGACGATCCCCTTAGTGCCGCGGCTGGATTTTTGGCAAACCATCCAGGCCGCGGCTGGCCTTGCTTCGCCGGGGTGTGCCGCGGCTGGAGACTTGGTGCTGCGGTTAGAATCTTGTGGAGGGGTGTTACCCCTTCATGTCCCCCCCCAGTCCAATGCAGTGGTTTTTACCACAGTATTGGAGTAAAATATTTATATGGAGTCTTCGGATTAAATAATAAATTTTTTTTTTTGAAAAGATGCTGCGATTTGACTGTGTAAGCCGGCCCCTAGGGCGGCGACTTGACTTGTTTGATGTGACCCCCTCGGGAACGCAGGTCCCTCATTTCCCTCCCCTTTTTCCCTTTAAATGTTTTGAACTTTCCAACTTCTTCCACACTTCCATATCTTTTCATTTTCCCTCCTATCTTCAAACTCTCTCATCTTCTTTCAAGCTTCAAGACTTTCTTTTTCTCCTAGTAAGTTTCTTCTTCAACCTTTCTTTTTTATCTTATTCCGTGGACTGTAGGAGTGACATGAATGATCAGAGATCAGTTATTTCACAGGATTACTTGAACAACTTTGTTATTAGATATGGTATAAATAGTGAGTTGAATCCTCTTCTTCCTCCTTCCGGGTCTAGCGTGAAAGATGCTCCTAATGGGATGATTGCTTTGTATACTTCTTTTTTTAGTTTTAGTAATTTTTGGATTCCCGTTAGTCGTTTCTTGTGTAGCTTGCTTAGATATTATGATATGCATTTGACCCAGCTTGTTCCACTAGGTTTGATTAAGGTTTACCATTTTGAGATATCATGTCGTGCTTTCAAAGTTGATCCCGGAGTGAGTCTTTTTAGAGCTTTTTATAAGCTTAATCAGGTAGGGGATTGGTTGACCTTTGAAAAGAGAAAATCTCCAACTCCTCCGTTAGTTTCGCGAACCTTTACTAGTTTAAAGCATTGGAAAGATCGTTTCTTTTTTATTTCCGACCGTGTCATTCCTTTTAAAATGAATTGGTTATCCCCCGAGACTGTTATAAAGGATTTTTCACCCAAAGCGGTGAATATGATTCCTCGGCTTATGATCTACTGAGAGCCGAGCCGACTATGCTTCGGACTTACTCCGAACATTTTCTTGTGACGGCGGGTGTTAGCCGCAACTGGGCTGACCCAACTATGTTCCCGTACATGACTTATCGGGGGGAAAGTAAGTTCTTCTTGTTTTCTGTTTGTTTTGTTCGTCTTATTTGACTGACGCTTGACATGTTTTTTGATTTTATCTTTTTGCAGGGATGGGCCTTTTTGAGCGAATGAAGCTATCTGCTTCGGAGGATGTTACCGAGCATTCTGAACCTTTGCCTGACGGGATTTTGCCCATTCTAGAGACGACAAACAATTTTGTGGCGCAACCTGGAGATTCCTTATCTATGTCGTCTGGCAAACGAGGTAGCCAAAACGCAGCAGGGATACCTCCGTCGTCAAAACGTGTCAAAATGACACGAAAAGGGCTAGGGGCTGTTGGCCTAAAGCCCCCGACTTCTCCCGCGGCGTCTAAAGGAAAGGGGTGGAAGCCGCGGCTCCCAAAATAACAATGGGGCTTGTCGCGGCTGTGAAGGATGGAGCTTCGGCCGCGGCTCCTAAAGGAAAAAGGGTGGCCGCGGCTCTCAGGGGGAAGAAACTCGTCGCGTGTGCTAAGAAAACCTTGGTTTCTGGGTCTTCTTTTGACAACTCTTCTCATGATACATTTTTGAGCTCTGATAATGGTTTGGATGAATCGTCAGGTGGTTCGAACAAGAAGGGGTCTGGTTCTGATAGTCTACCTGTTGATGCGGATATTAATTCGCAAGAGAAGTTCATGCCTGACTGGGATCTTTCTAATGGCACCACTTTCGAGACTCCTGATCCGTGCAAGGAATTTATGTTTGCCTCACGTACCCCGTCGGAACTTTATCGTGCCGAGGGTTTGAGAAATAAAGATTTGTCTAATGAAGGTTGTGCTGCTATTGTGAATGGTTTCTTTTCTTTTGTTGAGATTCACGGCCGTTGGGCTGAAGGTATTTGACGTCTTTTTCATGTCATTTGGTGGTCATATTTTATACCACTTGAATTGTCTTAATTTAGAATTTACTGATTGTAGGTCTCAAGGAGATTCGTGATCTGAAAAAGCAAGTTTCTGAGCTGAAAACTCAACAGACTGCCCTTGAGTCTCGGTGTGAGTTAGCCGAGAAAGATAAGGAAAGATATGCTCGAGAGGTTGATGGCGCTCGGGAAGAGCTTCGTATTCAGGCTGCCGCAACGAAACGGGTCTCTGTTGAGTTCAAAGACTATATGCAAACCTCTGAGGCATTCCTTTCGGAACTTGAGCAAAAGATAGCCGATCTTACGTCCGAGAGAAAGTGGCTTATTACTGATGGAATTGGATTAGCTTTCAACAAGATACATGATAGTGATGAGTGCCTTGATCTGTTGGCGAGAATTAATGGGTTTACTGACAAAGTTGGGTATAACGCCGGGCTTAAAGATGGTGCTTATTGGGCTTTGAGGGGCAAAAAGCCTGAGGAGACTAGTAACTTTGACAGTGAAGCTTTGGAGAACCTTCGTGTTGAATCCAACCGTTTTGACGAGGCTACTTTTCCCGTGGTTGACACTATTGCGGCCATGTGTGACCGAGATATTGCCGAGATCAAGTCTTTCCTGAAGCCAAAAGACCCTCCTGTACCTCAAAACAAGGCGTAGTTGGCGCTTCTTTTTATGTTATTACGTTTGATTGTATGAACTCTGTCGTTTGCCAACTTTTGTTTGAAGTACTGTATTTGGCAACTATCCTATGTATCTCTTTTGTCTCTTATTAGTTTAACCTCTTATTATATGTGCGGTTTTGTTTTTTCGCATGTGGGAGGTGTGTTTTCCCCTAGCCGCGGCTTGTAGCCGGGGGGGGGGGTGTTTTGTTTCTCGGCCGCAGCAGGTATTTTTGTAGCCGGGGGGGGGGGGGGTTTCCTCGGCCGTAGCAGGTATTTACCCTTAGCCGCGACTTGTAGCCCAGGGGGGGTTTGTTCACCCCTAGCCGCGACACTGAGGGGTTCGATTTGATCATCTGAATTTGCTTTTCTTGATTTCGCTTTTTCACATATAAGCTTGGTTACTTGTTTGTTTTTAAACATATGAGCTTGGTAACTTGCCCGTTTTTCTTAAGCGTATGAGCTTGGTGACTTGCTCGTTTTCCTTTAACATATGAGCTTGGCGACTTGGTCGTTTTTCTTAGACATGTGAGCTTGGTGATTTGCTCGTTTTTCTTACACATATGAGCTTGGCGACTTGCTCGTTTTTCTTAGACATGTGAGCTTGGTGACTTGTTCGTTTTTCTTAAACATGTGAGCTTGGTGAATTGCTCGGTTTTCCTAACATGTGAGCTTGGTGACTTGCTCGTTTTTCTTAAACATGTGAGCTTGGTGACTTGCTCGTTTTTCTTAAACATATTGGCACGGACGCTAAGTGATTTAATGTAAATTCTGGCATATTGGCATGCCTTCTTATAACGGAAAATTGAATTACATCAAGAAGATACATCTATTACATATAGTATTTTCGGAGCTGAGCCCCGTTCCATGTTCGTGGAACCGTTTTCCCATCCAAGTGACTGAGCTTGTAAGCCCCATTTTCTCCTGCTTCCGTGACCATGTATGGTCCTTCCCATCGGGGGCCCAGCTTACCTTGTTCTTCTACCCGGCTTGCCTCGTTACTGCGTAGGACGTAATCTCCTTCTTTGAAAATCTGTTTTTTGACTCGAGAGTTATAATACTTTTCGACTTCCTTCTTGTGCCTAGCTTCTTTAATTGCTGCCATCATTCTCCGTTCTTCCAGCAGCTCCAGATTTAACCTTAGCTCCATATCGTTATCAACCTGGCTGACCTGCGCAACTCGAGCGGTTTGCATTCCTACTTCTGCCGGGATCATGGCTTCAGTGTGCCCAGAGGACGCTAGGTAGTTCTTCCACCCAACATTTTCCCTCTAATCCTAGCCTTGTCTTGATTCCTTCCACGATGCTTCGATTGACCCTTTCCACTTGACCGTTGCCTTGAGGATGGGCGACGGAGGTGAAAATCTGTGTGATCATCAGCTCCTGACACCATGACTTGAATGGGTTGCCTGCGAACTGTTTGCCGTTGTCCGTCACAATGAACAATGGCAGACCGAACCGGCATACTATATGCTCCCACACGAATTTCTTCACCTGCTGCCCTGTGATGGTTCTTAAAGCCTTCGCCTCCACCCACTTGTAAAGTAATCCACGGCCACTAAAAGGAATTTTGCTTTCCCTACTGAGACTGGAAAAGGACCTACAATATCCATTGCCCACTTCTGGAATGGCCAAGCAGATGTAGCCGGGATCATGTCGTTCTTGGGTCGGTGGCACATGGGAGCGTGTCTTTGGCAACTTTCACACTTCTGGATCTCATTTACCGCACTCTTATGCATACCGGGCCAGTAATATCCAGCTCCCATCGCCTTGGCCACCACCATCCGTGGTCCAGCATGTATGCCACATATTCCTTCATGTATTTCTCGGATAACGTAGTTGGCCTCTTCCGGTGTTAAGCATCTCAGTAGCGGGCCTATGAATGATCTTCTGTACAAGACTCCCTGCTGTAACTCGTAATGCAATGCTTTTGCTTGCAACGCCCTGGCCTCTGCTCTGTCTTCTGGTAGGTTTCCATTCTTCAAGTAATCCATAATCGGATCCATCCAACTGTTTCCTTCTTCCACTCTGATTGCCGCCACTTCATTTCTTTCTATGGATGGGGATTGCAAAACCTCTACCCTTACTTTCTTGGCGAGATGGCTGAACGTAACTGAAGCCAGTTTACTCAGGGCGTCCGCCTTTTTGTTCTTGCTGTGAGGTACATGCGAGACCTCGCATTTACTGAATTCGCTTATCATCTTCTTTGCCTTATCCAGGTATGCTTCATCGTGTTTTCCTTGGCGTCATAAGACCCATTGATTTGATTGGCGACCAGTAATGAGTCGACATGTGCGTGTAGGTTCTGGATGTTCATTTGTTTTGCCAATCTGAGCACCGCCAGTAGTGCCTCGTACTCCGCTTCGTTGTTGGAGCTGTTGAAAGCCAGCCTTAGGGCATATGTTATTTCTTCCCCTCAGGCCCTTCCAATATCAACCCTGCATCGGATCCTTCGTCGTTGGAGGCTCCGTCAGTATGTAGGGACCATTCTTCTTCTGAAATGCTCTTACTGAATGCTTTCATTTACTGAAATGCTTCATTTACTTCTTGTGTTGGTAAATTTCCCAAGTATGCCTTCATTTACTGAAATGCTTCCTCCGCTTCTTGTGTCCATACAAATTTCTTTTTATCTAAACAGTTTTTCAATGTAGACATGAATGGTAAGGTGCGCTCGGCATGTTTTGATAAAAACCTTTTTAGGGCCACAAGACGCCCATTGAGGGTCTGAACATCTTTGACTGATTTTAGGGAGGGCATTCGAATCACGGCTGCGATCTTTTCGGGATTTGCCTCAAAACCTTCTTTTGTTACCATTACCCCTAGAAACTTCCCTTCTTCAACGCCGAAGGAACACTTCTGCGGATTCAGCCTCATGTTCATTCCTCGTAGTGTTTCGAAAATCTCGGCTATGTCGTCTAGCAGAGACTCTTCACTGCGGCTTTTGATTACCACATTGTCGACGTAAACTTCGATATTTCTTCCGATCTGTGAGCTGAAGGCTTTATCTATTAGACGCTGGTAGGTGGCTCCTGCATTTTTTAATCCAAACGGCACCTTTGTGAAACAAAAGATACTGACGTCCGTAAAGAACGCGGTTTTATCCTCGTCTTCCCGAGCCATCTGTACTTGGTGGTAACCCTTGTATGTATCTAAAAAACATTTCAAAGGAAAAGGAGCTAGGGAGTCTACCTTTAGGTCGACTTCTGGCAACGGGTAACAGTCCTTCGGGCAGGCGTTCAAATCTTTGAAGTCGATGCACATTCTCCATGTGCCATCTCCCTTCTTTACCATGACCGGGTTGGCAACCCAGGTTTGGTAATACACTTCCCTGACGATTCCGGCCTACAGTAGCTTCTTCACCTCCTCTACGACGGCCCGACTCCTTTCCTCGCCCATGTACCTGCGCTTTTGTACCACCGGTTCCCTAGACTGATACGTTTTTAACTTGTGTTCCGTGATACTTCGGGGGACCCCTACCATGTCTGCAGGTTCCCATGCAAAAATGTCGAGGTTGCTTTGTAACAAACATCTGAGCCGGTCCTTTGTGGAGTCCATCAGTTGGCCTCCTATCGTGATTTTCTGTTCTGGAAAACGCTGATTTATCACCCACTTTTCACTCGTCGGGTGGATGGAATCTTCCTCGGGGAGCGAAGCCGCTGGTGCCAGCATTCTTATATTCTTGCATTCTCTACTAGAGTACATGGTGACGACTCCCGTTGGGGTAGGGAATTTGATCGCGGCGTGTACCGTGGATATAACTGCGCCCAGAGTGCATAGCCCGGGTCGCCCCAAGATTATGTTGTGCGCGGATTCCGAACGCACCACCAAGAAGGTCATTGTTACTTCCCGCCATCCTGCATGATTTCCAATGACCACATGGAGTTGGAGCTGCCCCAACGGCTGAACCACTTCCCCTGTGAATCCCGTCAACAAGTGGGTCTTGGCGTCCAGCTTTTTCCTGACTTCCTCATCTAACTGCAAAAAACAATGCTCATACATAATTTCGAAGCTGCTCCCGCTGTCAACATATACCCGATGAACCTGATGACCCGCCACTATTGCTGAGACTGTGATTGGACCGCTAGCGAAACTTCCTCCATAGATTGGTGGGAAAGAGATCTCCAGGGACATCCAGGGTTCCATGTGATCTGCATGTCTTTTTCCTTTCACGTTGGCAAGCTGTACCATAAAAATTTCCTTTCGTTTTTCGTTCACCTGGGGGGTTTTCTTTAGCTCTTTCAGGAGATGAGCCAGTTTTCCCGTTTTGATTGCCAACTCGATTTGCCTTCTCAGTGAAAAGCAGTCATCGGTCGTGTGTCGCTTCCCTGTGAAATTCGTAATACCTGCTCCCGTCTCTTTTACTCCTGGCTTCAATGGGGTAGGTGTGGTAAAATTCAGGTTTTCGGTGGCCAGAATTTCGCTGGGGGTTTTCGTTAAAGGTGGTAGCGCTATCTGTGAACTGGGTGAGCTCCTCGATGGAGGAGTGAATCGGACTGGAAATGTTGGCTTGATTGCAGAGGGCATGGCTGGAAACGTTGCCTTTCCCATACTTTCGCTCCTGGCCTTCTCTGTGGGTCCCATGTCGACGGCGTCGGCTTTTTCGGTGTTTTTTCTCGTAGTTGCTCACATGCCCTTTTGCCTCGGACGAACGCCTTAGCTCGTTCCAACATCTCTTCCACTGTTTTCAGGAGGCTTTCGTGGAACCTTTCCACAAGTTGATCGTTCTTCACCCGTGGATGAAAGCAGAAATCCTGATAGTTTCATCAGCCCCCACACCTGCATGCTTTCCATAGAAAATCTGATAATAAAATTTTCGATAGACTCGTGGTCTCCTCGCTTGATGTTGTGTAACTCTGTGGGATCCTTTGCGGCCAATTTCTGCTGGCTAAAATTTTTTAAGAACCCATTTTCCAATTCTTCAAAGTTGCTTATCCCACCAGCAGGGAGACTGTCGAACCATACCCTAGCGGCCCCGTTGAGGGTCTGGGCGAACATGTGGCACCATACTGGTACCGACCACTGTTCTACCTCCCCGGCTCCTACGAAGATTGCCAGGTGGTCTTCAGGGTCTCCCAGCCCGTTATATTTTCCCACATTGGATGGCATTTTAGTCTGGGTGGAAATATGAATTCTGCGATTTTTGGAATAAACTTGGACCGGGACCTCGCCGTTGAGGGACGATATGGTCTGCTGAAGTCGTCTTTGAAGTTTAGCCTTTTCCCAACACCGTCTTCATCTAGACTCACCGTCTTCTTGGCTCCTTTCTCCTTAGATGATCCTGGTCCGTCATGGTAGTTTTCTTCTCCTTCAGTCCTTGGTGGTTCTTCATATTCCAGTCGTATCCGGAGGTCCTTCCACCGTCTTTCCTTCTCTTCCTGTTGGAGCAGCAAAAGAATCTGTTCTCGATTTGGTTGAGGAACTCCGGAGTTATGACAGCACTGCAGGTGTTGCCTTCATCAAGGGTGGTGTTTGTAGTGTTAGGGGGAGGAGAGTTAGCATTCGGAGCCTCGACGTTGTCGGTGTTGTTGTGACAAGGAGTAGCTTGGTTTGAATCCATGGTGACAAGTGATAGGATCGCTGGGTCCCACGGATGGCGCCAAATGTTGCTACACAAATCCTAATCAAGTGATCAAGGTTTGAGGAGCAGTGCTTAATTGTCACCAGGATTATGATTCTGGTAGGTTAAGAGATGAGTATTGGTTTTTTTATCTTGTGTTTTCTTGTGGTTGAGAACCTCTATTTATAGTGTTTGTTGGTTTTTTGTTGTTTTCCAATTAGCTGCTATTCTAGGAATGTCAAAGTCTAAGATCTGATCCTATATTTCTCTGGGCAGGAGATTCTATACATTTGGGTGCAAAGGGTTTCTTCACTTAACATTAATGCCTTTGTCCTCATAGTTGACTCCATATTTCTGAGTTTCTTAGTTCTGTCATAGTTTTGTCTTTGTCTGCTTGTTATCTTCCGCCCTGACAACATTCGTTGGCCAACCAATAAGCACTTGTTTTCTAGGTGTTGGACGTTTATTGTCCTTACGTTATTTATACTTCTGGAACTGATTTTACCGGGGTGTGCCGCGGACTGATTTTGGCGATCCCCTTAGTGCCGCGGCTGGATTTTTGGCAAACCATCCAGGCCGCGGCTGGCCTTGCTTCGCCGGGGTGTGCCGCGGCTGGAGACTGGTGCTGCGGTTAGAATCTTGTGGAGGGGTGTTACCCCTTCATAACTCAAGCACAATATCATAACTCATGGTCAAAATTTTAACCAACAACAAACACAAGGTTATTTAAGTATATGTAATCAGACTTACAGTATCATAATTCATAATTGTTCAATTTAAATATTTCAATACCTAATAATGAAGGAACTACCGGATCACACGCTTTTGGCATAATCCATGATTAATTCCCATAAGCAGTTTTACGGGGACCGAAACATCCACGGTCACAACCGAATAAATTACGATTATCGGGTTCAAATGTAGTCAAGAAATCCGGATTTTCCTCCACACATGCTGCATATCTCTCAAGAATCCTCACAATTTCATCAAATCCTGGACGTTTTTCTTGTTTGCTTGACCAACATCGGTTAATGAGCTGGCGAAACGCCATTGGACATGTTACAGGTAAAGGAGGTCTAGCATTCTGCATATGTAACAGAATTACCGAAATGTAAGCAAACATCATAATGCAACAAACAAAAAAGTAAAAAACCTTAAATTTTACATTAAAATACCTTTTGACAGACAGCAAATGCAGCTTGTTCTGGAGTCATGTCATCAAAAGGTGTCAAAGCAGTTAAAAGCTCCCAGAGAACAATTGCAAAACTGTAAACATCAATTTTTTTTGTGTGTTTTTTCTCTTTATCATTTCAGGCGCCATCCAACGGTAAGTGCCAGTAAATCCTTTTGTGCTTCCGCATTGAGATTCTAAACATGAGATACCAAAATCAGCTACTTTTACACGCATATTTTCACCAAGGAGTAAATTTTCAGATTTTAAATCTCTGTGAAGTATGCCTTCAGAAGAAGATATTGCATTCCCCTTGCAATGTCAAGTGCAAGTTTTAAAACCAGATTGGGTGGCACTGAATATGGCTCCTGTTGATGGAGATACGCCCTAAGGGACCCACCCGCCAAGTACTCGGTGATTATACAAAACACAGGAGGTTTTTTACAAGCTGCTACTAACTGTATCAAAATCATGAAATGATCTTTGTTATAAACAGAGGAAAGGAACTACAAATGTTAAAGAGAATATAGTAGTAAGCTCTCCAAGTTAGTTGATTAACTAGTGACACTGGATTTCAAATTGAAAAACTATTTAACAGAAAATATATATACAAGTAAAGAGCTAGAGGACCATACAATTAACCTTTAGCTCTTGATTAGTCAAACAGTCATTGACCCGCACTAAAAAGTATTACTTTAGAAACACGGTTTCTTTCATTCACAATTATGTAGCCTAGTTCAATCGATGGCAATAAGTTTAAGTGGTCGCTGAAGGGCTCACGCAACAACGACTAACGTTTATCATGCAAACAAATCTCGATTTTTTGTTATAATTGATCAAGTTAAAGAAGATATAATAATTTACTGTTACTACTTTTTTAACCCGGCCAAGTAGAATCTTATTTTCAATCAAAGGATTGAGAGGCCTTTAGGTGAAATATCCCTAATTCATGTTCATCAACATGACCCCAAAGTGAAAATGTAACATTTCCTATCATATAACCTCTTAAAGGTCACCTACTCACCAGTCCATCACAAACTACGATTTGTCGATTTATCTGGTTTTATTGGTTAGCATGGTATTGATGGATCCCATAAGTTTATGTAACTGAATTTTATATCTACAAGATAAGTAACGTATGATAAAGGTAATGTGGTCCATTTCACTGAGAATATGAGGCTAGGACTGTCTGAAAATGTTTCATCCTTTCACCTCATGAACTTCACATGCTTATACTGTTCTACATTATAATAACCAAACATCTGATCAAGTATTCAAAGCAGTTGCCATATAAACTGAAAACTTTAGAAACGCAACCGATAAATTCCTAACAACAATTAATGAAAACACAGATCAAATTGACATCACATGATGTGAACAATGAATTGAATGAGGATAACTTACAGTGATGATGTTGGGATGTTGAAGACGAAAGAGCAACAGGACCTCAGAAGTGAACTGTTTCTCCAACGTTAACGCCAACTCTCTATCTTCCTCAGGCTGACTAACAAGCTTAATCGCAACATCTTTCTGCTTATAAACCCCTCTGTAAACCCTACTGTGTCTCCCGCTAGCGAACTTATTACCGACGAACAGCTGCGACATATCAGCACTCCATTCGTCTTCTTCTTCTTCTTCTTCACCTCCTCCGTTCGCTTTTATCGTACCACCAGATGATACCAAATACTTCGACCACGACACCGATCTCTGTACTCCCCGAGCGATAACCTCCGCTCCAGCTTCTCATTGTTCAAATTGTGCTTAAACCAGTTCAATTTCATCGTCGATGAATCAAAGTTTATATAAACGTACAACGATGACGACGAACTACATCGGAAAACGTGAATGTGCAGAGCTACGTGTGTGAGAGACGACGGAGGTGTACGTTGTCCGGTGACGGTGACGGTGACGGTGGTGGTGGTGGTGACGGAGGGGTGGTTTCTCGTGTAGAATGATGATGATGATGATGATGATGATGATGATGATGATGATGATGATGATGATGATGATGATAATATTGTCTCTCTCACTAGAAAGAAGAAGAGAGAAAGATGGTTTGTACGTCGTTTGTAACAATCGTAACGTGCGAACATCCACTTCAAAGGAGACCAGAGGGGTATTGACGTTGAGGGTAACATTTGCCCCCTTTTTTTAGTTTTTTTTCATTCCCATTCTACCCTTTTCTGTTGTTATTATATCATGTTTTAGTTGAATCTTATTAATTCAAAAGTATTGTTTATTGGTTAATTTAATCAGAAGACATGTTTCAAATCATAATATACGATATAACTAAAGCTAGTAATTTATAAGTTGTAGTATGTGATGCGTAGGTGTAACTCTTTTGATTTAGGATCAAAAACTGTTTAAATGAATAAAAGTTTTAAATCTTAATATGAGATGCAGTTTAGAAGTACTAATAAATGATATTTGTTCTATAAAAAAAAGATTAATGCTAGCGAGTTTTCAAATAATTAAATAGTACAATCATATCTCTTTTTAACCGTACATGTTTTTATTCATAGAGTCTAACATTACACTTGCAATTACCCATACAACTACTATATAAATAAATAAAATAATTTTCGTAATTTTAGTTTATTAACGATTTAAAACTGAAGAAAAACAATTTTTTAAACTACGATAGAAATCATGAAGCATTTAAGATATATGTTTTTATATGGGTGCTAATAAATAGACACCCAAAAACTTAAATCGACACCCCCTATACAACGCGTATGGGTCCATACGCGGCCCATGCCCGGCGTATAGGGGACGACCATTAATGCGACATTAATTACTGACAACCGACGTCACACCAGTCTACCTATACGGGGCGTATAGGCCATACGCCACGTATAGGTCGGTGTCGATTAAAAAATAATATAAGGTATACGCCGCGTATGGACCCATACGCGGCGTATAGATCTCGTACGCTATATCTTTCAAAACTTTCTCATTTTTACACACACTTCAAAAAAAAACACTCTCGTATATCACTATACTACACGTATTGATCTTCGATTTTTTACATCCAGGTACGTATTATTGTTCATACATCATTATTATGTTAATCGTTCATTGATTTAAACGTTAAAGTAGTGTTTTATGCCCTATAATGCGTGATTTAAAAACTGGTATATAGAACTATACGCTGGTACAGCCGCGTATAGGGCTATACACAGCGTATAGTTCTATGGTTGGGGACGAAGACTCATAGGAGGGTATTCTATACGCGGCGTATAGTTATATACGCGGCGTATAGGGTGTTGCTATACGTGACTTGTGGCCCATACGTGGGTCCCCTATACGCCGCGTATAGTCCAATACGCGGCGTATAGGGTCGGATTTGACCTATACGTGGCCCTGTGACCCATACGCTGCTACCTATACGCGGCGTACAGCCCTATACGCGGCGTATAGGGTAAATATATATATACAAATACATATATATGTATATACGCATATACATATACATATACATATACATATATATGTATATACACATATACATATACATATACATATGTATATGTACATATACATATAACATGTATATGTACAACATGTATATGTACATATACAGATAACATGCATGTGTACATATCCATATACATATCATATACATATCCATATACATATCCATATACATATACATATACATATGATATACATATGCATATACATATGCATATACATATGCATATACATATGCATATACATATGCATATACATATGCATATACATATGCATATACATATGCATATACATATGCATATACATAGCATATACATATGCATATACATATGCATTTCTATATTGCATATACATATGCATATACATATGCATATACATATGCATATACATATGCATATACATATGATATACATATGCATATACATATGCATATACATATGCATATACATATGCATATACATATGCATATACATATGCATTATACATATGCATATACATATGCATATACATATGCATATACATATGCATATACATATGCATATACATATGCATATACATGCATATACATATGCATATACATATGCATATGATATGCATATGCATATGCATATGCTATGATATGCATATGCATATGCATATGCGTATACATATGCATTTGCATATGCATATGCATATGCGTATGCATATGCATCTGCATATGCATCTACATATGCATCTACGTATGCATCTACGTATGCATCTACGTATGCATCTAGTATGCATCTACGTATGCATCTACGTAGCATCTACGTATGCATCTACGTATGCATCTACGTATGCATCTACGTATGCATCTACGTATGCATCTACGTATGCATCTACGTATGCATCTACGTATGCATCTACGTATGCATCTACGTATGCATCTACGTATGCATCTACGTATGCATCTACGTATGCATCTACGTATGCATCTACGTATGCATCTACGTATGCATCTACGTATGCATCTACGTATGCATCTACGTATGCATCTACGTATGCATCTACGTATGCATCTACGTGCATCTACGTATGCATCTACGTATGCATCTACGTATGCATCTACGTAGCATCTACGTATGCATCTACGTATGCATCTACGTATGCATCTACGTATGCATCTACGTATGCATCTACGTATGCATCTACGTATGCATCTACGTATGCATCTACGTATGCATCTACGTATGCATCTACGTATGCATCTACGTATCCTCTACGTATCCATCTACGTATGCATCTACGTATACATCTACGTATACATCTACGGATACATCTACGGATACATCTACGCATACATCTACGCATACATCTACGGATACATCTACGCATACATCTACGCATACATCTACGCATACATCTACGCATACATCTACGCATACATCTACGCATACATCTACGCATACATCTACGCATACATCTACGCATACATTACGCATACATATACGCATACATATACGCATACATACGCATAATATACGCATACATATACGCATACATACGCATACATATACGCATACATATACGCATACATATACGCATACATATACGCATACATATACGCATACATATACGCATACATATACGCACATATACGCATACATATACGCATACATATACGCATACATATACGCATACATATACGCATACATATACGCATACATATACGCATACATATACGCATACATATACGCATACATATACGCATACATATACGCATACATATACGCATACATATACGCATACATATACGTATACATATACGTATACATATACGTGTATATATATATATACGTATACGTTGTTTTTGACCTATTTGTTTCTTGTGCAGATATGTCTTCCGATTCTGAGATTGAGGCTGACGTTGTTGACCATATTGCTGAGCATCCTTGGCTGCAGTTGAGGCCGGTTCTATTGAGCACGCTAAGTGCTCAAAATTTATTCGTATGAAGATCGGTCATCAAAAGGCCGTATATTGGAGGTGATGGCTGAGTTAGGAGAGCGCGATCGTCTTGCTGCTATTATCGGAGACGATACGCCGTGGAGACGTCTTTTTGAGATCGCGTTCTTACGTCCCACCGTGAGCTGGTAGTGGAGTTTTTATCCACATTTACCTATATTCGTCCAGATGAGATGGAGGAGGACGATGAGCGCTCGGAGATTTCTTTTACGCTTTGTGGACATGCACATCAGATGTCCATTGAGCAGTTTGCAGTTGTCTCGGGGCTTTATTATGAGCCGAGACTGTTACCCCTCTGTTCACCGAGGGTATTACTGAGATGGAGGAGGGTACATTGAGAGAGTGGTGGCCTCAGATTGCCGGAGGTCCGTTTCAGAGGACTAAGGGCAGGGTCACGGCATTCGAGATCCTCTCATCCGTTTCTGCATCGCATGATCGCCACGTCCATCACGGGACGTGGCAAGAGTCGGGAGTGGTGTACCATTCCCGACTTATTTTACTTATACTGTTTGATTACGGGGACTAGGTGTAACCTGGCGAGATGTTTGGCGGAGTATTTTGCGTCGTATTATCATCGCCAGGAGCGAGGAGCGGTGTAGGGCGGCGCGTACATCACGTTGATTGCCCGATCTTTAGGTTATTTCCTCGGCATCTTGGTGACGTGTCTCCGCCGATCGAGCCGGTGAGATTAGATCGTCGTACGATTCGGCATGCGTATTATACGCCAGTTTCGGTTGGCATACGATTCTCTCTTCGACCCGGGGAGATCTGGCAGTCGGCACCAGTTCAGCAGCTCGGCATTGTCGATCCACTGCAGCAGCACGGGCAGCCGCATGATCAGCCACCACCCGACGAGCAGCCACATGATCAGCCGCCCTCCTCAGCCACATCAGCCGCCTCCTCAGCCTCAGTTCCGCGACATATTTATAGAGAGGGAGGCTGCCTGCACGTGTGGAGACATTGTTGCAGGATATGTCTAGGAGCTTACGGCAGCAGAGTCGACGGCTCGATCGCGTTGAGGATCTGATGGAGTGGCAGGTTCAGACAGATTGCGCGGCGTTCTGGTACTGATCCTCCGCCGTTGCCACCGCCTCGAGATTACCCTGACTCCCCGTAGTTTTGCATTGTAATTTTATTTATTATGCAATTTAAAAACTTTGTAAATATATTATCAGTTTATGTTATCTTTTGTGTTTATTATCAGTTTATGTTTATCTTTGTAAATATATACATACATACAGACAGACATACAGACATACATACAGAACACATACATACATACATACATACATACAGCATACATACATACATACATACATACATACATACATACATACATACATACATACAGACATACAGACATACATACATACATACATACATACATACATACATACATACAGACATACATACATACATACACTACATACATACATACATACATACATACATACATACATACAGACATACAGACATACATACATAAAACAACATACAGACATACATACATACAGATATACATACACACACATACATACATACATACATACATACACACATACACACATACACACTACACACATACAGACATACAGACATACAGACATACATACATACATACATCATACATACATACATACCTACTAATACATACATACATAATACATAAGACATACATACATACGTACGTACATACATACATACATACATACATACAACATACATACATACATACATACATACATACATACATACATACATACATACATGCATACATACATGCATACATACATACATACATGCATACATACATACATACATACATACATACATACATACCATACATACATACATACATACATACATACTACATACATACATACAGACAACATACATACATACATACATACATACATACATACATACATACATACATACATACATACATACATACATACATACATACATACATACAGACATACAGACATACAGATACATACATACATACATACATACATACAACATACATACATACATACATACATACAGACATACATACATACATACAGATATACATACACACATACATACATACATACATACATACAGACATACATACATACATACATACATACATACATACATACATACATACATACATACATACATACATACATACATACATACATACATACAGACATACAGACATACATATAATACATACATACAGACATACACACATACACACATACACACATACAGACATACAGACATACAGACATACATACATACATACATACATACATACATACATACATACATACATACATACAACATACATACATACATACATACATACATACATACATACATACATACGTACTACATACATACTACATACATACATACCTACATACTACATACATACATACATACATACATACATACATACATACATGCACATACATACATACATACATACATACATACATACACATACATACATACATACATACATACATACATACATACATACATACATACATACATACATACATACATACATACATACATACATACATACATACATACATACATACATACATACATACATACATACATACATACATACATACATACATACATACAGACATACATACATACATACATACATACATACATACATACATACATACATACATACATACATACATACATACATACATACATACAGACATACATACATACATACAGATATACATACCACATACATACATACATACATACATACATAAATAATTTAACTCAAATTATATATATATTAAAACTCAAAAAATTAAAATATATATATATAAGCTATACGCCGCGTATAGACCCATACGCGACGTATAGCTCCTCCACAGCTGTAAAATTTAGTTTGGTGGAAAAAATAAAAAAATTGTGTATCCATGGAAAAATAACAAAAAAGCGCCTGTTGTTCAAACAGATATTCGCGGTCGTCCAACGTTAAAGGTTCAATAACAAAAGTACGACACTCAACAAAGTACGTGCGACATGCCGAGACATAGCTCGTTTATTGCGTCTCACATTTCGGAAGAACAAGTTCAGCTGTAAAGCCCCAGAAGCCTGCCATGCACGTAGTCGTTCAACGTCATCTAAAGTATCACGGGGTACTAATGAGTTTTCTTCGATTGTCGGAGATCACCAATTAAACAATATAAACAGGTTAAAAAATTGGATTCCGTCAATCTTTCATCAGTATATTTCACGTATACGAGATGTCCGACCCGATGGGAATTGTGGTTTTCGATCAATAGCTTTAGGCTTAGGGTTTGACGAAAATAAGTGGATGTATGTGCGGACACAACTTTTAGAAGAGTTGGACAGACATGAATTGGAGTACAGAGAAGTTTTCGATGAATTACGTCACACCATCGATTGGCAAAGTGTGGAACCTGCACTAGAAGAACATTGGATGATAATGCCGTATACGGGATTAGTGGTTGCTCAAAAGTTTGGGGTTATTCTTCATTTACTAAGCAATAATGGTTGTCAAACATTTTTCCATTATGGGCTGATCCGAAAACTGTTATGCCTCATCATGTCGTGTCGATTGTTCATGTCAACAATAATCATTTCGTCCACGTTAAGCTAGAAGGAGATTATCCGATGCCAACATTAAGTAATCTTTGGATTCTTAACCGAAGCGTACGTGCTGCAGAATGGGAGATTATGTATAGGATTCGTATCTCGGAATACAACGCAATAATAGAGAATAACCGAGAAACCCCGGCTTATATAAATTTATTTTAATTCATAATTTGTAATATGCGAATTATATATTTTAATTCTAATTTTATTATTGTATTCGTATTATATTGTTTAAATAATTTTAATTTAAATTATGTATATATTAAAATAAAAACTCAAAAAATTAAAAAAAATTATATATATATTAAAACTCAAAAATTAAAAAAAATAAATATATAAGCTATACGTCGCGTATGGGGCCATACGCGGCGTATAGCTCCTCCACGTATGGGTCATAAGTCACGTATGGGTATAAAATGTCAATCCCTATACGCTGCGTATGGTCCTATACGCCGAGTATAGGGTATAAAACGTCAAATCAACAATGTACCCTATACGCCGCGTATGGATCCATACGCGGCGTATAGGGTATAAAACGTTAAATCAAGAATGTACCTTATACGCCGCGTATGGACTCATACGCGGCGTATAGGGTACAGGGGTGTTGATTTAAAATTGTGGGGTGTCTAAATAAAGGAACCCTTTTATATATTTATGTTTGAGTTAGGTGTATACCTGACAATTGCATGTCTATTCCTGCTCGAAGCCTCGAAATGCTTGGCCTAATAAAAAATGCTTCACAAGAAATGCAACATCTGTTTCCAACTCACTACGTTCAAATAAATTTATTGGAGCAATAGTTATTTGTTATGAATTTGTTTGTCATAAAATAATACTTGTTTATTAATTCTCGGCATTAGATGTACCAAAATTAAGAAAAAAAATGGTTGGATATGTTTTATAAAAGATAATATGATTCGTCAGAAAATGTAGGGTTCTTCATATCTTGAAACTGTTAACATCAAGATGCAGCGTTCTTGATATGTTAACACCATACCATTTTATCAAATATCAAAGCGTATCTTAAGAGTTTATCACTCTTTAATTAAACTAAAGAATATTGCATTAATGCTTTTTTTATAATTTCGAACAACTTATATGATTGGGATAATATATGTTAGAGTTACTTAATTTTGTATATATTTTCTTGAACAACTACTCAGCTAGTTAAATCACTGACAGGACACTAGTCTGTCTGATTATCTTCATTACGCGAGTACGCAACCCAATACCACCATCTGGTTCAACTTGGAACCTTTTTTTTTTGTCACGGATAAGACTTGAACCCAAAACATTTCATATCTCAGTAAACTCTTGGATTACTAATCTCAACCACTTTGGTTAAATATCATTGATAGCCACTTTATATAAAATTTTTATAAGTACATTATATTATTAGAATCATTACTATCATAACTTTAAAATGAACGACTGAATGTAAAATAACAATATATAGATCTATCATAATATACCACTACAATTTTTTTTGTCATGATGAGACGTATTTAGATGGTATATATCTCGGTGAAATTGACCTTTGTTTTCTAGTAAAAGTGTTGTAGAGACAACAAGAATGACTTTTTTGGTTGGTTTTCTCCAACAATAATTAGTATTGATATTTCATCGTTGGGGGGATACATCCAAGGGAGGATGTACTAACAAACGAGGAAGGTGCTGTTTGTTTTTTCTGTAGAAAAACGTCTGCAGTCTGCGGACCACATCTGCAGACATCTGCAGCAGTAGAGGTGGACCAAACGTCTGCAGTCTGCAAGAAAAGAGTGTTTATTTTTAACATCTGCAATGTTATTATTATTATTATTATTATTATTATATTATTATATTATTTTATTATTATTATTATTATAAACCAAACCCAACTGCAACAATATCCCCACCGCTATCTCCTTCTGCCTCTGCGACCCAACCACCACCACCTCCACCACCACCGGAATCCCCCCCTCCTCCACCATCGCCACCCTCGCCTCCACCGTCGCCACCAGCACACTCACCACAAACGCCGCCTTGTCCACCATACTCGACCCCAAATCCGCCATGAGCTCCACCAACGGCTTCATGATCCCCGCCTCCACCGCTCGGATTATATTCTCCTTCACTGAACACAATGAGTACAACGTCGTTGATGCGTCCTTTTGACCTCGGATGCTTCCGGTTTCTAGAAGGTTCACCAGTAACGGAATCGCTCCTGACCGTCCGATCGTCGATTTGTTAACGACGGGTGCAGGGATGGTTGCGAAGGGGGAGGGCAGCGGAGGGGGAGGGCAGCGGAGGGGGAGGGCAGCGGTGGTGAGAGGAGAAGTAAGATGGGGGAAGAGGAAGACGGATTTCAGGGTGGAGAAGAGGTTAGAAGATCTCAGAAGACATAGGTCCACATCTTCTCCATGCAGACCTCCTGCAGACGTTTTTTAATAAAACGTCTTCTAAAAAACAAACACTATGCACACTCAAAACCTCTTCCCGCGTCTGCGTGCGCGCAGATGATGAGGTGGGGAAGAGGTTTTGGTAAAAAACAAACACCACCGAAGTCTTCCTAAACTGTATATAAAAACTAATAATGCAAAATTATTAATCTAAGAGATTTCGTGTTGAATCCTTTTAACAAGCATTCGAGTCCCTTTCATTACTCATGACCATGCTTCATTCCTATCGTTGAGCTACAGGATACACAATTGGTTCATATATAATTTTCATTTCATCAGCATGCATATAGAACGAGAACTACGTTAAGTACCAAGTACGTTTTCGGCTCTTATATGCGATGATAGACTCTCTTAGATACAACTAAACTTCATATTGTCTAATTTATCTAATGAAAAATGTTAAGAATATCCTCCTTAGAGCATGCACAATCCATATCCACATTCTTATAATTACAATAAAAATCATTATTTTTTCTCTTTTCTTTTCGATTAAATAATATTTTCTTATATCTTTATCATTATATTTTTTCTCTCATACAATCATGACCACTTTCAAAAATAGTATGAGGGTTGAATCGTATTTTTTCAAATATGGGAAAACACGATACAATCTCTATAAATTTTTCACCTCTTTCAAAATAGTCACAACCCGTTCCTCATATATATGTGAATGGGTGTCCTATATTATGGGGGATGGTTGTGAGTGATTGTGAGTGAAAAGAGGTTGAAGTTTATTCGTGTTTTCACATATTTGGATAAACATAGTACAACCCTCATAAATTATTTAATAATTTTAAAAATGATTGTGAGTGAATAAGAGAGAGAATTTAATGATAAAAGTATAAAAAATATTATTTAATTGAAAGTCGGAGAGAAAAATAGTAATATTTAGTGTAATTATACGTATAGAGATGAGAGATGAATTGTGAATACTCTCAGTTACAACCATTTCTTATAATACAGGAGACCAACTCACATATATGAGACACGAGCTGTGAATGCTACAAATTAATTACTTTTAGACAAGTTGGATATAAACGATTAACAAAAAATCAGTAAAAAAACTTATAAGATTGTCAATGTTGGCCTGGCAATAAAGGAAATTAGATTGAATATGAGGGGTAAAAAGGTAAAGTGAGAGACTAAATGGTGGTTAAGAAAGAACATGAAAGACAGAGACATAGGGACCCGAATTGTGTCCTGTAGTCGCGGGTGTGTCGGACACCTTCCGTATACGGTCTGTGCCTCTTCTCCTTTTTATAGCTCACCAATTTAACATATACAATTTCATCATTTACATCTATACTATATATATATTGATTTGAAGAGGGCACAAGGGTAATTTCACCCAAATGTCTTATCTATACTATATATATATTGATTTGAAGAGGGCACAAGGGTAATTTCACCCAAATGTCTTAATTTTAAGAGATGTACATCTCTTTAAGCATATCTTACAAGTCATAAAGCATCTCGGAGGCATAACATCAAAGCAACTCTAACTCATCAGAGTTGCTTCTTATCTGTAGAGATGTCGACACCATGCTTTTGGAGAGATCAGAGATCAGAGATCAGACTCAAGCCGTCGACACCACGATTTTGGCAACAAGTCAGAGTTGCTTTCGGAGATCAGAGTCTCAGACTTGCGCACAAACGGCATACTTGCTTTCGGCTGAAGATATGCTTTCGGAGATCAGGTAACATCACCATCACCGATTCAAATTCAAATTTCTCAAAACCCCCTAGATAAAGTCACAACATCCAGATTTGTAGTTGTTCACATGGAGGTTTAGAGTTCTTCACATCTGCTCTTTCGAAGCTTGAGGATTTCACTTCGAAGCTTGAGGATTTCACTTCGAAGCTTGAGGATTTCAAGCTTTAGTGTTCATGTATGTTAGGGTTTTTGTTTATGTTGCAAATTTGGGGGTTTTGTTTATGTTAGGATTTCAAGCTTTGTCTTGAGTTTATTTTTGTTTGTTGATTTGTTTGTTGATGTGGCTATTTTACAGGTTCTTTATGTTCGGATCTCTTTAACCTCTGTTGACCATCGCTTTGTTTATGTTCGGATCTATTTTACAGGTTAGTCTTTTTAGGTCTTGTTGTTGTTTGTTAAGTGTTAACGGGTTAGCTTTTGATTCTACTTGGCGTTTATACTAGCTGCTTCTATCTTTTGATTCTACTTGTTGTTGTTGTTTGTTAAGTGTTCGGATCTAGAATTGAGAATACTTCATTTCTGAAAAGGGACTACTTTAAGAAAGGAATCGCGTATCTTTGAGCTCTATGCAGAATAAGAAATATAGGGTTTTGATTGATACTTGTAGATC
Organism: Flaveria linearis; assembly: GCA_024085815.1. NCBI lineage: Eukaryota > Viridiplantae > Streptophyta > Magnoliopsida > Asterales > Asteraceae > Flaveria > Flaveria linearis. The sequence goes on from CM044002.1 coordinate 7,897,563, forward strand.
ATAAATTTATAATCTCCCAATTTTGAAACACTTTAAGTTTCTGTGTAGATTATTGCTAATTTCTGTGTTCTTAATAGAACTAGGGGACACCAAGCAATCAAGCATGAGGGCATATAGTATAGCATTTGCTCTTGGTTAACTGATTCATGTTTTTAAATGCTGAGGTTATGGATTGCATAATGTTACTCTCTGTTCTTGAACTCTTAGTAATTTGGGTTTGAAGTTTCAAAATTAAAATCAAGAAACCACTCTCTGTTCCGAACATTGACATCTATGTAGTGTAAATAATGTAAGCTTGAAGTTGTTTGTCATATCTTATTCTGTTTGTCCTCTTGACTCTTGAGCACGACTGATAGCAAGTAATAATTATAGTCAAAACTTGAATTCAAAACTATGTTCAATGGAAATTAAATGCATTTATAATGAGAGTGTGGTCTGACTCATTGTAATTCTTAATGCTTGAGAGTGCATATGGTATGACTATATATCATAGGTATTTTCTAAAAATTTTCAAGAGGACTGATATGAAGCAGGTTAAACGGAAGATAATAGAGTTCTTAGTGACTGGCTGTGGAAACTGTTTTTGGGCCTTAAGTTGAATTCACTTTGGGTTAGAAGGGTAGTTTCTGACAGAGATGTGTTTACTGTTTTGACCTTAAGATAATAGAGTTCTTAAGTTGAATTCACTTGAACTCAATACCATATGATTATATGAATGAGGGATGTACACTTGTACACCTTTACCTAAAATATTAGCCAGGTATATTACAGTTTTAGTTTGAAGTTTTAACAAAAACATCTTGTCTCATAAAAATAAAAAATCGTCTGTATTATATATTTCCTGTACAAATTTTACTATTTTAGCTATAATATAGTTTTGATATCATGGCGAATGCATGCAGATTAAGGAAAATAACTAGCACCTGATATAAAGTTTGTTAAGATTAAAATAACTAACTCTTGTATTTTAGCCTAGACAAGTATCAAAAGTGTTACGATTGAATAAACAAAAAAGTAAAATGATTATTTTAAATGCTATTGAAAAAAGAAAAAAGTTGTTCATTCTAAAGACCAAAAAAAGTAACTAGGTAGTCGTGAGTCGTGGCCAATGTATTAATTCTTAGAGGTTTTGAAACTTCATTATCATATCATATTGTTTATGGTTTAACACGCCACGTGTAAATTGAGTCTTGAACTCAATACCATATGATTATATGAATGGTGGATCTTGCTTTTACAGCATGATAGTGAAATTTCTCTTTATGGTTTAGTTGAACTTCTCAGTTGGAAAGTTTTTATCAAATCAAAGACCATTGGAACTAGCTAGGTTCTCATTGTTATCGACAGTAAAGCATTTTCATAAACTCAAATGAAAAATAGCTTTCCTCTAAGATACAAGGAGTGCAAATATAATTTAGATTTAAAAAATATGATAGTTTATTTATGTTAAATCTATTAAAAAAAAGTTTAATACTTTATATGTGATGGTGAGAGAGAAGGGCCCAAGGGATGGAATCGGAGGAGTAACTGTCAAACCATAATTGAAATCACATGCAGCCACGTGATGTACGATACGGTACAATAACAATACTACACCTTTTATTAAGAAAAATTCTCAAAATTTCCCTCCCCCTTACACTTATTTCAAATATCCCCTAAAACGATTTCTTTATAAAATATTTCTTCCGGCGTCTTTAAAGACAACAATCACCAATTAGACATGTGGTTACACAAACGTTTATGTGGTTAACACAAACGTCTATGTGGTTAACACAAACGTCATGTGGTTAACACAAACGTCTATGTGGTTAACACAAACGTCATGTGGTTAACACAAACGTCATGTGGTTAACACAAACGTCATGTGGTTAACACAAACGTCACCGTCTGTAAAATGAAATCACCGACTCCAAAGAAGAGGCGACCGCCTATGCACCAACGTCCATGCAAACTTTCACAAGTTTTATTTTTGAATTTAATATTAATATACTTATTTTTAGTCATATTTTTTTCTCTTATAACTTTTAAAGTATAACGTTTTATAAAATTTCAAATATACTATGACGACGTGCTTATTTTATCTACGTGCTAGCGTAAATTTTATTCAACATTAATATACGTGTCAAATTTTATATCCAACGTTCGAGGTTAATGGACCCAAATATGTTTTAAATAAAATTTACATCGGGATAAAAATAACCATGTCCCAATGTATACTTGAAAGTTTATAGAACGTTATATTTTTAAAGTTATAAGAGAAAAATAAAATACAAATAAAATTAATTGTAATGATATTTAATTCTAATTAAATTCAAACCACTGAAAACGATGTATACATCACATTATTAACTGAAGAAATTTAATAATTACCAAACTGGATATACAAAAAATCAAAGTGCATGGATACGTACCACCCCAAAAAAATCCTTAGTGACGAGAAAACGCACTACCAAGTACCAAGCACATGTAGACATGTAGTTGACCACCCAATTATGTGCAAAAATATAATATTATGATAATCCATGTTGTTTATTTATAAAATAAAATATTAAACGACCATACTATATCGATTAACAATTTGTCATGTGACAATATATGTCTTTTTTTTTTCTCATAATACTTATTAAATAAATCATAATTAAGATCTGCTATTTCTGTAATGAGATGTACGGTTGATAGCTCTAAGTACTTTATTAAACCAGTTGTTACTTGCTTAATCAACGAGTTGTTAACATGTTATTAACTTAAGAATCTTTCATTAAATAAGATGATTTGCCTTTTGCGATCCTCTTGATTCCCTCGGGCTGATTTTATTTACTCTATCGAATCTCTCTTAATTATATTTAATTCACACGTTGAATGATTAATATATATATTTTGTCGTATATGATATTAAACGTAAGTAAATAAAAATATATCATAAATAAAATAATAAAACATCATAAAAATAACCATTTTCTTGAGTGTGCTAATTCTTTATAGTTATAAGTTATGTGAACAATATATATATCATTTGTATAGCCATAGACTACCTAATATCATAGTCGAGTATCTATTTTTAAGCGTATTATTTATTTCCAATCAAAACTAGAAACGTAGATGCAAGTTATAATTGACACAATAACGTAAAATTACTTCTTGTTTACCATCCATTGTTAGTAAACCTTAAAAAGCAATATATTATGTTTAATCAAGAGAAGATTCCCAAAATATATTTTTTCTTACAAAAATCCTTCAAAATGTCTCTTTAAAAATTTATCCTCAAAATGTCCCTACTAGACAAAAACAAAATACTGACACATATCTGACATGGTGTCATAGTCATATCATCCTCTAATGTTATTTATTTTTACATTTTTGAATGGTTGGACGTCTCTATAGTAGGTTTGGATGCTTATATACAGAAGTCAGGCACCTCTATAGTAAAGTCGGACACCTCTATAGTAGGGTCAGACGTCTTTACACAAAGGGTTTGGCGTTTTATATTACAGGTATTTTTATAGTACGGTCAAATGCCTCTATAGTAGGTTTGAATATTTCTATAATAAATTCAAACGTCTCTATAGTAAGTTAGAAAGGTCCAGACGAATTGTCCGCTAGAGACATTTTAAAATTTGTTTTTTTTTGAAATAGATATTTTAAAGGAATCTGATATGAAGAAAGATTTTGAGAATTTTCTCTTTAATCAAATTGAACATAACTAAAAAATTTTACATCACGGATTTTTTGTATGATCTTTTTTTAGAAAAAAAAGTCTCTACACATTGGACCCATAGGTATACAACCGACGGCTTTAAATATTTTGGCCCTTAAAGAATGAGATAGAAAGACAGATTACATTTGAGTACGACTCTTAGTCCTTATTCAATAATACATCAAATAAAACCCACGGTTTTGTAACTACTTCTAAAAAACCAATTATGTCATAACGTTTTACAAGAATGAATTACTAACAAAATTTATATTGTAGTAGTTATTTTTAAAACTTAAAACAGAAATTTTAAAAAATATTAACGTTTCCACGACCATCACTTGTTTTTCAACCAAGTGAAAAAATGTAAATCCATTGTCATAGGAAACTGATTATAATTTTTTAACCACAAACACGCAGGGCGGAGCTTCAACTCTTTCGTAGGGGGGGCGGGGGCGAAATTATTTTTTTTAGGGGGGCGGACTCGATATTTATATAAAAATTTACACTACCGGGTCAAAAATTACACTATCAGGCTAAAATTTAACACTACGGACGAAAAAAATAGGGCCCCCCCGCCCCCTATAATGCTCCGCCATTGCAAACACGCACCTCCTAAAATTCACTTATTGTCCGCTTTATGGATCTAGAACCCCAATCAATTTAATGACGACAAACGTGCGTCAATTTGATTGTAATTAAAATGAAATAGTGAACGTGGGACGTGGTCCAAAAGATACATTTTTGTTAGAAATTATATATATATATTATATATATAAAAGTTATAAGTGAATGAAGAACTCAATGGTTATATAAAATTTAGAGTTGTAAGAATTATCCCACATTGGTGATGGGATAAAACATAAGTTCCATTGTCCCACATTGGTGGTGGGGTGGAACATGAGATGCATTGTCTTACTTAAGTGAAGTAATAAACCATAAGTTAGATTGTCCCACATTGGTGGAATGGTAAACTATGAGGTGCCTTATAAGCAAATATTTTCTACACTTGGGTATCCTCCTAGTACATCTATCTAGGCTCGGATGGCCCTCGCCGCCCGAGCCGTGCCCGTGCCCGTGCCCGTGGGCGAATGGGCGAATGGGCGAATGGGCGAATGGGCGAATGGGCGTTGGGTGCTGCCTGACTCATGCATGGACCTGCATGAAATACAATTCTAGGGTGGTGGCCAGAGTTGTGCTATAAATAGCTGCACATTTGCAGCCTCAAGATAGACCAAGAAAAACACACAGCAGCAGTACATTTGCTTCAAAACTTGCTCCTGCTCCTGCTTCGGTTTTGATCCTGCTCCTGCTTCGGTTTTGATCTTTGCATCTTGTTGATAAAATTCTACGCTTATATCTCTTCGTTAAGATTGCATACAGGTATCATTTTCAGGTTGTGGTTAACTTCGGCAGTGCAATCTGCTACGGCTATTGTACCCTGGGAGACAGACGGGTTTCTTGTGTGTGTCACCCGAAATCTGTTTTAAGGGAAGCGTATAAAATACGTGCCTTAGCCAAATTATTATCAGTTTATTTGTATCACTTATGTAACTCGAATCACATGTAATAAATATCACTGTTCTTATATGTATAAAGGAAAACAAATTTTATAACAAACTTAAAACAGATTATACATATTCGAGTTACATTACAGTTTGGTATAACTAAAATATAAAACTCTTACGTAGAGTTTGTTATTAACTTTAAGACTTAATTTCTTTCTTTACGTTTGCATACAGATAGAGTTGAAAGATGTCAACTGTACCTACGGTTTCAAGTTCCACTGTTGGATCTCTTACGTCTTCTGTAATGGGACCATTGGTTGGTGCCCAGTCAGCCCAAACTATGGCTAATCATGCTGAGAAGCCTGAAAAGTTCTCGGGTTTGAACTTTAAAAGATGGCAACAGAAGATGTTGTTCTATTTAACTACCCTTCACCTTGCGAGGTATTTGACGGAGTCACCTCCTACTGCGGAGGAGACAAATACTGAAACTGTTACTGCTATTCAAGCATGGAAACATTCTGAATACTTGTGTCGTAACTATGTGTTAAACGGCCTTGCGGATATGTTGTATAATGTATACTGCAAGATACCAACTGCCAAGGAATTGTGGGAATCCTTGGAACGCAAGTATAAGACTGAGGATGCTGGAACAAAGAAATTTATTGTGACCCGATTCTTGGATTACAAGATGGTTGACTCTAAGACTGTGATAAGTCAAGTCCAAGAGTTACGAGTAATTATAAGCGATCTTCTATCTGAAGAAATGACTCTTAGTGAGACATTTCAGGTGGCTGCGATAATTGAGAAGCTACCTCCAAGTTGGATGGACTTCAAAAATTATCTAAAGCATAAACGAAAGGAGATGTCTATGGAAGACTTAATAGCTCGTTTACGTATTGAAGAAGATAATCGAGTTGCACATAACGGAAGTATTTCTGAAAATCAAGTGAAAGACCTCACTAAAGCTTTGAATAAGGCTAATTTGGTTGAACACGGTCAATTGTCTAAACCAAATAAATTTAATAAGGGCAATAAAGGGAAAGGAAAGGGTAAGATGAACAATAAGGGAGGAAACCTTGGTCCAAAAGGTGGGATTAAAAAGAAGGTGACTACCTTCAAAGGTAAGTGCTATAACTGTGGTGAATTGGTCATCGAGCTGATCAGTGTAAGGCACCAAAGCGTGAGCGTGCGCAGGTGGTGGAAGAAAATAACATGCCTTTAGTGGCAATGATTACAGAATTTTCTGCCTTTATCACTGAAGCTAATATGATCGGAGATAACCCTGGATGGTATGTCGATACCGGGGCTACTCGTCATGTATGTGGTGACAAAACCATGTTTAGTACTTACAAAGAAGCTACGGGTAAGCTTTACATGGGAAACGAAGCCACAGCCGACATCAAGGGTGAAGGCGATGTGATCTTGAAGTTTACTTCGGGGAAGGAACTTACTTTGAGCAACACTTTGTATGTTCCCGAGATACGAAAGAATCTGATTTCGGGTTGGTTGCTTAATAAGTTTGGGTTTCGTGTTGTGATTGAGTCTGATATGGTCGTGTTGACCAAAAGGGTGTGTTTGTTGGAAAGGGCTATGCCCATAATTCTATGTTTAAAATGTCTGTATCTGTTGTTAAAAATAACATGAATAAAAATGCAACTACTTCTACTTACATGCTTGAGTATAATGATTCAAATATTTGGCATAGTAGATTAGGTCACGTAAATTATAATTCAATTCGTCGTTTGATTAAATTAAAGCACATTCCAACATTCCAAATTGACTTGAAATCAAAATGCAACACGTGTGTTGAAGCCAAACAAACGAAATCTTCGTTTAAATCGGTTGAAAGGAAAACCGAACCTCTTGATTTAATTCACACTGATGTGTGTGATTTAAAATCGGTTCCTACTAGAGGTGGAAACAAGTACTTTATCACATTCATTGATGACAGTACTAGATATTGCTATGTATACTTACTTAAGAGTAAGGATGAAGCAATAGACAAGTTTGTCTTGTACAAAAATGAGGTTGAGAATCAACTAAATAAAAAGATAAAAATTTTAAGGAGTGATAGAGGAGGTGAATATGTTTCACCATTTGTGGATATGTGTGCAAAAAGTGGAATTATCCACGAATATACTGCTCCTTATTCTCCTCAATCAAATGGCATCGCTGAACGGAAAAACCGCACATTAAAAGAAATGATGAACGCCATGCTGATAAGTTCTGCCTTAGGCCAGGAAATGTGGGGAGAAGCTGTATTGTCAGCTTCATATCTTTTAAATAAGATACCCTTTAAGAAAAAGGACGTAACTCCTTATCAATTATGGACGGGAAGAAAACCGTCTTACAAATACTTGAAAGTGTGGGGATGTTTAGCCAAAGTGGTAATACCTCCACCAAAGGTTCAAAGAATAGGACCGAAAACTGTGGATTGTGTATTCATAGGTTATGCCCAGAATAGTAGTGCTTATCGGTTTCTTGTTTTCAAGTCTGAGAATCCAGAAATACAAAAGAATACTATAATTGAATCAAGGAATGCTTCATTCTTTGAAGATGTGTTTCCATGTTTGGAAAAACAACATAAAAGATCTTCACCATTTGATGAGATTGTTCAAGATAAGGTTCTGAAACAATCAGATGATGATAGGGTAGAGCTGAGAAGAAGCAAAAGACCAAGAATTGAGAAATCTTTTGGGCCTGATTTTCTTACTTATATGATTGAGGGTGAGCCCCAAACATATCAAGAAGCTATCACCTCTACAGAAGGACCTCAATGGAAAGAAGCTATTAAAAGTGAAATTGATTCTATCCTGCAGAATCATACTTGGGAACTAGTAGATCTTCCACGAGGTTGTAAACCACTTGGATATCGCTGGATATTCAAGAGAAAAATGAAGTCAGATGGCACCATTGACAAATACAAGGCAAGGTTAGTGATCAAAGGGTATAGACAAAAGAAGGTCTAGACTATTTTGACACTTACTCGCCTGTAACAAGAATAACCTCTGTGAGGTTGGTGCTTGCAATAGCGGCATTGAGAAATTTAGAAGTACATCAAATGGATGTAAAAACCGCGTTTCTAAATGGAGATTTAGAAGAAGAGATTTATATGGAGCAACCTGAGGGTTTCTCTGTTCCTGGCCAGGAAGGTAAAGTTTGCAAACTTGTGAAATCTCTATATGGATTGAAGCAAGCTCCAAAACAATGGCACCAAAAGTTTGACAATGTCATACTTGAAAATGGCTTCAAGATTAATGAATGTGACAAGTGTTGTTATGTGAAAGACACACAAAGTGGTTATATGATCTTATGTCTTTATGTAGATGACATACTTATTGTTGGAAGTAATGATAAGATGATAAGATCTACAAAAGACATGTTGAAAGCGAGATTTGACATGAAAGATATGGGTTTGGCTGATGTAATTCTTGGTATGAAATCATTAGAACTCAAACTGGTCTTGTTTTAAGTCAATCTCATTATGTGGACAAGATCCTTGAGAAGTTTAGTAAAGATGACACGAGTGTCTCCCAAACTCCTATTGATACTTCTCACCATCTATCAAAGAACAGAGGTGAAGGGGTTAATCAGTTGGAGTACTCAAGGGTCATTGGCAGTCTAATGTATCTGATGACATGTACCAGACCTGATTTAGCTTATGCTGTAAGCAGATTAAGTAGGTACATTAGCAATCCAAGTTTTGAACATTGGAAAAGCATGACACGGTTGTTAAGATACGTGAGATACACACGTAGTTATGGATTGCACTATGGCCATGATCCAGCTGTTGTTGAAGGATACAGTGATGCAAATTGGATATCCGATATTAAAGATTCAAAATCCACGAGTGGATATGTTTTTACCCTTGGTGGGGCTGCTATATCTTGGAAGTCATCTAAACAAACTGTTATAGCTAGATCCACTATGGAATCTGAATTCATAGCATTAGACAAAGCTGGAGAAGAAGCTGAGTGGCTGCGTCATTTCTTGGAATATGTTCCAAGATGGCCAAAGCCTGTGACTGCCATTTGTATACATTGTGATTGCCAGTCGGCAATTGGAAGAGCTCAAAGTGCAATGTATAATGGCAAATCAAGACATATACGTCGCAGGCATAATACGATACGACAACTACTCTCGACAGGAGTTATCACAATTGACTATGTGAAGTCAAAGGATAACATTGCGGATCCGCTTACGAAAGGTTTAAGCAGAGAGTTAGTATATAAGTCGTCCAAAGGAATGGGACTAAAGCCCATGGAATAATTGTATGAAGGAAAACCTATCCTAGTTGACTGGAGATCCCATGAACTAGGATCAATAGGACAACCTAATTATGCAAATTGTGGTCACTGTGGGGAGGATTCCCTAAACTATTAAAGGGAGTTGAATACTTCCTAGTCCATTCCTATATTAGATAGTGACAAAGTAGGATAAGCTCATAGCTTTTAATGATTTCGTGAAAATCACCTATGCGAAGAGAGAAGTGGGGTCGCTTCGAATAGAATTGTTGGGTGCGCAATTCTTAGAGCTCTCGCAGAACCAGGTTAGTGTTCCATGACCATAACGGACACAACTATGAGAAGTTAACCAAACTAGGGAAAGTATTGTGTGAAGTGTAATAATGTCTACGTAAAGGGTAATTGGTTCAAAGACACCGAATCTACCAATTACTAGGAGACCAAGTACACTTTACAAAGGAAAGTTCAAAGGTCACACCTACTATTCCTGCAATACTTGACTGTTGAAAATGTTATTTGAAATATATATATTGAGTTTCATTCATGTGGGGAATTGTTAGAATTATATATATATATATATATATTATATATATATAAAAGTTATAAGTGAATGAAGAACTCAATGGTTATATAAAATTTAGAGTTGTAAGAATTATCCCACATTGGTGATGGGATAAAACATAAGTTCCATTGTCCCACATTGGTGGTGGGGTGGAACATGAGATGCATTATCTTACTTAAGTGAAGTAATAAACTATGAGTTAGATTGTCCCACATTGGTGGAATGGTAAACTATGAGGTGCCTTATAAGCAAATATTTTCTACACTTGGGTATCCTCCTAGTACATCTATCTAGGCTCGGATGGCCCTCGCCGTCCGAGCCCGAGCCCGAGCCCGAGCCCGAGCCCGAGCCCGAGCCCGAGCCCGAGCCCGAGCCCGTGCCCGTGCCCGTGCCCGTGCCCGTGGGCGAATGGGCGAATGGGCGAATGGGCGAATGGGCGAATGGGCGAATGGGCGTTTGTGGCGTATTGATGGCGTATTGATGGCGTATTGATGGCGTATTGATGGCGTATTGATGGCGTATTGATGGCGTATTGATGGCGTATTGATGGCGTATTGATGGCGTATTGATGGCGTATTGATGGCGTATTGATGGCGTATTGATGGCGTATTGATGGCGCACTTTGCACTTTTGCTTCAAAACTTGCTCCTGCTCCTGCTTCGGTTTTGATCCTGCTCCTGCTTCGGTTTTGATCTTTGCATCTTGTTGATAAAATTCTACGCTTATATCTCTTCGTTAAGATTGCATACAGGTATCATTTTCAGGTTGTGGTTAACTTCGGCAGTGCAATCTGCTACGGCTATTGTACCCTGGGAGACAGACGGGTTTCTTGTGTGTGTCACCCGAAATCTGTTTTAAGGTAAGCGTATAAAATACGTGCCTTAGCCAAATTATTATCAGTTTATTTGTATCACTTATGTAACTCGAATCACACGTAATAAATATCACTGTTCTTATATGTATAAAGGAAAACAAATTTTATAACAATTTTAACGAGCGACTTTTCTCTATACATTCATACATCATAAATACATAAGCACTTGTACAAAAGATTTGTCCCAAATGAATGGTTGTAGTACCGATAAGGTGTCTTGACTCTATATTAAAGGTTAGGGTTTAAATTCTACAACTACCGGTGAAGTATATTAAGAGCTCTTCTATTAGAAACAGTGAAGTATATTAAGAGCTCTTCTATTAGAAAGTATAAAAATATACACATGTGCATATACTACACATGCATACTACATATACATGTGTGTATGTGGACAGGATGGTATTGATATTGTTTTTAATTTAAATTTCAAAGATTACTCTATATGGATTCTACATAGTTATATATATAAATATTATGGGATTAAAGCGGTTCTCACAACTCTTTTACATATACAATTTTTTTCTAAATAAATGTTATTCTCTCTCTAAAAATATATATCCCAAATATGTCCAGTTCATGTCCATTGCAAGAACATAATTGACGCCCACCATGTGCCCTATGCATTGTTGTTGTTTATTGATTGATAATATTGATGCTACAACTTACAAATATAATATATATCATTGATATAGGTATTAATTCATCTTTATCAATCATTGGTAGTATCGATCATCTTATAGATTATTGCTTCAAATGGTGTCAAGTTTACTTTAATATAAACGTTGACGATATAAATGTGTTGACAACAACTTTTGATATTGGTTTCTGTTGATGCACAATCAATTACACATCAATAAATGAAAAGGTAGCCACATACAAGTTTATGAGTTCATCTTTGTTATAAGTTTTAGAGTGATATCCATATATGTTCGGTACGTGTTCCCTTCTATGTTAGGCATACGTGTTAAATATTAATCCTAATTTAACAAATAGTGGTATCAAAGGTATAAATTAACTCAAATGTGAAAGACTTGAATCTCGTTCGATAGACTGCAGATTATACCCTTTTTAACTTTTTGCTCAAACGAAATTGATATAAAAAATTAAACACTCACAATGGAATAACTCTCCTTGATTGTATTTAAGAAAATATAACTCTAAAAACTTAAGTACAATGATACCCAAGCATTGGTATTTATAGTCTAGTTGTTCTTGTTTATCTATGATTCTAAATTTGAATCAATCTCTATCTAAAATTCAAATTATAATTATCTTATAGATAAACCAAAACTAGGTAATTAGATAAGTATCATCAACCAATTTTGACCACCTTGTCAACATTAGTCCTCCTACTCTCTTGGATAGCCAGCTTGCTTCTCCAAGACTCGAGAATTAACCAAGCCAACATTCACCCCCTAATTCTTGAGTAAAGTTAGAGAGGTCTTGTACTCCCAGCAGTTCACGCATCTCCTTAAACTTTGTTCGAGCTAGAGCCTTGGTGAAGATGCCCGCCTTTTGTTTGTCTCCGCGAACATACGCAACTTGTACTTTTTCTCGGTTCACAACTTCTCGAATAAAATGAAATCTTGTTTGTATATGCTTACTTCTTCCATGAAAGACCGGGTTCTTTGCCCAAGAGATTGCAGATGAATTATCAAGTAGCAGTGTCACCTTTTGAGCTTGTTCATCAAGTATTTCAGTTAATAAATCCCGAAGCCATAGTGCCTGATAGGTTGTGGCAGTTGATGCCATATACTCGGCTTCACAGGAGGATAGTGCTACCATCGATTGTTTTTGTGAGCACCGCGTGACAGGAGAATCTCCAAGGTAAAACACATGTCCTGAAGTGCTTCTCCCGTCATCTTCATCTACATTGTGTGAGCTATCACTATAGCCGATCAACTTTAGACTTCTTGTTCGACCATATCGTATTCCGTATCCCATCGTTCCTTTCACATACCTCATAATCTGCTTAATGGCCTGTGAGTGTCGTACTTTGGATATTGCATATACCTACTTACTAACCCGACCGAGTATGTCACACCCTCAAATTCCACAAACGGGGTATTACCGTTAGACGTGTGACTACCAGGATCTCAGCCACTAGTTACACCAAACGACACTTTAATTGTAAAACATAATTTATCTTTCAGAGTTTGATAATACCAAAAACCGAGTATTTAACGTAAACATGAAAGAAGTTGCGGAAGCATAATAAATGATAGTTGTTTAAATGGCGCAACACGCGCAAACCGAATAAATAGAATTCATTGAAAAATGTTAACTAAGTCACGTGGATAATGATGCATGAATGAAATGTTCCTACGCGTGCGCGTCTTGTGAACCTGAAAGAAACATGCTAAAGTGTCAACACAAGGTTGGTGAGTTCACAGGTTTTGATAAATTGAACATAACAGTATCTGATGCAGTAATCAAAATAATATCAGTAGATAGCTAGTCTACTCAACAAGTTACTAAGTGTATGTAGTTCGCAACCGACGCTGACAACGTAAAGAATGCCTCGGCTGTGAACACCGGTCACAGCAACAGAATTAGGTCAATTTAACACCCGTTTGACGAACGTTGTGCTAGCGCGACTAGCCCGGGTGGGGTTTGTCAAACCCAGTAGATCTACTCAGAATTACCTCGCTAGAGTACATATATTAACGGTTCGAGAATGAGGACTTAAGTATGGTGTCACACTAGTAAACAAGTGATATTAAAATAATACTGATCAATTGAAAATGAGTTTGAACACACGTTTCTTTCACCCCAAAAAAATAGGTAAACCGGGGCTGAGAACTCACCTCAAAAGCACAGCAGAATCAATAAACGTAAGCACGAACTATTAAGTTTCCAAACAACCTGATGCACATTTATTTCATAATTAATATTAAATATTAAATACTAATAATAGTTCGTACGGTTTCGCGTTTCACGACTCGGTTACGATGTTGATTATCGATGTCCAAACACACATATATAATATTTTGTGTAGCTAGATGGTTTTACACACCTTATCATATTTTCATATGTAACACACGTATGTAATATATGTCTTATATATATTTCCTCATTTTGTAAAAACTATTATATGTATAACTCACATATAATTCTATATTATATATCATTTATAACATAAAAACAATATATATTATACACACCTATAATATAATAAGTTATACACCCACTTAACATATTATCCATTATACACATACACACATACATAATCATGCATACAACATCCTAACATAACATACACTAAGCACACATAATGCATAACCCAAACACATGTGAATAAAACATACATACATACGTTCTGTAGCATGTCTATATAAGTAAATGTATATATTAAAAAAACATCCATGAACACATAAATTGTGCTCTAACAAACACACATGCAAAGTAAACTCACACACACATATCGCAGACCACATATATGCAAGTAAATATGTATAATATGTTGTAAAATTTGTTTTCCTTTATACATATAAGAACAGTAATATTTATTACATGTGATTCGAGTTACATAAGTGATACAAATAAAATAATTTGGCTAAGGCACGTATTTTATACGCTTCCCTTAAAACAGATTTCGGGTGACACACACAAGAAACCCGTCTGTCTCCCAGGGTACAATAGCCGTAGCAGATTGCACTGCCGAAGTTAACCACAACCTGAAAATGATACCTGTATGCAATCTTAACGAAGAGATATAAGCGTAGAATTTTATCAACAAGATGCAAAGATCAAAACCGAAGCAGGAGCAGGATCAAAACCGAAGCAGGAGCAGGATCAAAACCGAAGCAGATGTGCTGCTGCTGTGTGTTTTTCTTGGTCTATCTTGAGGCTGCAAATGTGCAGCTATTTATAGCACAACTCTGGCCACCACCCTAGAATTGTATATTCATGCAGGTCCATGCATGAGTCAGGCAGCACCCAACTAGCTATTTGACCCTGCCTCTTCAGAAGTGTGATCAGCCATGCTAGATTTGACCCTGTCTCTTCAGAAGTGTGACCCTGCAAAAGTGCAAAGTGCGCCATCAATACGCCACAAACGCCCATTCGCCCACGGGCTCGGGCTCGGGCTCGGGCTCGGGCTCGGGCTCGGGCTCGGGCTCGGGCTCGGGCTCGGGCTCGGATGGCGAGGGCCATCCGAGCCTAGATAGATGTACTAGGAGGACACCTAAGTGTAGAAAACATTTGCTTATAAGGTACCTCATAGTTTACCATTCCACCAATGTGGGACAATCCAACTCATGGTTTATTACTTCACTTAAGTAAGACAATGCATCTCATGTTCCATCCCACCACCAATGTGGGACAATGGAACTTATGTTTTATCCCATCACCAATGTGGGATAATTCTTATAACTCTAAATTTTATATAACCATTGAGTTCTTCATTCACTTATAACTTTTTATATATAATATATATATATATATATAAAATTTCTAACAATTCCCCACATGAATGAAACTAAATATATATATATTTCAAATAACATTTTCAACAGTCAAGTATTGCAGGAATAGTAGGTGTGACCTTTGAACTTTCCTTTGTAAAGTGTACTTGGTCTCCTAGTAATTGGTAGATTCGGTGTCTTTGAACCAATTACCCTTTACGTAGACATTATTACACTTCACACAATACTTTCCCTAGTTTGGTTAACTTCTCATAGTTGTGTCCGTTATGGTCATGGAACACTAACCTGGTTCTGCGAGAGCTCTAAGAATTGCGCACCCAACAATTCTATTCGAAGCGACCCCACTTCTCTCTTCGCATAGGTGATTTTCACGAAATCATTAAAATCTATGAGCTTATCCTACTTTGTCACTATCTAATATAGGAATGGACTAGGAAGTATTCAACTCCCTTTAATAGTTTAGGGGATCTTCCCCACAGTGACCACAATTTGTATAATTAGGTTGTCCTATTGATCCTAGTTCATGGGATCTCCAGTCAACTAGGATAGGTTTTCCTTCATACAATTATTCCGTGGGCTTTAGTCCCATTCCTTTGGACGACTTATATACTAACTCTCTGTTTAAACCTTTCGTAAGAGGATCCGCAATGTTATCCTTTGACTTCACATAGTCAATTGTGATAACTCCTGTCGAGAGTAGTTGTCGTATCGTATTATGCCTGCGACGTATATGTCTTGATTTGCCATTATACATTGCACTTTGAGCTCTTCCAATTGCCGACTGGCAATCACAATGTATACAAATGGCAGTCACAGGCTTTGGCCATCTTGGAACATATTCCAAGAAATGACGCAGCCACTCAGCTTCTTCTCCAGCTTTGTCTAATGCTATGAATTCAGATTCCATAGTGGATCTAGCTATAACAGTTTGTTTAGATGACTTCCAAGATATAGCAGCCCCACCAAGGGTAAAAACATATCCACTCGTGGATTTTGAATCTTTAATATCGGATATCCAATTTGCATCACTGTATCCTTCAACAACAGCTGGATCATGGCCATAGTGCAATCCATAACTACGTGTGTATCTCACGTATCTTAACAACCGTGTCATGCTTTTCCAATGTTCAAAACTTGGATTGCTAGTGTACCTACTTAATCTGCTTACAGCATAAGCTAAATCAGGTCTGGTACATGTCATCAGATACATTAGACTGCCAATGACCCTTGAGTACTCCAACTGATTAACCCCTTCACCTCTGTTCTTTGATAGATGGTGAGAAGTATCAATAGGAGTTTGGGAGACACTCGTGTCATCTTTACTATACTTCTCAAGGATCTTGTCCACATAATGAGATTGACTTAAAACAAGACCAGTTTGAGTTCTAATGATTTTCATACCAAGAATTACATCAGCCAAACCCATATCTTTCATGTCAAATCTCGCTTTCAACATGTCTTTTGTAGATCTTATCATCTTATCATTACTTCCAACAATAAGTATGTCATCTACATAAAGACATAAGATCACATAACCACTTTGTGTGTCTTTCACATAACAACACTTGTCACATTCATTAATCTTGAAGCCATTTTCAAGTATGACATTGTCAAACTTTTGGTGCCATTGTTTTGGAGCTTGCTTCAATCCATATAGAGATTTCACAAGTTTGCAAACTTTACCTTCCTGGCCAGGAACAGAGAAACCCTCAGGTTGCTCCATATAAATCTCTTCTTCTAAATCTCCATTTAGAAACGCGGTTTTTACATCCATTTGATGTACTTCTAAATTTCTCAATGCCGCTATTGCAAGCACCAACCTCACAGAGGTTATTCTTGTTACAGGCGAGTAAGTGTCAAAATAGTCTAGACCTTCTTTTTGTCTATACCCTTTGATCACTAACCTTGCCTTGTATTTTTCAATGGTGCCATCTGACTTCATTTTTCTCTTGAATATCCAGCGATATCCAAGTGGTTTACAACCTCGTGGAAGATCTACTAGTTCCCAAGTATGATTTTGCAGGATAGAATCAATTTCACTTTTAATAGCTTCTTTCCATTGAGGTCCTTCTGTAGAGGTGATAGCTTCTTGATATGTTTGGGGCTCACCCTCAATCATATAAGTAAGAAAATCAGGCCCAAAAGATTTCTCAATTCTTGGCCTTTTACTTCTTCTCAGCTCTACCCCATCATCATCTGATTGTTTCAGAACCTTATCTTGAACAATCTCATCAAATGGTGAAGATCTTTTATGTTGTTTTTCCAAACATGGAAACACATCTTCAAAGAATGAAGCATTCCTTGATTCAATTATAGTATTCTTTGTATTTCTGGATTCTCAGACTTGAAAACAAGAAACCGATAAGCACTACTATTCTGGGCATAACCTATGAATACACAATCCACAGTTTTCGGTCCTATTCTTTGAACCTTTGGTGGAGGTATTACCACTTTGGCTAAACATCCCCACACTTTCAAGTATTTGTAAGACGGTTTTCTTCCCGTCCATAATTGATAAGGAGTTACGTCCTTTTTCTTAAAGGGTATCTTATTTAAAAGATAAGAAGCTGACAATACAGCTTCTCCCCACATTTCCTGGCCTAAGGCAGAACTTATCAGCATGGCGTTCATCATTTCTTTTAATGTGCGGTTTTTCCGTTCAGCGATGCCATTTGATTGAGGAGAATAAGGAGCAGTATATTCGTGGATAATTCCACTTTTTGCACACATATCCGCAAATGGTGAAACATATTCACCTCCTCTATCACTCCTTAAAATTTTTATCTTTTTATTTAGTTGATTCTCAACCTCATTTTTGTACAAGACAAACTTGTCTATTGCTTCATCCTTACTCTTAAGTAAGTATACATAGCAATATCTAGTACTGTCATCAATGAATGTGATAAAGTACTTGTTTCCACCTCTAGTAGGAACCGATTTTAAATCACACACATCAGTGTGAATTAAATCAAGAGGTTCGGTTTTCCTTTCAACCGATTTAAACGAAGATTTCGTTTGTTTGGCTTCAACACACGTGTTGCATTTTGATTTCAAGTCAATTTGGAATGTTGGAATGTGCTTTAATTTAATCAAACGACGAATTGAATTATAATTTACGTGACCTAATCTACTATGCCAAATATTTGAATCATTATACTCAAGCATGTAAGTAGAAGTAGTTGCATTTTTATTCATGTTATTTTTAACAACAGATACAGACATTTTAAACATAGAATTATGGGCATAGCCCTTTCCAACAAACACACCCTTTTTGGTCAACACGACCATATCAGACTCAATCACAACACGAAACCCAAACTTATTAAGCAACCAACCCGAAATCAGATTCTTTCGTATCTCGGGAACATACAAAGTGTTGCTCAAAGTAAGTTCCTTCCCCGAAGTAAACTTCAAGATCACATCGCCTTCACCCTTGATGTCGGCTGTGGCTTCGTTTCCCATGTAAAGCTTACCCGTAGCTTCTTTGTAAGTACTAAACATGGTTTTGTCACCACATACATGACGAGTAGCCCCGGTATCGACATACCATCCAGGGTTATCTCCGATCATATTAGCTTCAGTGATAAAGGCAGAAAATTCTGTAATCATTGCCACTAAAGGCATGTTATTTTCTTCCACCACCTGCGCACGCTCACGCTTTGGTGCCTTACACTGATCAGCTCGATGACCATATTCACCACAGTTATAGCACTTACCTTTGAAGGTAGTCACCTTCTTTTTAATCCCACCTTTTGGACCAAGGTTTCCTCCCTTATTGTTCATCTTACCCTTTCCTTTCCCTTTATTGCCCTTATTAAATTTATTTGGTTTAGAAGATTGACCGTGTTCAACCAAATTAGCCTTATTCAAGGCTTTAGTGAGGTCTTTCACTTGATTTTCAGAAATACTTCCATTTTGTGCAACCCGATTATCTTCTTCAATACGTAAACAAACTATGAAGTCTTCCATAGACATCTCCTTTCGTTTATGCTTTAGATAATTTTTGAAGTCCATCCAACTTGGAGGTAACTTCTCAATTATCGCAGCCACCTGAAATGTCTCACTAAGAGTCATTCCTTCAGATAGAAGATCACTTATAATCACTTGTAACTCTTGGACTTGACTTATCACAGTCTTAGAGTCAACCATCTTGTAATCCAAAAATCGGGCCACAATAAATTTCTTTGTTCCAGCATCCTCAGTCTTATACTTGCGTTCCAAGGATTCCCACAATTCCTTGGCAGTTGGTATCTTGCAGTATACATTATACAACATATCCGCAAGGCCGTTTAACACATAGTTACGACACAAGTATTCAGAATGTTTCCATGCTTGAACAGCAGTAACAGTTTCAGTATTTGTCTCCTCCGTAGTAGGAGGTGACTCCGTCAAATACCTCGCAAGGTGAAGGGTAGTTAAATAGAACAACATCTTCTGTTGCCATCTTTTAAAGTTCAAACCCGAGAACTTTTCAGGCTTCTCAGCATGATTAGCCATAGTTTGGGCTGATTGGGCACCAACCAATGGTCCCATTACAGAAGACGTAAGAGATCCAACAGTGGAACTTGAAACCATAGGTACAGTTGACATCTTTCAACTATATCTGTATGCAAACGTAAAGAAAGAAATTAAGTCTTAAAGTTAAGTAACAAACTCTACGTAAGAGTTTTAGTTACAAATATATTTTAGTTATACCAAACTGTAATGTAACTCGAATATGTAAAATCTGTTTTAAGTTTGTTGTAAAATTTATTTTCCTTTATACATATAAGAACAGTAATATTTATTACATGTGATTCGAGTTACATAAGTGATACAAATAAAATAATTTGGCTAAGGCACGTATTTTATACGCTTCCCTTAAAACAGATTTCGGGTGACACACACAAGAAACCCGTCTGTCTCCCAGGGTACAATAGCCGTAGCAGATTGCACTGCCGAAGTTAACCACAACCTGAAAATGATACCTGTATGCAATCTTAACGAAGAGATATAAGCGTAGAATTTTATCAACAAGATGCAAAGATCAAAACCGAAGCAGGAGCAGGATCAAAACCGAAGCAGGAGCAGGAGCAAGTTTTGAAGCAAATGTACTGCTGCTGTGTGTTTTTCTTGGTCTATCTTGAGGCTGCAAATGTGCAGCTATTTATAGCACAACTCTGGCCACCACCCTAGAATTGTATATTCATGCAGGTCCATGCATGAGTCAGGCAGCACCCAACTAGCTATTTGACCCTGCCTCTTCAGAAGTGTGATCAGCCATGCTAGATTTGACCCTTCCGAAGTATGATCAGCCATGCTAGATTTGACCCTGTCTCTTCCGAAGTATGATCAGCCATGCTAGATAGCTCATGTCAAAAACATAAAGGCGGCTCTCAAGCGGCTCGCGGCGATGCGAGCGTGCGAAGTGCAAAGTGCGCCATCAATACGCCACAAACGCCCATTCGCCCTCGGGCTCGGGCTCGGGCTCGGGCTCGGGCTCGGGCTCGGGCTCGGATGGCGAGGGTCATCCGAGCCTAGATAGATGTACTAGGAGGACACCTAAGTGTAGAAAACATTTGCTTATAAGGTACCTCATAGTTTACCATTCCACCAATGTGGGACAATCCAACTCATGGTTTATTACTTCACTTAAGTAAGACAATGCATCTCATGTTCCATCCCACCACCAATGTGGGACAATGGAACTTATGTTTTATCCCATCACCAATGTGGGATAATTCTTATAACTCTAAATTTTATATAACCATTGAGTTCTTCATTCACTTATAACTTTTATATATATAATATATATATATATATAAAATTTCTAACATAATATTATAGACATATGCTACAACTACATGAAACATCTACTAAACCATCTATTCTCAAGTTCAAAAAAAATATACATATATAAAATCCCCACATGCACTTAACAACCAACCTCCAACACACAACATGCGCAAGTATAACTATATACATTCTTGCTCATGGACAACCACACTCCACATGCAGATACGGCTGCCAACATCCACACATCATTGCACACATGCATAGTAAAATTATCTATACATGTTCAACACACAAGACCCTAATAAACCACATCAATACTTACATACATGTATATATTTTTACATGCTTGAACACACTCATAGACATATATATACAGCCATGAAACCTCCTGCAACAACCCATAAACATCCAAAATAAAGACCCACATACATAGATTATGCACACATTGACACACATATACACCACGCAGAAGCACACACACCTATATTCAAAGTATACACACACAACCATCTTTACACGTACACTCACGGTTAACACACATGAAAACATATCGAAACCGAGTCGTAGCGAACAAACGTAACCAACGGAGAGAACATACCGTAGTTGGGTCGGGTGATCGCTGGTGCACTTATCAAACAGGAAACTATCAGGGCTAACCCGCACGTACGAGAGACGACTACGGTGGCTGCGTTCGTTGGTAAAGCTCCTACTATCGCCGGTGACGGTGGCCTTTCGTGCGGAATAGGAATAAACGAGAGTGAGCAGATGTTTTCGTGGGTTGTCACCTGTGATAAGAGGCTGCCAAGAAGAACCTTGCGCAAGGGAGGTTGTCGACGGAGAAGATGAATATCGATGGGGGCTGCCGAGTATAAGAAAGAAACGTGGGAGGAAGGGGGGCGGTTAATATGGGGTTGGTTGTTGGGTGGTGATAAACCCCCGATTGTTTATAATATTTTGTTTAAACATCTTTATTATTATTATTATTTTTATTATTATGTTATACTAATGTTTAATTAAGATCAAGTTAATTATAATTATGCTCTAATAACAATTAAGATTTTGAACTATTAATAATGTCGAATAACGTTGACAAATAATAATGAAAATGGAACAGTCAAGACGATGTTAACCTGAAATATACGGATTGTCACAGAGTAGGTTAGATCGGGTGTAGTATGAAGTAGATACCGAAGGCACCCAATCTGCCGTCTAAATTTGGTGGGCTCGACACTTGGTTCTTTCTCAAACTTTGTCAACTTTAACCCTGGTTCCATGGGGCATATCGTTGGGTTGCATTCACTCATCCCAAACTCCTTGAGTATCTTCGATGCGTACCCTTCTTGTTTGATTGTGGTGCCATTTTCTGTTTAAGATACTTCTATACCAAGGTAGTAGGTTAGTTTACCCAGGTCACTCATTTCAAAAATTTTGGCCACTCTTCTTTTGAACCCGAGTATCTCGCTCAAGTTCGATCTGGTCACAATCATGTCATTTACATATACTCCGATAAGAATTATTAAGTTTCCTTTTGCTTGCTTGTATACCGCTTGTTCTCGATTACATCGTGAGAATTTGAGATCCTTAAAGATGCCATCAAGCTTGTTGTTCCACGCTCTTGGTGCTTGCCTTAGCCCATATAGAGCCTTGGCAAGTTTGTATACTTTTGACTCGTGTCCTTTCTTTATGAAACCTTTTGGTTGATGGACAAACATTTAATCTTTTAGTTCTCCATGTAGGAATGCGGATTTTACGTCAAGATGGTGAAGTTTCCACTCTTTGCTTGCTGCGACTGAGATGAGTATTCTAATTGTTTCCATGCGAGCCATCAGTGCGAAGGCGTCTTCAAAGTCTATATCAGCTTGTTGCACACAGCCTTTTGCAACGAGTCGGGCTTTGTATTTGTTAATGGACCCATCCGCGTTTCTTTTTATCTTGAACACCCACTTGAGTCTGATTACTTTCGCCCCTGTTGGTGGAGATGCTAGGCACCAGGTTTTGTTTTTTTCAATGGCTTGGATCTCGTTCTTCATCGCCTGTTCCCACTTCTTGTTGTCTTTAGCTTCGCTATAGCATCTTGTCTCGTCATCTTGCACTAGTAACAATGCTTCTTTGTTGCTTCGACTCACCCCATCTTCAACCACATAATATGCAAGTTTCTTGGGTAAAGTATGCGTGCGAGATGACCTCCGAGGTGTTGTCGGTTCCTCGGTGTTTGTTTCGTGTTGACCTGGGTTGCTTGGATTTGATGAGAACTGATCACTTTCTGTTCCTTCAGATCTTTC
Organism: Flaveria linearis; assembly: GCA_024085815.1. Lineage (NCBI taxonomy): Eukaryota > Viridiplantae > Streptophyta > Magnoliopsida > Asterales > Asteraceae > Flaveria > Flaveria linearis. Next base: position 7,920,926 of record CM044002.1, read on the forward strand.
CTCACTTGATGAAGTTCCATTATACGCACCACATCCATTTTCTTTAGTTGCAGTGTGTTGACTTTCTAACATTGCCATGGGCGGTACTTCGAGCACAGGCTTATTGTTTTCTGTTGTTACTTCCTCCCACCTCCAACTACATTTCTCATCAAAGACAACATCCCTACTCACGTGTATTCTGTGTTGTATCGGATCATACATCCGGTACACTTTCAAGCCGGGCTCTACTCTAAAGTTCACCATTGGTTGACTTCGATCATCCAGTTTCCTTTGATTTTGGTTGTTGTCTTTGATATAACCGACACATCCAAACGCCTTTAGATGTCTCACAGTTGGTTTTCTTCCAAGTAGAGCTTCATATGGTATTCTCAAAGCCACTGATTTTGTTGGTATCCTATTTAGAATGTATACTGCTTGCTTGGCTGCTTCTCCCTAGAATTTGTATGGTACATACATGGCTTTCAGGATGCACCTCACGGTTCCGATCACAGTTCGGTTTCTTCTTTCCATAACGCATTTTTGATGGGGTGAGTAAAGGGCGATCAATTGCATTCTTATCGCATTCTCTTCACACCACTCAATAAACCTTTTCGAATTGAACTCACCCCCCGGTCAGTTCAAAAGGTGCCAACTTTATAACCTGTTTCAGCTTCCACCAAGTTTTTGAACTTTGTAAACACATCGAATAGTTGATCTTTGTTCTTGAGCAGATAACACCACATGTAATGTGACATATCATCGACTAGCAGGAATATGTATCTGCTCCCGACTGGTGTTGGTGATGATATCCGTCAACAAAGGTCTACATGGACGAGTTCTAGTGTTTTGAAGTTCGGAAACTTGCTTGGGTCGGGAAGGAGTTTCGTGTTTGTTTTCCTATCAAACATGAGTCACATAGATTATTAATATTAGAATTACATGGAATGTCACGTATCATCTCTTTCTTGCTTAGTAACTGGAGTGAATCGAAATTAGCGTGGCCTAGGCGAGCATGCCATAGGCAAGCTGGATCATCAAGTTTGGATAGAAGGCATACTGGTGATCTAATAGTTAGTTTTACTTTGTACAGCCGGTTGCTTGATCTCTTAACTTTTATCATTAGTCTTTCATCACTATCGTGCAGTAGTATATACTTATTCTTTGGCATAACATCACATCCTTTCTCGTTGCTTGACCAAGACTTATTATGTTATTCTTTAAACTTGGTATGTAAAATATGTCGGTTAGGAGTCGGTGTTCTCCCGATTGAGCCTTGAATAGGATCGACCCCTTACCTTTTATTTCAACACATGAGTCATCACCAAACCTTACTTTTCCTGCTATCTTTGTGTCTAACTCGGAGAAGTAAAGTTTGTTGCCTGTCATATGGTTTGATGCTCTATTGTCAAGATACCATACCCCTTCCTCTATAGCCCCAGATTCGTAGCTATGAAGATCTACCTCTTTCTTATTCAAAAACACGATTTCGTGCATGAAACATGATGGGTCACGTTCTTCTGTTTTAGCAAGGTTCACTTGTTGTGCCTTTTGCTTTCGTTCAGTGCACGTTGAAGCAAAGTGTCCAAACTGGTCGTACCTATAACATTGGACCTTGTATCTTTCATTCTTTGTTTTTTGTTATGCATCCCCTCTTGGTTGGGCTTGCTGAGTTTGGTTCTTGATTCCGTGATCTTGATCCAACTCTCGTCCCTTCCCTTTGCCTCAGTTGTTTAGTGCTGATCTTCCTCGGCCCCTAGCTGATTGCCATCGGCTTGTTGTCTCACTCTTGTGAAACATCAGTTTTGACTGCTTCTCGGTTTGACCTTTTTTGTCTTTTATTCTTTCTTCATACGCTTTGAGATACCCGACCACATCATCGAAACTAATGGTTCTCAAGTCAACCACTTGTTCAATGGATGCTACCATATGGATAACCGTTTTGGCAAACCATTCAAAAATCTTTTCACAAGTTTTATTTCTTCGATTGCTGTTCCAAGTGAGGCTGCCTTCGAAGAAATGGTTGAGATCCTTGCTGCGAACTCATCTATGATTCTTGAGTCTTTGATCTTTAAACTTTCAAACTCCGACATCAAGGTTTGGAGGCGGGCCTCTCTCACTCAATCCGCACCCATATGTCGTGTTTTTATTACATCTCACATCTTCTTGGTTGTATCAAGATTTCCAACTTGCATCATCATGTCTTCAGGTATGGATTAATACAACAATGCTATGGCCATGTGATTTTTTTATCATATGTCATTGTTCCTGGATCTATAGTTTCCCAGACCCCATGAACATTAAAGATAGCTCTTAATCGCATTACCCATGTTGTGTAGTTTATGGAGGATAGCATTGAACAATGCAATGACGCTGTGCTTTCCTTCACGGCATTAGAATTAGTTGTTGGTGTTACGTCTCTGATATAAGTGTGTTGGAATGGTAATTTAAGGGTTTAAATGTTGAATATTATGTTTGATTCCTAGTGTTTATGCATTTGATTATGTTGAATAGGTTAACTAGGAGTTTGAAGTGATTTTGTAGGTAAAATAATCAAGTTGGAAGCTTACATGGTGAAACGAGGCGTTGGAGGGGTCAAGAAATGAAGATTCAAAGTGCAGCAGAAAATTTCCTACCGTAGCCTACTGTAGCCACCGTAGGCTACGCCAGCATCAGCAAAAAAACAGCAGAATACCCCCCAGCGTAGGCTACGCTGGATGGCGTAGCCTACGCCAGGGCCTCCGTGGAACACCTATAAAACCGCGTTTTTATTAGTTTTCACCCACCACTTACCCCCTATTCGATCTAGGACGATTTGATACGGTTTTTGGGAGTTCCTAGACCTGAAATTCACAATTCTACATCATTCTAACACCATCCAATCATCCGATATGCAAATCAATAAAGGTTTTGAAGATCATTCAAGAACAATGAGCGGCTAGTCTTCTTGTGATCTACTTTGGATAATAGGTTTTGTGTGATTAGGTTTTCGTTTGTGTTTGACTTGTGTTAGGATTGAACTTTAGAACCCGTTAAGTCGGTTAAGTTCTTTGATAAGTTTAACTCGTGTTTGATTATTTAAACGATTGTTTTGGTTAATCATTATTTGAATATTATATGATATTGCGCGAATCATATGGTTGTAGAGTTTTAGTTGTCAATTGAATTGGTATTGTGTATTAAGACCCATTAAGTCTTGATTATCAATATCACTTAATCATTACACACATAGAATCCCCATTAAGGATTTTCCACCAAGTTGGACTAAACGATTACCGAAAGCCAAACCTTAATCCCGGAGTATATACTTTTTCTCATAATTGTCTTCTTAATCCAGTTCACTCATTTACAATTTGTTTTCTTAGTTAATTTCTTAATCACTCCAAAAATCCAATTTTTACAGCCAAGAGGCAATAGTTTAAGTACTTTGATAATTTAGTTAATCGTTTCTTACAAATCCATTTACAATACACCGACCACTAATTCCACGAGGTTCGACAACCCTACTTACCCTAACTAGTTTAAGGTGAATAGGAACACACATTTAATATCTTATTTGATTGTTACTTCGACAATGATCAAATTTTGGCGCCGTTGCCGGGGAATCGGTGCGCTAGGTGTCACACCCCGACCGACGGCGGAATCATCGGAGCGGACGAGGGAATGATTGATTGTTCATAACACATGGTTGTCTAATAGTGGAAATAATATTAAAATCAGATTACAAGATAATATAAGTTTAACATACACAAATACAACAATCGAAACCACAAATAATAATTGTCTTTTATTTTAACTAAGTCTGTGTCTTAAATGAGCACGTAGAAGTCCACTATCTTGCTTAACCTGAAATCATGTGAGAAAATAAAGTCAGCTAACGAGTTAGCTGGTGAGTAATCATAGTTTTGAATATATATATAGATTGATTGATTGATTGAGAATAATTCAATTCACAAGGTATTATTAAGACTTATATGGCAATAGCGAAGCATATAGATAAACCGACACAATATAAACCCCTTGACTTGACACTTGCATATAATAGACTCCACACAAACACCATAGATTGACTAACTGCCTCTGGCATAATCACCACTCGTAAGCCATGTGGGTGGGTTATCCAAACCAGTAGATCTACCATTGATACCAGGATTGATTGATTGAATTAGGGTTTTACTGTCGTCCAGTTTATCATAGTATGTTTACATAATTACAAGTAATAATATAACATGTCTTGAATTGAATTTAGAATGAAACAACAACAGAATATCATGATTGAATATATTGTATCACATGATTTCCCCCAAATAAGAAATAATATAAAAAGGGGCTATGAATACTCACTTGATTGATGAGATTTGGATCTGGATGTGATAGATTAGACACCAACGATTTCCTTATGATTAACCTAAGGAACGGTGTCTCAAATTAGAATAATAATGATTTGGGAATTTGGGAATGTATTAGGATTTCCATGGTAGTTTAAATTGATTAATTTTAATTGGTTTGCAATGTCTTTAAATAAACGAATTTGTTGAAAGTGATTATGTCAAGGATTTTAATAAAAATTTATACATATAAGTTATACATATGTACAATTTATTAATAAATTGTATATGTATAATTATATACATAATTATATATATTCATGTAATTATATCTAATTACATGTATAATTATATACATAATTATATGTATATAACAACTTTATACATAAGTAAGCATAACTATATATTGTATGTTAATTATATACATATGTTATAAATTGTATACTATTGTGTAAAATTATATACATGTAATTTATTCAAATAAAAGTTGTTTCGATAATTGGATAATATACATCTATGTATATATATTGGATTCAATTTATTTATTGTATAATTATGTGTCATACACTAATTATAATTGGTGGAAAATATAAATAGTTATTTTATTTATTTAAAACAAATAAAAATAAATGAATAAAATATAAAAATAAATTTCAGAAAGTAATTAAGTGGTTTTAAAAATTTTTAAGGTTTGTAAAAATGTTTTTATGATTTTTAGAATTTTTTCTGAATTTTTAAAGCCTAAAAAGAAGGTTTAAAAAATATGTGTAGGTGGCGGGTCTCGAACCTGAGACCTATTGTTTGACATGGGAACGTTGTACCAGTGAACCAGAGGGCCTAAGCCGCGGTAACTCTCGGCTTTTAATTCTTTTAAACATAACCCAAAGATCTTCCCCAAAACCGAAGAACCCTAGAAACAATTATACCAAAATTGAACCTTGGATCGATTGTGTATCTGAAATTAACTTGAGGCTTTTAATACCCAAGTGAAAACGAGTTCATAGAGGTATTAATTACCTGTTGAGATGGTGTATTCGATGAGTTTGAGTTCGAAATAGGTCCGCAGCTTAAGGAGAATCAAAACTGATGATTGTGTTGATAATAATCAAATTATTTGCACAGACAGTTTCGAGTGACTATGATAAACAAAAGCCCCTTATCAATTTGGGTTTAGAAAGCTCGAAGGTTGGTGTTCGATAGAGCTGCAGTTCGTGATAAAGATGATAATCGATGACAGTGTTTGTGTTTGTTGTTGGTGAAATTGACACCTGAATTCGATTAGGTGTTTATAAAAGATCGTGTTGGTAGTTTTAATTTGTTTATTATTGTTGTTTGAGTGTATTATTGAGTGGTATCGAATCCGAGAATAAAGTGAAGATCATAACCATTTGTTTGACCGATTCAACACGTGTTTATGTTGGAATTCCATTAGAATTGGATCCAAGAAACTTTTGGTGTGATTGTGGGGTTCAAAATCAGATAAATTGACTGATTTGGTCGGGAATTTAGTGATTTCGATGTGGAAGCTTTGGATTCAAATTTACCGATGATTACTCGTGTTTAATGGGTGTCGTGGGCTCGAAACTAGTCCACGAGTGCATTGAAACCGGTTTTGTGAGTTGAAATTGTGTAATTTTATCGTTTTGGCTTCGCCGGAGTTCGGCCGGAGACTCGCCGGAGTCTCGCCGGAAAAACGGGGGGAAAGCCGTGGGTTTTGAAATTTTACACATTTGGTCCCTGCGGTTTCAACTTTTATATTTTATGTGTTAAACTTCTTATTAAGTTTCCATATTGACAGAATTTACCCCTGGACTTTTATTATTATTATTCTTAACATTATTAATGTTATTATTATTATTATTATTATTATTATTATTATTATTATTATTAATTATCGAAAGCTTATAATTAAAATCCCCATGATCGTATTATTAACAATATTAACAGAAGTTAATATAAAAAAAATACGGGTGGTTACAGTCTCCCCTGCTTTAGGAAATTTCGTCCCGAAATTTTAATTCACAAGGAGGCTGAAAGGAAAAGATGAGGGTACTTGGTTTTCATTTGGTCCTCACGTTCCCAGGTGTACTCTGGCCCACGTTTAGACTCCCAACGAACTTTGACAATGGGTATCCACTGCGTTTGAGTTGTTTAACTTCCCGATCCATAATTTCCACAGGTTTCTCAATAAAGTGCATAGATTCATCAATCTGTTGAGATTTGAAACATGAAACGTCGGATTATATTGCTGAGTTCTTGGGGTAGTTCCAGCTTGTAGGCCACTTTCCCAATTCGCTCGAGCACTTTGAATGGACCCACGTAACGAGGTGCTAGCTTCCCTTTCTTTCCAAAGCGAATCACTCCCTTCCAAGGTGACACCTTAAGAAGTACGAGATCACCGACATTGTATTCCATGGGCTTACGTCTTTTGTCAGCATAATGCTTTTGACGATTTCTAGCAGCGACCAAGTTATCACGGATCTTATGAATTTTGTCGGTTGTTTCTTGTATCAATTCCGGACCAGTAATCTGTGATTCACCAACTTCAGACCAGCAGATGGAGATCGACACTTTTGGCCATACAAGGCCTCAAATGGTGCCATCTGGATGCTGGTATGGTAACTGTTATTGTAGGAGAATTCGATCAACGGGAGATGAGAATCCCACGATCCACTGAAATCAATGACATAAGCCCGGAGCATATCCTCGAGGGTTTGTATCGTTCTTTCAGTCTGACCGTCGGTTTGCGGGTGATAGGCTGTGCTAAGATTTAGTTGAGTCCCGAGAGCTGCTTGGAGACTTTTCCAGAAATGAGAGATGAAACGACCATCGCGATCAGAGATAATATCTAAAGATACACCATGCCGACTGACTATTTCATTAATGTAAATACGAGCCAATTTCTCGACTCGATAATCTTCTCGAATTGAAATGAAATGAGCCGACTTAGTCAATCGATCAATGATAACCCAGATACTATCGTGACCACTAGCGGTACGAGGCAGCTTGGTGATGAAATCCATGGATATGCTTTCCCATTTCCATAATGGAACCTCGGGTTGTACGAGTAATCCAGAGGGACGTTGATGCTCGCTTTGACTTTGGAACATGTGAGGCATTTAGATACATACAAGGCTATATCCTTCTTCATGCCGGGCCACCAATATTGGTTCTGAAGATTCATGAACATCTTATCTGCTCCCGGATGAATAGAATAACGAGCCTTATGAGCCTCATCCATGATGGTTGTTCGAAGATTATCGTGATTCGGAATCCAAAGTCGATTTAGAAAATACAGTAGTCCGTCCGACTTGGTTTCCAATTGGAGTTCAGCACCGCATGACATTTCCTCATACATGTTGCCCTCGGTGACTATTCGTGTTGAGCTTCGAGTATACGGGTTAAGAGGTCGGTTTGAATGGTAACACTTTGAAGCATAACTTGACCCTTACGACTTAATGCATCGGCTACGACATTAGCTTTACCAGGGTGGTAACGAATCTCACAGTCGTAGTCATTGAGTAGTTCGACCCATCGTCGTTGCCTCATGTTAAGCTCCTTCTGGTTGAAGATGTACTGGAGACTCTTATGATCGGTGAATACAACACATTTAGTGCCATAGAGATAGTGTCTCCAGATTCTGAGTGCGAATACGACAGCACCCAATTCAAGATCGTGCGTCGTATAATTTTTCTCATGAATCTTCAATTGTCTTGAAGCATAAGCTATAACTTTGCCTCGCTGCATGAGAACGAAACCGACCTTGTTTTGAAGCGTCATAATAGACAACGAAATCGTCGTTTCCATCAGGAAGTGTTAAAATCGGCGCTTCACACAACTTTTGCTTGAGGGTTTGAAGTGCTTTTTCTTGATCAGGCCCCCAAGAAAAAGGCTTATCCTTGTGGGTCAAAGCAGTGAGTGGCACAAAAATCTTCGAGAAGTTAGGAATAAAACGTCGATAGTATCCGGCTAAACCAAGGAATGAACGAATCTCTGTAGGAGTTTTAGGTTCTCCCCATTTCTTTATTGCCTCGATCTTTGCGGGATCAACGTGAATTCCCTTGTTGTTTACTATGTGACCAAGAAATTGAACCTCATTAAGCCAGAATTCACATTTTGAGAATTTGGCGTAGAGTTTCTCTTTCCTCAGAAGTTCGAGTATTAGACGAAGGTGATTCTCGTGATCGGATTTTGATTTGGAGTATATCAAGATGTCGTCGATAAATACGATCACGAATTTGTCTAGGTATGGCCGGCAAACGCGATTCATTAAATCCATGAATACTGCCGGTGCGTTAGTTAACCCGAATGGCATCACTGTAAACTCATAATGGCCATATCTCGTTCGGAAAGCTGTTTTTGGAATATCATCATCGTGCACACGGAGTTGGTGGTAACCAGAACGAAGATCGATCTTTGAGAAATGAGTGGCTCCTTGAAGCTGATCAAACAGATCGTCGATTCTGGGTAATGGGTAACGGTTCTTGATTGTGAGTTTGTTGAGTTCTCGATAGTCAATGCACATACGGAATGAGCCATCCTTTTTCTTCACGAATAAGACTGGAGCTCCCCATGGTGACGAGCTCGGGCGAATGAATCCTTTGTCTGACAGTTCTTGCAATTGGCTAGCAAGTTCTTGCATCTCAGATGGTGCAAGTCGATAAGGAGATTTTGCCACGGGAGTTGCACCAGGTACAAGGTCGATTCGGAATTCAACTTGACGAACGGGAGGAAGACCGGTTAAATCTTCGGGAAAGACTTCAGGAAACTCTCGAACAACGGAATGTCTTCAATCTTCTTAGGTTTCTCATCTGCCTTCACGATATGGGCTAAGAAAGCCACGTAATGCTTGCGGAGATACTTTTGGGCTTTGGTACAAGACATGAGTTTAAGCCCCTTGTAAGGTTTTTCCCCGTAGATTTGTAGTATGCTTCCGGTCGGGAGAGGAATACGAATGGTCTTTTCGTGACAAATCACTTCGGCATGATTCTTTGATAACAGTCCATGCCTACTATAACATCGAAACTACCCAGTTGCATGGGTATAAGATTGATAGGGAAATCGTGCTCACTTAGATTCAAGGTACAGTCGAGAATAACAGAATTAATTGTAATGGGTTTTCCGTCAGCTATCTCTACCGTAAAGGGGTTATCTAGCTTGGTTCGGGCACTAGCAAGTAAGGGCTCAAAGTGTAAGGATACAAAGCTTTTATCGGCACCGATGTCAAAAAGAATCGAAGCGTATCGATTATTAATTTGGAACATACCGTTCACCACGTCGTTGCTAACTTGGGCTTGTTGGGCATTGATGTTGAATGCTCGACCTTGAGCTGCAGGGACGGCCTTGGGAAGCTTCGGACATTGGTTGCGGAAATGGTTAGGATCTCCGCATTGGTAGCAAGCTCTTGTTTGCGTGATTGTCGGGGTATGCTGAACAGTCGGTGTGGTAACTGGAACCCTTGCAGTATTCTTGCACACGTTGAATGTATGGCCGAAACGACCACAGTTGGTGCATTGACGACATTGAACGTTAGCGGGATGGTGATACTTGCAGTTGTTACACTGCGGAAAGGGTCCAGCGTAGGGCTTTTTCATCAGCGGTTGATTGTTAACTACTGGTTGACGAGTTGGAGGGACTTGATTAATTGGCACAGCATGGGTAATCACAGCAAAGTTTTGGGATTTAGCCTTCCTCTTCTTGTTTTGAGAAGGTTCAGGTTTTTCCTCCTTAGGGGGTTCAGCTGAGGGTTTCTCAGGCACCTTCTTAGCACCCTTCCTAGTCAGGGTTCCAGCCTTGACATGATTGTCAGTTAGCTGAGCAGCTAACCGGATGGTATCTTCCAAGGTTGCAGGATTCCTACCCCACACCTTGTCTTGAATTTGCATGGGTAGACCACCGATGTATTTCTCGATAGCCCGAGATAAAGGAGTAACCAGGTGAGGAACAAGTAGACTCAGTTCATGAAATCGGTTGGTATAAGCTAGATTTTCTCCATTTCTTGAGTTAAGTCCCAGAACTCAGCTTCCAATTTCTTAATTTCATTTCTCGGACAGAATTCTCGAGTCATGAGCTCCTTAACTTCATCCAACGTCAATGCTAATGCGGCATCAGTTCCACGGGTTCGTTTCTCACCGTTCCACCAAGTGAGTGCTCTCTTTTGAAGAACACTTGTAGCATAACGAACCTTGAGATTCTCGGGGCACTCACTATTGAGGAAAGTGTTCTCGATACTCTCAAACCACTGTAAAAGACCAGTGGCACCTTCGGTTCCGCTAAACTTAGTGGGATTGCAAGAATTGAAATGCTTGTAAGTACAAACTCGTGGAGGGTTTTGTGCGGCTTGATTTTGAACGGTGTTGTTGCCTTGGTTCAAATGGGTAAGCAGTGTTGGGATGACCGCAGCAACTTCACGTGCCACTACAGCAGCAATCTTGCGGCCAGAGCTTCTAGATCGGGAGCGGTTTTGACGAGAAGACATGCTGTATAATATGGAAAAAAAACCTTTATGAGAAACGGGTAATTGGTTTTTTTTTTTAAAAAAAACTTTTCAAAATGGTAAAATCGTTGATGAGATTGTTTAAAATAACAATGAGAGGTTAGGAGTGTAAACGTTCGGCTCGCAAACCAAAGCGAATACGTTGACTTATCAAAGTATTTGTGTCCACCACAACCTTAACGAGGACATGCGTACCTATAAGCGAATACTCATCTCGAGGGTTCCCAGGTAAGGTAAACAGATCCATCGGTTGATTTGGATTTATATGAATACCTTGCCTAGACAGAACACCTTAAGATACAGGTATCCCACTCTTCCAGCATTGCATGTTCTTGGTCATGTGATACGGACTTTGACGAGATTTGAAAACCATGAATAACAATCGAGTTTTGGAGTTTGAAATCACTTAAATTAGGCACACAATGCCTTAGAATATGAGTTGAGATTCGTGTGTACATTGATAAGATTCAAAGTATAAGAAGAGTCACATAAGGCATATAATCACATAATCAAGTATAAACATGTAAGGCACATAAAATCCTATCTAAGCATGTACAATACATGAGGGGACTCGTGTGTAAAGGTACTTAGTTATAGTCTAGGTCATTCCATTTCTAATAACCTAATTCCCTATAACCATGGCTCTGATACCAATCTGTCACACCCCGACCGACGGCGGAATCATCGGAGCGGACGAGGGAATGATTGATTGTTCATAACACATGGTTGTCTAATAGTGGAAATAATATTAAAATCAGATTACAAGATAATATAAGTTTAACATACACAAATACAACAATCGAAACCACAAATAATAATTGTCTTTTATTTTAACTAAGTCCGTGTCTTAAATGAGCACGTAGAAGTCCACTATCTTGCTTAACCTGAAATCATGTGAGAAAATAAAGTCAGCTAACGAGTTAGCTGGTGAGTAATCATAGTTTTGAATATATATATAGATTGATTGATTGATTGAGAATAATTCAATTCACAAGGTATTATTAAGACTTATATGGCAATAGCGAAGCATATAGATAAATCGACACAATATAAACCCCTTGACTTGACACTTGCATATAATAGACTCCACACAAACACCATAGATTGACTAACTGCCTCTGGCATAATCACCACTCGTAAGCCATGTGGGGTGGGTTATCCAAACCAGTAGATCTACCATTGATACCAGGATTGATTGATTGAATTAGGGTTTTACTGTCGTCCAGTTTATCATAATATGTTTACATAATTACAAGTAATAATATAACCTGTCTTGAATTGAATTTAGAATGAAACAACAACAGAATATCATTATTGAATATATTGTATCACATGATTTCCCCCAAATAAGAAATGATATAAAAAGGGGCTATGAATACTCACTTGATTGATGAGATTAGGATCTGGATGTGATAGATTAGACACCAACGATTTCCTTATGATTAACCTAAGGAACAGTGTCTCAAATTAGAATAATAATGATTTGGGAATTTGGGAATGTATTAGGATTTCCATGGTAGTTTAAATTGATTAATTTTATTTGGTTTGCAATGTCTTGAAATAAACGAATTTGTTGAAAGTGATTATGTCAAGGATTTTAATAAAAATTTATACATATAAGTTATACATATGTACAATTTATTAATAAATTGTATATGTATAATTATATACATAATTATATATATTCATGTAATTATATCTATTACATGTATAATTATATACATAATTATATGTATATAACAACTTTATACATAAGTAAGCATAACTATATATTGTATGTTAATTATATACATATGTTATAAATTGTATACTATTGTGTAAAATTATATACATGTAATTTATTCAAATAAAAGTTGTTTTGATAATTGGATAATATACATCTATGTATATATATTGGATTCAATTTATTTATTGTATAATTATGTGTCATACACTAATTATAAATTGGTGGAAAATATAAATAGTTATTTTATTTATTTAAAACAAATAAAAATAAATGAATAAAATATAAAAATAAATTTCAGAAAGTAATTAAGTGGTTTTAAAATTTTTTAAGGTTTGTAAAAATGTTTTTATGATTTTTAGAATTTTTTCTGAATTTTTAAAGCCTAAAAAGAAGGTTTAAAAAAATATGTGTAGGTGGCGGGTCTCGAACCCGAGACCTATTGTTTGACATGGGAACGTTGTACCAGTGAACCAGAGGGCCTAAGCCGCGGTAACTCTCGGCTTTTAATTCTTTTAAACATAACCCAAAGATCTTCCCCAAAACCGAAGAACCCTAGAAACAATTATACCAAAATTGAACCTTGGATCGATTGTGTATCTGAAATTAAACTTAGGGCTTTTAATACCCAAGTGAAAACGAGTTCATAGAGGTATTAATGTAACATCCGGTTTCTAAATCCGGACTTGTAAATTATAGTATAGTTATGATTAATTAAATTACGTTGAGTTGTTTGAGTGTTTAAGTGTTCAGTCGCATAGGTCATATGCGAATGAACTTCAGTCGCACCTCTTACGTGCGATTGAGATTCAGTCGTACGAATCGTAGGCGTATGAGCTTCAGTCACACAGTTCAGTCGTACAAATGGTTCAGTCGTACGACTGAAGGTGAGGCGGTTAAGTTTAGTTTATGGATAAGTAGGGCGGTGCAGGGGTTTAAGGGCAGATCTCTATCTGCACCTATTCTGTTTTCTTGTCCCCTTCACACCCAAAAACTCTGTTCTCACGAAATTGATTAGGCGAAGCTCCGTTTTGGTAAGTTTTGAACATCACGGATTAATCCGGAGATGTTATAAGCTGTGTGTATGATTGAATTTGATCCAATAACCTGTTTAAATCAGTAAATTGGTCTGGTTCATTTCTGAATTTAAAATCCAGGAATTCAAATCCAAGTTTTTGTGAAGTTTTGATGAAATAATGGTCCGAAACCATTATAAACGATGTGTATAGGATCTGTTTTGAATATGGTATAATTTGGATAGTTAAAACTCTAATTTTGAGTGAGTTTGGATCAAAAACGTCAAGAACACAGTTGCTGATCCGTTTCAGGCGAATGGGCTCAATCGCAGACCTCAGTCGCACGAATGAGAATTTAGTCGTACGACTAAGTGCGAATGGAGGTTCAGTCGTGCGGTTGGAACTCAGTCGCCTGGTTAGAAGGCCGAATGAAGACGAGTGAACACTGGGTACGAATGAGAACTCAATCGTGCGAATGAACGGTTAGTCGTACGACTGAAGGTTCAGTCGCATGGTTCATTCGCATAGGTCCAGTCGTATGATTACTCATTCGCATAAGTGTTCAATCGCATGAGGGCCTGTTTGAGAATAAGTTTATTGAATCAGGGTTATTGCTTTAGATATACCTTGATTAGAGGAAGGACTAGTTATCTTGGGTACGTGGACTGTGTAGACTGTGGTGAGGAAATTGATAAGGTGAGTTCTAAGCCCTTTTTAAATGTTTGGTTTTAACATTCGGGCTAGCACACACATAATGATAAACGAATTGAATGTTTTAGTACCAGAATTGTGATAGTAATGATGGATATGTTTCTAACAGTTGGTCAAGCTGTTAGAGGGAAAGTGGGAATAATAAATGATTACCTGAACATAGTCAATCATTACATGATGGTAATGATTGCAATGAGTCAGGTAGGGTGTAAAAGATAGTCCTCTGAACATTGTTAATCATTACGTGATGGTAATGATTCCAATGGGTCAGATGGGGTGTGATGATTAATGAAAATATGTTAAAACTGGTGCTAAAGGAAAGAATGTGTGAAGTGTAAATGAATGTGGTAATATTGGCAATAAATAAAAGAAATGTTTTTGAAATGGTAATGTGATGTAAATCTCAACAGGCCAGTTAGGGTAAGATGCCTGGGTGTGACACAGTACAGTTTGATAGGAGTGATGACGATCACTCAGCTTTGTGAAATCTTGCGGTGACGACCCTAGATGATTATTTGGCATCCTACTGGATGAGAGATAGAAACTGGTAGTTGCTGGATGTGGGCAACCGATGTTTCTGAGAGATAGTAACGGTAGTTGCTGGATGTGGGCAACCGACGTTACTGGGTATGGGAGACTGGTAGTTGCTGGATGTGGGCAACCGACGTCTCTGGGTATGGTAACGGTAGTTGCTAGATGTGCGCAACTGACGTTACGGAGTATGAGAAACTGGTAGTTGCTGGATGTGGGCAACCGATGTTTCTGAGTGTAGTAACTGGTAGTTGCTGGATGTGAGCAACCGACGTTACTGGGTATGGGGAACTGGTAGTTGCTAGATGGGGGCAACCGACGTTCGATGGGACAGGTCCAGTGGGACAGAATAATGATAAAAGATGAATTATAATATTGCCAATAAAAAGATAGTTGTGGTGTGTGTGAAAATGTTGTTAATGTTTTAATGAAAATTAGAACTCACCAGTTTATCTGATGTTTTGAGTGTGTTGTGTGTGTTAGGTAAGGAGGGATCCTCTGATAATAGAGGAAAGCAAGTATGAGCTGAACGAGGATGCTATCCCGGAGCAGTTGCTGGCATAGGATTTAGGGCTTGTTAATAATATAAATAGAGTAATGTATAATTAAATACAATCATATGTAAAATGTTTTAAAAAGTTGCATTAATATCTAATAGTGTTTAAAGTCTTCCGCTATAAATAGAAAGCTCTGATTTGTGTTTAAAATATTAATCCAACTGCGTGACGTGCCTCCGGTGCCCTACCGGGTTTAGGGCGTCACAATTAATTACCTGTTGAGATGGTGTATTCGATGAGTTTGAGTTCGAGATAGGTCCGCGGCTTAAGGAGAATCAAAACTGATGATTGTGTTGATAATAATCAAATTATTTGCACAGACAGTTTCGAGTGACTATGATAAACAAAAGCCCCTTATCAATTTGGGTTTAGAAAGCTCGAAGGTTGGTGTTCGATAGAGCTGCAGTTCGCGATGAAGATGATAATCGATGACAGTGTTTGTGTTTGTTGTTGGTGAAATTGACACCTGAATTCGATTAGGTGTTTATAAAAGATCGTGTTGGTAGTTTTAATTTGTTTATTATTGTTGTTTGAGTGTATTATTGAGTGGTATCGAATCCGAGAATAAAGTGAAGATCATAACCATTTGTTTGACCGATTCAACACGTGTTTATGTTGGAATTCCATTAGAATTGGATCCAAGAAACTTTCGGTGTGATTGTGGGATTCAAAATCAGATAAATTGACTGATTTGGTCGGGAATTTAGTGATTTCGATGTGGAAGCTTTGGATTCGAATTTACCGATGATTACTCGTGTTTAATGGGTGTCGTGGGTTCGAAACTAGTCCACGAGTGCATTGAAACCGGTTTTGTGAGTTGAAATTATGTAATTTTATCGTTTTGGCTTCGCCGGAGTTCGGCCGGAGACTCGCCGGAGTCTCGCCGGAAAAACGGGGGGGAAAGCCGTGGGTTTTGAAATTTTACACATTTGGTCCCTGCGGTTTCAACTTTTATATTTTATGTGTTAAACTTCTTATTAAGTTTCCATATTGACAGAATTTACCCCTGAACTTTTATTATTATTATTCTTAACATTATTATTATTATTATTATTATTTTATTATTATTATTATTATTATTATTATTATTAATTATCGAAAGCTTATAATTAAAATCCCCATGATCGTATTATTAACAAATATTAACAGAAGTTAATATAAAAAAATATGGGTGGTTACACTTGGTGTTTTGTTATTTGATTTGTTTTTGTTACTTGTTCTTGCTTTATTTCTTCTATTGCCTTGTTACGCTAGGTATGTTTTAAGTGTGCAGGTGACAGGATTGCATGCATACTCGTTATTCGGGTAGGAAATCACCATTGGTATTCGATCCAGAAATAGAGAAATCAGCAAGGTATAATCGTGTTTTGCATCGATCAGGGCTACCAACTACATCAATTTCACAAGCCATTGATCAAGCTGCTAACAGTTCGTCTGATTCAACCAAAATGGAAAACCAAAATAACCCACCACCTTAAAATCTAAACCCTCCTCCCAACAACCAAAATCAAAACCCAATTCCACCCCCTCCACCCAATAACAACCGTCACAACAACCTGAATCAACCACCACCCAACAATAATATGAATCTAAATAACCCCATCAAGAAGATGACTTTGATCAGGTGAGCATGCATAGTGTTCACACGGGTGATGAAGATTATGAAGATGAATGGAATAACAATGAAGGACCCTATAATGATGCAAATTATAATGCTTGGGATGGAAATCTTGGTGGAGGTGATGGATACAATGAAAATAACAATTGGGGGAATGATCAACATGGGTGGAATGCAGCACCTATAAATCAACAACGGGGTAGG
This sequence comes from Flaveria linearis, assembly GCA_024085815.1. Taxonomy (NCBI): domain Eukaryota; kingdom Viridiplantae; phylum Streptophyta; class Magnoliopsida; order Asterales; family Asteraceae; genus Flaveria; species Flaveria linearis. Next base: position 7,938,086 of record CM044002.1, read on the forward strand.
GTTAATAATAATGTCAATCATCCAAGAAGACCTCAAAGAGCTCATGTACAAGGTGTGGATAGCCATTTCAGACCGGTTATTTCTGAAAACCCAAATCCTATTGCACCTCCAAATCGTAGGGGAAGAGCTTTTGATGTACGCCCTCATTATCTCACCATTCTTCCTGCATTTAGAGGCACTGTAACAGAAGAACCATATATGCATCTTGCTGAATTTGATGCCATATGTAGCACTATTGTGGAAATCACTTCACACAAGATGAAGTAAGACTTTGACTGTTTCAGTTTACTTTAAAAGATAGAGCTAAGCAATGGTTCCTCACGTTGCTTGACAATAGTATTCATACTTGGCAAGATATGCAAAGGGTATTCCTTGAAGAATATTACTCTATGGGAAAGACAAGTGATGCAAGAGAGGCTATTCGTTCTTTTCAACAAGAAATGGGTGAGCAATTTCATGAGGCATTTACAAGATTCAAGGAGTTGATCCATATGTGTCCTCATCATGGTATTGAAAGGTGGGAATTGATTAAGGCATTTTCAGATGGTCTAACACCGGAAGAAAGGAAATACTTGTATTCTACAAGTAATGGAACATTCTTGTCTAATCATGAAGATATGGATTGGGAATTCCTAGAACAAATGTGCAGAAATTCCAAAGCTCAAGCTTCAGCTAGTAGACGGTCAAAGCCTGCTCTGGCAAGGTCAACCACCATTGATTAGAGACTAAAGAAAGAATTGTATTGTTAGAAAGACAATTAGCCAAGTTAGGACATGCGCAGACTAAAGATGTAGCTTCGGTTGGATTTAATGTATGCAATGAATGTGGTGAATTGGGGCATACAAGTGCAAAGTGTCCGTTGTTTTTAGGTCAACATGAAGAGGTGAATCAAGTATATGGAGAGAGAAAACAGTTTGATATGAACTCCAATACTTATCACTCCGGTTTGAGAAATCATCAAAACTTCAAGTATGGAAATACTTCAAACAACCCTAAATTTATAGCCAAGCATTGGTATTTATAGCCTAGTTGCTTCAAACAACCCTAAAGATTGAATTTAAGAAAATAACTTTAAAAACTTAAATACAATGCTACCCAAGCATTGGTATTTATAGCCTAGTTGTTCTTTTCTATCTATGATTCTAAATTTGAATAAATCACTATGTAAAATTCAAATTACAATTATCTTGTAGATAAACTAAAACTAGGTAATTAGATAGGTATCATCAAACCAATTTTGACCACCTTGTCAAAATTAGTCCTCCTACTCTCTTGGATAGCCAGCTTGCTTCTCCAAGACTCGAGAATTAACCAAGCCAACATTTGCTGCATCCAAAAGGTGAACAAGCTAGGGTATCATATTAAAACATAAATCTTCATCCTAACAATTTCTTGTTTAAAATGCTTATCGACTTCTAAGTTTCGGGTTTATAGTAACCAGTCAGGTCAACCAGAAAATACATATAAGCATGTAGAATTCAAGTAACATAACTTAATAATTTTTTTTAATTATTAAACTCGAATAATAAAACAGGTACGCCCTTTAAACTCGAATAATAAAACAGAATACATAACCCTATATTTATACTAGACATAAGCTAATCCTAACTCAACTAAAATACTATTTAATAATCAAATAAATAACTACTAACTAGTTGTAAACCCCGACGCGCGTTGCGCGTCTTATGGAAACGTCGAAACTGTGGCTCAGACATAGGTTTTTGCCATCATAGCCAAAAGACAACTGTTAAAGCCAATAGCAAAGTAATTGTCAATACGGCTCAGAACACACGATCGGTCCCGGCTGCACACCGAAAATGGTTGCAACGCCAAAAAACCTGACATCGGTTTATACATATCATCATAGCCGTAAATCTATCAACCAAACCAAAGATCTCAGAAGAACACATAATGTCAGCATCATCACCGTTAATAACATGTTGATTTGAGCAGAGAGCCTAAATAAAATGAAGCCATAAGGCTCAATGAATCATTGCACCAACATATGAACTTCCTTCACATAAACCTCAAAATCGAACATAGGAACAGGGGTCTCAGACGAACAATCATCGTCATCATCGAAGCGTAGCACACATATATAAACATCCTTCACGGCCAGGTCAAAGGACACCGGCAACCATGTCGACACACAACCACCAACCAAATCCAGCAAAGACCTGAAAGAACAAAGATTTAACAGAGACCCGCACACGCAGAAGAAAGTAACAGCCAAAACAATCAGCGAGTACACAAAGCATGAGTGGGCGGCATCAACGACAGATATCGGGCTCGAATGTGGCGGTATACCACACCGGTAGTGGCGGTATACCAACACCGGTACAGCCGGTGGTGAAGGAACCAGACTCGGCGAGAAAACCCCAAAAATACCATGGTGATTTGGTCCGATTTCCCGCCACAATTCCCTAAAAACCTCCTCGTCGCCTAAGATACCGCCACAACACTGACAACAACGGTGACGTTGATCGGCGACTGAGCCGTGGACAACCGCCGCCAGCCCCGCCTCAACCACAGAGGGGAGACGAAACAACAACAGAGCCACCGTCACAGCAACAGACGATGCCGCGAGCCAACATCACAAAAACCATCATCGGCGATGGCCAGAACGGGAGGCGACGACCATTAGGCGATGGTGGTCAAAACAGATGGCAGGCCGCGATGGCCAAAACGGCGGCACACGGAGATGGCCAAAACCGGCGGCCAAACACCACAAATGTCTCTCTCTCTATCCAAATGTCTTTTAATATGATTATAAAGCCTCTTTGAGAGGAAGAGGTAGAGTGTAAAATCAAACAAAATCAGATGGCCAAAAGAACAAACCTCACATCCACATTATTTCTTCACAGTGCTTTTTAAACATTACACAAGGTTGCCGGAAGCGGCGGCAACACACCAGTTCTCCCATCATTTTCTCTTTGTAGGCAATCGCTGTCGCCACCCGCCACCTTCACACTAAAAAACCAACCGGAGAAAAACCCACCCAGAGGGCCACCGCCTGGTCCAGCGAACCACAGAAGGCCGGCGAACCGGAAATAGCCCCTACCGAATGGCGACCAACACCACCTACATGGAGACCACCGACGAAGGGGGTGGCCGGTGCGGAAGCCGAGGCTCGCCTTGGCGGCAACAAACGGCGACCACCACCACCGCCAGCTCTCAGATCTTTAAAGGCAGGCCACACATGACTTTCGAGGAAGAACGAAATACCCAAAGTGCACTCAGTTACTGTTCATCAGACTGCCTTATTCATATATAGGGTAATAGGTTAATCCTTGGGGGATGGGGTTGATTGCAAAATCATAGAATGTAAGGTGGCCAAACATAAAAACCTCACAACTACTCTATTTCTTTCCTTTGATTTTTAAACTATATAACTAGGCATTATACCCCGACGCGCGTTGCGCGTCTTTTAAACGAAGAAAATTGAACCAAGGCTCAGATAAACACATATCGTTTTACCATCATAGCCTTTTCTTAAGCGAAGCTGAGTTTGGTCAAAACAACAGACATAAGCGAATATGATTATTGATCTCAAGTTATTGTTTGGTTTTCTAAAAAATAAACTTTTTGGCTCAGATCTGGGTTTTCGGTTACCATGGCTGCAATACGGGTTGCACGTGCAGAATACCACACTTGCCGTCACCGAGGATGCCACGCCAATCAACCACTCAGCCACAGTCATCATAGCAATTACCAATAAACCAGAAGCATACGAAAATAAGGCCTCAACAATTTCGAACAATCAGGTAAAAGTAACAGAGGTACACGGGTCTCAGATGACGGGTTGCCATCATCATCGACTGATAAACACCAAGACATGTTGTATTATTGATGTGGATGGAAGAAGGTTCAGCCTACCTGCCACTGCTTCTCCGACCATGTAAATACTGTGCATATCAAAGAGATTTAGCAACCAAAGATCAGAAGGAAACCAAATGTACCTTTTAGGTCAATATTAGTTAGCAAAGAACAGTCCAGAAGCCCATATTCATCAGGAAAAAAAAGTACAAACTTGGACTCCAAGAACCATAAAAATCAAACAAAATGGAGTCCACTAATAAAAGAAATCAGCCCCAAGGTCTTTGTACACGTTAATGGAACCTGGGTGAGTTAAAAAACCAGGCAAAGCAAACTTCCATTGGTTTGAAAGATCAAAAGTACAAAACTTTCTCCTGGTGCAATCTTTAAATTTTTTCTCTCATTCATGGAAGAAAACCAGAAAGTAATTCTATGTAATTAAAAAAACCCAACCACAGTGATAATCATTTAGGTGCAAGGAAGTCGAACCACCCTGATGCTCATCTTCCTAGTATGAGCTTCAACCCCAATTAGGTATTACATAACTCGATTAGGGTTTATAAGTTTACCTTAGCCGTCGCAATCCCGGAAACTAACATACACCTTCCGATCTGAGGCCAAAAAATGCCTCTTTGTCGTCTTTGAATACCGAACTGATGGAGAAACTGACTTTCATCGTGAAGGCAACACCAGCCATGCAATCCTTTCAATCATTACCGACAGAGACCAAACGGAGGCCTGTTGGCACACCGACGTCCCCTGCGACGGTCGGCGGCGGCGGAGGCGGCAGGGGCTCACCTCTTCCTCCACAACAACCCAAAAACCCTCTCATGAGGAGGTGGCAGGCGCCACCAAAGGCGGTCCACTGGGACCACCGGTGGCATCCGACTCGTCATCCACTCAGATCAATAGGAGAGCTGAGACCACCAAAGTAAGTTGTGGAGAAGATAAAGGAATTGTTATTTGTGGAAGAGGTCAAAATGAAAACCCCTCAAACCATTGTGGTCAAACCACTAAAAATCAAACAATACTGCTCTACACCACCAGATCCAGGAGCAGACAACAACGTGGAAGATGGTCGGTCGCACCAGCTGCCCAGAACCCCACAGCATTAGCCGTCCGCATGCAACGGCGGAGACGAAGAGGAAGGCGACGGACGAAACATCAGCCTCACAGGGTGAGGGAGCGGCGACCGACCGCAAAGGGGCAAGCATGGAAGAGACCTCCACCGCCTCACACCCGTGCACCTTTAAAGAACAAAGCACAGTCACCGAGGCAAAGTGAAATACCGAGAAAGCCCCTTAGTTACTGTTCATGAAGTTGCAAAATTCATAATATGTAATAATAATAATTATCTATTCATAACGAATTGATATAACTAATTAATTAAACTAACTTTTGAGTTTACTCCCTAACGTTTTTACTTTTTTCAGATTTACCCTTCAATTATGAACTAATTATTTAAACCAAAATGAATTTTAGAATGTCAAGCCCGTCAAGGGTCCAACTACTCCTTAGGCCCAATTCAATGTGTTCACGATATTGGGCCGAGCAAATTAGCAAATTAGCAAAATATGTTTACAAGGCGATTCAACACTCCGTGGGTGTTTGAGATTGCTTATTAAAACAACTTTTAGCTTTTGAAATGTGGCGAAAAGTCGAAAATACCCCTTCAAAAGTCATTAAAAGTCACAAATTCTGATTTTTGGTGATTTTGGAGGGACATTTTTAACTTTTCACCCATTACAAAAGCCAAAAGTTATTTAATAAGCAATCCCAAACACCACCTCATATTGGATATAAATTTTATTTACGTGAAATCTTGATTTCTTTTGGTGGGTATCATTGTATCAGGAACACATATTTAGCATTGTAGTGGAGCTATACACAAAGGAAATTTATGCAAAAGAAACTGTTCTAACATGCCCCGTAAGCGAAACAATCATAGCAACATGAATTTTAGACCAAAGAGTTAAGACAGAGATCGAGATGTTTGTAACAGAAGATGAACTTGAACGAGTTACTTTATGAACTCCCTGTTGACATGGATTTTTTTCGTATGTATGATAGGTGTAGATAAGAAAAAGAAAGAAGATGAAATAAAATATATCCTATTATCACTTTATGTAATTTTGATGGCATGTGTACAAAATAAAAGATATCTATTAGTTGGGGTGTTAATCATATTGGGCTGATGAGTTTTGGGTTGCGGATCTAACCAATATATTATTGTCGTGTCGTGTCGTGTCGTGTCGTGTTAGATCCACATAAAATCATATCATGTTAGGTTGTGTTTAAGTCGACCTCTTTGATGTTCATAGTGACTATAACAATGTAAGCAATCAATTGTAAATTTAAATAAACTTTTTTAACATTTAAAATTTAATACTTATCATCTCTAGGCTCTATACATAAACTTTAAAATTTGGTTAACTGGATAACAAGTTAACCAACTTATTAAAGAAGTCGCATGTTAACCCAATTATAAGCAGGTCATTTTCAAGTTCTGATAAAAAAGGTCGTCTTATTGGTAATTAAAAAAAAAAAAAAGTTAACTGGTAATGTGACTCACCCAATGCCATTTTTTGCAGGTGTCATGATGTGTTAGGACTTACGGCCCTTGTTTAATAGCATCCAATAATAATATTTCACGTTTCCAAAACAAGGTCAACTCTTACTATATTTGTTAATCTTATTATAAAAATTATTTAAGATTTTGTTTTAATTAATCTTTATTATCTTATCCCTCTTCCAATTGGGCCTCTACGCACCACTTGTATCGTGTTGACCCAAACACATACTTCATAAGATTATGACATCTTAATGCTTATCCAATTCATATCTTAAAAGATGTTAAATAAATAATCTTTAAGTCATAAATATGCTTCGCGATCACTAAGAATATGGATTGTTGTATCTTATCTTTTATTTTGGTATGTCATATTGGGTTTAAATTATTCATATTCTAAATAATTGAGATGATAAAATAGAAGGGATTAATTTAACTTCTTGATTCGAAAATAAAACCAAAGACGCAAATAATCGAAATAAGAAAAATTGGTGGGTCAAGAACACACGTTAGGTTCAGGCATTAGGCAACCCCATGTGCCCACATGGCTCCTTTCAATGTTATCATACACATGCCAAAATCTCTACCATATATTTTGTAAAAAAAGGAATAAATGTAAGACACACTGTTTTGACAACCGGATGACACCAATTATGTCATGTTCAACCGGTGGTGTTGTTTTGGTTACTTGTTTGTGGTGGGGTTTAGATCTAGCAAAGTTGTTTAGGGTTAAAATGATGAATTCTTTTTTCGAGATCAATGATTCAATTCTGTCATTTGATGCAAATTAATTGTAATGCAGATTATGTGGAGTTGGATAGGTAGGATAGCATCTAGTTATTTAATTTTTTAAAAGGCCGGACCTAGATAAATTAATTGATTTTACGTGAATGGTGAAAACCTTGATGAAATTAGTTATGCTGAATGTATAGTTGATATAGGATCTTGTGGAACAGGATTTGATTCTGCAAGCGGTTCAGTACGAAAGAAGAAATTTCGAACAAAAGGGTTGGAACTCGCCAATAGGAAAGGAGAGAAAACAAAGCAATGCCAAGAGCTCCGCTAAGAGCTCCGTCAATCGTTGTCATCGATAGACGAAACTCTCTCTTTATCATCTCACGCATGAGTCCTTTTTCCTTCTCGCAAACCACGGAAGCGCCTAGCACCCAGAGGAGGAAAACGGCGCATAAACACATTTTCTCTTTATTTTATTTGTTCCATTAAATTTACATTTGTCAAGTATTATTTCCACATTCACATGCTAAAAGATATTAAAAAAACTCATCATTTAAGGTTTCAATGGAAAAAAATAAAATTTAAAGAAGAAACTTAGCAACCCTTAATTATATAATTTGACCGGTATTTAAGGACATGTAGCGACATTTTATTAAGGCGTCAAATCAACCTATGACACTCGAAACATCGTTCTCCGAACGTGACAAGAAAAATACGATGGTGATAATGAGAAAAGTGTAACGGAATATATAAACTTTATTTACTACCAATCATATACTACACATCAAAATCTATATTTAATCAAATTTTATTAGCGTACATGATAACATGTTTTATCACTGTCACCGTAAAACTACACACCCATTAGTTATCTTTTCTGGCACGTGTGTTTCAAATGTTATTTTGTGTATGTACATATCCGGCAAAGAATAATGGTGAATGGTGGCCTCACTCCCTACCCATACTTCTTTACATAAAAACGCACACAACACACACACAACCCTCCGATTTCACATCCATTTTGGTGAATTCGTATGTTGAGAAGATGAAGGAGAACAACAACAACAGTAATGAAAACAACAACAACAATAAAAAACAACAACAACAACAATAATAATGATGGATTTGTAAGGGCAGATCAGATTGATCTCAAGAGTTTAGATCAACAGCTTGATCGTCATCTCAGCAAAGTATGGACGATGGAGAAGAACAAGAAGAAGCTGCCGGAGTCCGCCGCCTCCGCCACCGCCACCGCCACCGCACCACCGTCGGACAGCTGTTTAAGAGGCACGAGTGGGAGATCGATCCCTCTAAACTCATCATCAAAAGTGTTCTTGCTCGTGGCACTTTCGGCACCGTCCACCGTGGCGTCTACGACGGCGTTGACGTTGCCGGTAAGTCAACAATTTCTCCGATCTGTGCAGTAATTGACTTCGAATTTCTACGTTTTAATCATTGAGATGTTAATTTCGTCGGGTTTTTTTATAAATAGCAAGTGTTTGCAGTGTCTATGAGTTCGATTTAGTGATTATTTGGGTGTACTTCCGACTTTTATGTGATGCGAACTCTGAAATTAGGGTTTGAATATTAGGCACTCAATTCTGCTTTGTGACGTTGTGTGACGTTATTTTCTACCAAATGGGAATTTGGGAACATTAGATCTAGGGTTTCATTTTGTGTAGGGGGAAGAGCTATATAATCACTTACAGTGTTTACGTCATCAGTAAAACTGCTGGACTGGGGGGAAGAGGGTCATCGGTCGGAGGCGGAAATACAATCGTTAAGGGCGGCGTTTACACAAGAATGGTGGTTTGGCATAAATTAGACCATCCTAATGTCACTAAGGTCACAGTTTCACCATCTACAAACTTTCATCTTTGACATAGTCGCGCAAATTATCAGAATTTGGGAAGTTATGGGGCTAGATTTATATTAAAGGAGTCAACGCCTCACTACCATAAGTTTAAACTGTGGTTAAACCGAAAGTCAAATGTCAATGTTGTCAATTGTGTATTTGCTGATGGTTAGACGCTGATTAGAACACACTTGATGTTGTAATGCAGTTTATAGGTGCAACGATGGGTTCTTCAGAGCTGCAGGTACAAACTGAAAATGGTCTGATTGGGATGCCTAGCAATATATGCTGTGTTGTGGTAGAATATCTCCCCGGGGGTGCGTTAAAGTCTTACCTGATAAAAAACCGGAGAAAGAAGCTTCCTTTTAAAGCAGTTATCCAAATTGCTCTTGATCTGGCAAGAGGGTATGCCCTGCTGACTCTTAATTTTTCACTTCACCTTTCAAAGTCAAAATTTGTAAGGGATTTGCTTTTAAATTTATGCAACTTTTCCCTTTGTAGCACTAGTGAGCTTGGTATTGAAATTTTCACTAATATTTAAAGAATCAAATGTAGATTTAAGTTGAAATTGGGTTGTTTGACCATATTTGTTGACTTTGACTAGGTTAAGTTACCTGCACTCCCAAAAGATTGTACACAGAGATGTGAAGACTGAAAATATGCTGTTGGACAAAAGCAGAACCGTTAAAATTGCTGATTTTGGTGTTGCGCGTGTTGAAGCCTCTAATCCAAATGACATGACCGGTGAAACTGGGACCCTTGGCTATATGGCGCCTGAGGTATACTCTTCTTTCCCTTGAAAGATTGAGCGGGTCAGAAAACAGGTCAAAACAAGTTTGGGGATCCTCTTTAGTACGAGTCAAATGGTTAAGATTTAGTTGATTCGCAAGCATTTCCTCTCCATTTTCTATTTTTTTTATAAATAGTTAATGAGTTAAAATGATTACAAATCAATATTTTGACAACAATAATCCAAGTCTGAGAATAATTACAGTTTAGAAAGTTGTATGTATAAGAAACAGACTTTGGACCCAGTTCAACCATTTTGATTCTACTTGTTTGAGGTATATAAAACCCAACCCAGAATCCCAGGTCAACCCATTCTCAATAAATGTTTCAAGTTGCAATCTACTTTTTTTTCTTGTTTTTGGCTGTTAATCCATGTGCTTTGGTTGTTTGTTAAATCAACTCAGGTACTGAATGGGAACCCTTATAATAGAAAGTGCGATGTGTACAGTTTTGGCATTTGTTTATGGGAAATCTATTGTTGTGATATGCCTTACCCTGACCTTAGTTTCTCGGAAGTAACTTCTGCTGTCGTTCGCCAGGTACAGCCTTAAAATAACATCGGAGCATTTATATGCGTTTTAAAACATGAACTTTAAGAAGCATTTTTAAGTCCTTGTAAAGATTTTGTTGGTTAAAAAACATGCAGAATCTAAGGCCTGAGATACCAAGATGTTGCCCTAGTTCTCTTTCTAACGTTATGAAACAATGTTGGGATGCAAATCCTGACAAACGACCGAAATGGACGAGGTTGTTAGGATGTTGGAAGGAATTGATACGACTAAAGGCGGAGGTATGATTCCAGGTGATCAAGCTCCAGGGTGTCTTTGCTTTCGGAAGTATCGCGGGCCTTAACAACTTGTACCGTGTGCTGAGAAAATGGTTCATCGATATATAAATGTCGAAAGGTTTTGCTAAGTTGAAAAACTAGCAAGAAAATTTGGTAGATTCCTTAAATGGGGAATACATTAGATGGTGTACGGGTGTAGACTTGTGTTAATTATGCCACATGTTTGGATTATGTAAAGTTTTATGTTTTCATTTACTGGAATATATATTTTACTAGTTTTAGTAAATCTATGTATTACATGGGTTGAATAAATAAAATATTAAAATAATACAATTTATTAATTATAAAATGATATTTTAATAAATGTATGACTGAAATTACATATGAGAAATGACTATTACTAATAAAACAGTGATATCAACTTTTTAAAATTTAGTTTTTAAATTTTTTTTAAAAAAAATAATAAACAGTTTGTTCTAAAATAAATCTTATAAAAATGTCATTTTTAAAAATTTATTAATAAATTAAAAAAGAGATGTACTTATTAATCTACTTATTAATGTAATTATAATTACCTTAATTACTAATAATATTATTTACTAATAATATTATTTAATTTTAATTTACTTAAATATATATTAAAATTTATTAATAGAACCCGTGAAATAACATTAATAAGTAGATATCTTTTTAAGTCTTTGGAAGCGGTCTCTCTACCTAACAAGATAGAGGAAAGACTTGCCTACACCTACCCTCCCCAGACCCTGCTTATTGAGTGGGATATACTGGGTTTGTTTGTTTGTTTGTTTTATTAATAATTAAGGTAATTATTTAAGATGAGAGAGGCGGGAAAATTTTGATGAGGATGGTTGTGGTGCTGTCACGTGGCACTTCAAGTTACTATTTTATTATAGTATAAAGATGATGATATTAAAACTTATCCGATGATATAATTTTTTTCTTTTAAAAAATCTTAGTATGAATAAAAAGACATGAAAAATATCATACGGATTTATGACGTATATGAAAAGGCAAACTTACAAAGTGCCAAGATGTAAGGATCAAATTAGAGATCATAGAAGATTATAAAATGCGTAAATGTTGTGCCAAGTCAAATGTTTAAATATCACATATGTTGGAATTTTGGACACAAAATAATTATATTTATATATTTGTTATATAAATAGTTATTCTTTTATTGGTTTAAGTTCTCGTTTTTGCAACGAACTATACCGTGTCCAAACTGAAGCTAAGATGAATTGATATCGATGCTCGAAGTTGAGTGTACGGAATGAAAAAATAAAACTGGGTGACTATAGTAGGAAATTGTTGTAATTTATTTAATACTAATAAAGACATATATTGATTTAAATGAAGTTTTATGTTGATCAAGTATTTTAATAAATATTATGAATATTTATTATGAATCATAATTTTTATAAAATTGGTATTAAACATGTCATGAATAAAATGAGAGTTTTAATTGATCTCATAAAACATTTCATAAATCAAATGGGAGTTTTGATTTTAAATCATAAAGCTCGCATTAATATGAACTTATTAGCATGAGTATATAAACAAACTCATGATGATGAAAAGAGGAGAAGAAGAAATTTAATTTCTTGAGTGTCAACAAGTTTTATAGAAATTTAGAGAGGAGTACTCTCTAAATTGTTCATCCTACGTCATCATCTTTAATCTTGTTCCATATAACTTCATAACACATATACTTTACCCGTGATCTCTTAGGCCGAGGCACTCTCGGCGGCAGTACATATTGCTTTGGCTGTTGTACCCTGGGAAGCAGACGCGTTGTCTTGAGTAGAGACGCGAAATCTGTTTTAAGGGACCCGTGTCTAACACGATCCTCAGCCACAACCGTTATCTATTGTTTGTTAATTGTTGCTGTCAAGGAGTATAGTTGAAGATTCGAACGTGATGAAGACTTGTGTCAAGAATGTTATATGAAGACTGTTGGAGTATATACTAAAGACGGATGTTCGAATCAAGTTTTATATATAAATATTGTTTATATTTATTTTTCTATTCGTTTTGTAAACGGTATTGTACTAGAATATTTCCCATGACTAACGAGAGTATTGTTAAAATTACTATCTTTTAATATAAAAGTGAACCTATTTCCTACAATCTTAAAACAGATTTCATGATGGAATTTTTAAAACCTTATTATTATGGTTTTTAGGTTCACGAAATGTTAAATAAAATATTATTTAAGATTTTGGTTAAAATCAAATAATTTCGTTTTGGGAATAACGTAGTACAACGTCGTGTTTGGATTTTAATAAAGATTGGAGTACAATCTAATATCCAAAATACCGTGTTACCAAACGAATACTTTGATTCTATCATGTGCTAAAACATTTTTGTAAATGTTTTACAATCTAACATGTGTGTTAGAGATGGTTTAAGTTTCTTAAAGTCATTAGAAAATTATGGGTTTATAGTTTTAAACTATTTATTACTACAATGATTTAAGCAAAACCAACTTTTGTTTTAGAAAGAAATTAAAACTAATGTTATGCAATAAATAAGAGAAATAGTAAATTTATATGAGCCGAGAAGCTTACAAACGATTTTATAATCGTTTAGAGCTAACGAGCGTGTTAGAAGCGGGTTCATTGTATATGAACCAATAAGCTTAAAAACAATTTTTTATGATTGTTTATTTCTAACAAGCGTGTTAGAACCGGTTTATATTTTATATATCGAAAAGCTTTAAAATGATTTATGTAATCATTTATTTCTAGCGAGTAAGCTAGAACTGGATTTATTTTATATAAATCGGAAAGCTTTTAAAGCGATCTTGTTTTCGTTTATTTCTAACGTGCGGGTTAGAAGTGGTTATTTAACCGATAAACTTAAAAGGTTATTTGTGTTCATTTATTCTCTAACGAGCGTGTTAGAAAACGGTTTATTTAGTAAGAACCGTAATATTTAAAATGATTGTTGTAATCATTTGTCAAAAACGGTTTATGTGTATAAATCAAGTGTGTTTAAAAACGTTTTTATAATCATTTATTCTCTAATGAATGTGCTAGAAACATCTTATTTTATAAACAGAAAAGTGTTAAAAATAATTGTTTGCAATTGTTTGTCATCTAACGAGCGTGTTAGATAGTAATCTATATTATAAAACCATTTTTGGAGTTTATGGATTTGACTATTGTGAACAAGACGTAAAATAAATACGATATATTTTTAAAATAGTTGCAAAGCTATAAAATGTTTTGAATGAATAAAACATGTGTTTGCAATCTAAAATGGTTAACTACTTATGGGAGAAGAAGCACGTCTCGAACCACATAATAGTCTCGATGAGATTATTCGAAAAAAAAAACAACTCGAGGTTGTTGTGACTATAAATAATTATTCAAATACAACTATTTATGAATAAGATAGTGTATACAAAACGTTATTGTTTTTGGTCGGTTTGACTATTTAAATATAGAGTTTCAAGATGAAATGAGAAACTTGATCGTGAGTGCATGAAATACATTTGAGGGAGTACCTGTAACACCCCAACCCGGGTAGGGCTGACGTGTCACACAAACAGTAAATCAGAGTTCATAACGATAAGATTAAAGTGCTAAGGAACACACAAATCCTTACATAGATCCAAATAACTTAAATAAAGTCTTAAAATCAAAATACTATTAAGTCTTTTTGATCCAATTATTCTCATCCTAACTTCTTGAGTTAACACTCTTCACTCGTTCCCTGAGCCCCTTGAGTACCTGCTATAAAAATAAAAGAAAACAACAAAAGAAAATACGGCTGAGCCAAAGAATGCTCAGTAACGGAAATAAACGATAGCAATACAATGATCGATAATGATAACAATGAGATGATCAAGTTGAAAATCATATGATAATGATCATCTAAAAGGAATACCCATATGAGCCAATAACAATAACAATTAACAATATGTACATTAGCTGCAGTTCTAATGCACCAATATGTGAGATAGGAATGTGGGCACACACACCTAACCATCTCACCATAAACAATAACAATGATATCCTAGGATCGATCCATACGCCTCCTTTAACAATAATCAATATGTGTCACAACTTAGCACATAATAATAATGTAGAGACGCTGTGGTCTAATCGCTCTGCCACAGATAGAGCACGTCACTTGTGCCACAATGACGCCCTATGTCCCCATAGGTGGATGTGCTCGGGTATGGAGGTCAATGATACAATCAATCAAGCCAATATAACACAATAAGTTACACTAGTGCTCATAACCCTTAATCAAGGCCACTAGCTATAATCAATCATCTAGGAAGCATGTGACAATGAGTACAAAGCAGATAAAGGCTATCACATGCAAACAATATCAACTATACAATAAACACTTATAACAATAATCTTATGGATTTAATAACCAACAAGTCAAGTTAAGATTCAAAATACCGATCAAGAACGAGAGGTATTCATGCTACGAGAGGGAAAGGTCGGAATCCGTACCTTATACGAATGACAATAATCAGAAACAAAGTCTAGCTCGGTTAACGCCGTGAGAACCTACGATAACGTAACGCAAATTATAGTTTGAAAAATTCCAGTTCTGCCTCTGTCTTTTCGCACTCGTTAAAAATACTAAACGACGTCTAAAAATTCTGAAAATCTCCAGTTTACTAGATTAGTGAGTTCTGAACAACTTTCATTTAGAAAAGTTTCTGATTTGGATTACCGAAATATGAGAAAAACATAGATCTTTACAGCTGCGCAGAACTGCTAGCTGTTACGAAAACGACTATTTGGAGGTCTAAACGAATGAGTTTTCGATGTTTTATATACCAACAGATTCGTATTTCGACGAACTTCGCGATGGACATAAAGTTAACTGATTTGGATCTGTTATGATAAAGTTATGGCCTCAATAAGTTGGCTGTAAAAATACGGAACTAATCAACTATTTAAAGCTTATTTTTAAACAAAATGGACTATTTATTTGTTTGTTAATATTATATATAACTATAACTATCAAAAGTATATATTATTCATTTACATAACATGTCAATATTGTTTTGAAACATAATAATGACCATTATTTAACTAAATAATAGTATTATAACTAAATAATAGTGTTTTCTATAAACATATTTTGTAGAAATATTAAAGCATTTAAAGAAACAATTTCTAAAAAATATGTAGATGGTCTAAAAAATAAAAAGAGTTTACAGAACTGATCTTTATAATTTTTGAAAATTTTTACATAATTATTTAAGAGTTGAAAAAGCCTAAAAAAATGGTTGAGGGTGCCCGGGTTCGAACCCGGACCTCAATGTTAGGATGTGAGTGGGGAACCGATAGACCAAGGCCGCAGCCGCGTCATGAATCCGTTTGCAATTCTTAAATCAAGACTTTAAACAATTCCCCCAATTTACCCAAGAACCCTAGTTTCAATTTGGTCCAAATTGAAGTCCGATTCGTTGTTGTAAATGCTTAATTTCATAGGGCTTTTGTTCCCCACCCTAAATCGAGTAGATAGGTGTTCTTAATTACCTGATTACGTTTCGAATTGGAGATGAAAGCCACGAAGAACAGGTCGCGGCTTCTTGATGATCGATTGATGCCCAAATGATGATTATAATCCAATTCTTTCAAGAGGAAGTTTCTAATGATGCTTGTGATCAAAACCCCACTGTTAATTTCAACAAATGTTACCCCGAACAGGCCCTTCGATTGAGTTGCAGGTCGACACTGAAGATGATGATCGAATGGGGTGTTCGTTTATGTTTCAGATGAATTGAACTTAAGGGAAAGTGATAAACGATTAAAAGTTTGTTAGTGCGAAGTCCATTTCGATTATTATTAATGTTCAGTGCGTTTTGATAGTGGGTGTCGGCCGAAAGTTTCGGTCAAGGTGGAAATCATACCAAACCAACACCATTATTCAATTTGCAAGGGTCCACGAGTTCGGGTCAACCACGCAAAGGTGTCGGTAGCTTTTGTTTGATCAAAAACCGCGTTTAAAAGGCATTTTGGGGGTCGCCGGAGTCGACCGGATTCCGGCCGGAATAGTTGATCGGAAACACGGGTAGGGAGAGAGAGAAAGCTGTGAAATTTGAATAATTACACGAATGGTCCCTGTGGTTTTCTTCCTTTGTTATTTCATGACCAAAGTAACCATTTAAAGTTTCAGAAATGACCACTAGCCCCTGGACTATTATTATTATTATTACTTTTATTATTATTGTTATTATTATTATTTTTTTACGGGTATTATAATTCTACCCCCCTTAAAACAATTTCGTCCTCGAAATTCTATATAATGTAGCATGAATCCTTCTGAAAATACAATACGGTGAAAATAATACTTCTTTAAGCACACATCACTTACGAATAGAGTAATCACTAACAGTTAGGCTTAGAAAACATACACTTAGTTGTCGAATAAGTATGGATACTGTGAACGAATCATTTCTTCTGTCTCCCATGTCGCCTCGCGTTCAGAATGATTTTTCCATAAAACTTTAACGAACGGTATAGACTTGTGTCTCATAACTCGTTCTTGACGATCAATAATAGCTTCAGGTTCTTCTTCATAAGAAAGATCTTCTTGAATCGCGTGAAGAGGGTAATTAATAACGTGCAACGGATGATAGTTGTATCCCCTCAACAAAGAGACATGAAAAACGTTATGAACATGAGAGAGTTGCGGTGGCAATGCTAAACGATACGAGACTTCTCCAACCCTTTCAAGAATCTCAAACGGACCGATAAAACGTGGACTTAGCTTTCCTTTAATTCCAAATCGACGTATGCCACGACAAGGTGACACTTTGAGAAACACATGATCTCCGACTCTAAATTCCAACGCTCGTCGGTGTTGATCGGCGTAACTCTTTTGTCTAGTTTGGGCTTCTTTCAACTTCTCTCTGGCAATGGCAACTTTGTCATTAGTAATTCTAACCAATTCCGGTCCTTCGATTATCTTCTCTTCAACCTCATTCCAACATATCGGTGCTCTACATTTTCGACCATATAGAAGTTCAAACGGGGCCATATTTATACTAGCCTGCCAACTATTATTATACGCGAACTCAACTAGGCATAGATACTCATCCCAATTGCCCGTCCATTCGAGTGCGCATGCTCTAAGCATATCCTCCAAAGTCTGAATAGTGCGTTCAGATTGTCCGTCAGTCTGCGGATGGAAAGCGGTACTAAATCTTAACTTGGTTCCCCAAGCATTTTGGAAACCCTTCCAAAAGCGTGACGTGAAACGCGGATCTCTATCACATACAATCGATGATGGCGTGCCATGAAGTCGAATAATATCTTGCAGAAATACCTCTGATAATTTGCTAACTGAGTAACCCTGTTGGATAGGCAAGAATGAGCCGACTTTGTGAGTCTATCAACTACGACCCAAATGGCGTCGTTCTTCTTGAATGTTTTTGGTAGGCCTGTAACAAAGTCCATGGAAATATCATCCCATTTCCATACAGGAATATCTAATGGTTGCAGTAATCCACTAGCTCTTTGATGCTCAATCTTTACTTGCTGACAAGTTAAACAATGACTCACATATTTAGCTACGTCTTCTTTCATACCACTCCACCAAAAGTTTTGCCTTAAATCTCTATACATCTTAGTGGCTCCCGGGTGAATAGAGAATGGTGAACTGTGTGCCACTGCTAATAAGGAGTCACGAAGGGTTGAGTCATTTGGCACACATAATCTATTTCCACACAAGATAACTCCTTGTTCATCAACTCGAAACTCAGATTGTTTCCCTATCTTCAAATTTTGTAATATCGCCCAAAGTTCTCCATCTTGATTCTGAGCTTCCTTGATCCGTGTAATAAGATCAGATTCTATCCTCATCTTGGCTAGATAACCGTTAGACTCACCAAGCTGTAACCCAACTTCCATTTATCAAGATCTGAGATAATCTGTGGTTGGATTTGAAGACATGCTACTCCACCTGCACTCTTTCGACTGAGAGCATCTGCCACGACATTCGCCTTGCCCGGATGATACTGGATGTTGGCATCGTAATCCTTGAGTAGTTCTAACCGTCTCCTCTGCCTCATGTTGAGTTCTTTTTGAGTGAAAATATACTTAAGGCTCTTATGATCAGTAAAGATGTCACATGTCTCTCCATACAAATAATGTCTCCAAATCTTTAATGCAAACACTACAGCTGCAAGCTCTAAGTCATGTGTTGGGTAGTTTACTTCGTACGGTTTAAGCTGTCGGGAAGCATAGGCAATAACTTTACCATGTTGCATAAGAACACATCCAAGTCCCTTCTTCGATGCATCACTATAAACTTGGTATCCGCCAGAACCCGAAGGTAACGTAAGAATAGGGGCAGATACTAGTCTTTTCTTCAGTTCCTCAAAACTCTTTTCTCTATCCTCGTTCCAAGTAAACTTTACACCCTTTCTCATAAGTTGAGTTAGAGGCAATGCTACACGAGAGAAACCTTCCACAAAACGTCGGTAATAGCCCGCTAAACCAAGAAAACTACGAACTTCAGTGACGGAAGTCGGTCGAGGCCATTTAGTAATAGCTTCCACCTTTGCCGGATCCATAGTGATACCTTTAGCTGATACAACATGGCCTAAAAATGCCACTTGTTCAAGCCAAAAGTCACACTTAGAAAATTTAGCATATAACTTCTTTTGGCGTAAGGTCTCCAAAATCGTGCGAAGGTGGTCTTCATGCTCCTCTCTACTTTTAGAGAATACCAAGATGTCATCGATAAAAACAATAACAAAGCGGTCCAAATACTCGTGGAACACTCTGTTCATGAGGTCCATAAAGACAGCTGGAGCATTGGTCAACCAAAAGGCATAACTAGGAACTCATAGTGACCGTAACGGGTGCGGAATGCTGTCTTAGGAACATCTTGATCTCGGATCCTCAATTGATGGTATCCTGATCTAAGGTCGATCTTAGAGAAGAACTTTGCCCCTTGTAGTTGATCGAAGAGATCGTCAATACGCGGTAACGGATAGCGGTTCCGGATAATAATCTTATTAAGCTCTCGGTAGTCGATGCATAGACGCATACTACCATCTTTCTTCTTCACAAATAATACCGGTGCCCCCCATGGGGAAACACTTGGTCTAATGAATCCAAGTTGTAATAGCTCCTGCAGTTGTTCTTTCAATTCCTTTAACTCTACTGGAGCCATCCGATAAGGTGCCTTAGAAATAGGTTCCGCCCCGGGGATTAAATCAATAGTAAACTCAACTTCACGCTCAGGTGGTAACCCTGGAAGTTCTTCAGGAAAGACATCAGGGAATTCCTGAACAATAGGAAAGTCTTCAATACGAGGAGTATCCACTGATGTATCTTTTATAGAAGCTAAGAATCCCTCACATCCACGGGATATAAGCTTTTGGGCTTTCAGAGCAGAGATAATTTTGAGAGGTTTCCGAGGTAGGCTCCCTTGGTAAACTAAGTCAGGATTCATAGGATCACCAAATAGCACACGACGAGTTTGACATTCTATGGTAACCTGGTGTCGTGTTAACCAATCCATGCCAAGAATAATATCGAAATCACCCATGTGCATAGGAAATAGGTTAGCCTCTCTTATGGTTGATTTGATCTGAATAGGACAGTTTTGGTACACTTGTGAAATAACAATCGATTCTCCAACAGGAGTAGAAATTACTAATGCAGGCTCTAGAGCGGTAGGCATGATCGTAAGGCGGTTTGTGAATAGATGAGATACTATCGAGTGGGTGGAGCCAGTATCAAACAATACAGAAATATCATAGTCACCATAACGAAGTATACCACAAATCGTACCTATATATTGATAACTAATGAGATACTAACGACGGTAAAACTAGAATCAATGGAAGTAGATTATGATTATTAGAATGAATTAGTACGGAAAGATGTACCTGGAGCATTAGCAGCTTCCCCTGCAGTTAGTGCGAATACTCGACCTCCAGTAGTGGGTGGCGCATTGGCTCCCTTAGCATCATTCTCTGGTCGGTTCCTCGCCTTTGGGCATTGACTAACCCTATGCCCCATATCTCCACAACCAAGACAAGCTCCTGTAAGTCGACGACAAGTTCCGGGATGATGCTTTCCACAATGAGTACACATCGGATGTCTTGAAGGATTGCCTTTTTGATTCACCGGTTGAGCTGCAATTGGTTGTTGATAGGGTATCATTTGACCTTGACTTCGAGTCTTACCATGCCATGGCTTAGTGTTCTTCCCCGATCCTTGATTTTTCTGACGATCATTTCCATTTCGGTCAGATCCTTGAGATGACTCACCGCCAGCCTGAATACGAGTCCCATCTCTACTGCGCTTCTTATTATCCTCAAATTTTAACAAAAATTCTTCTCTCCAGGTCCACCCTTTTTGCAGCCCTAACTGCTTCCTCAACATTGTTGAAAGTGGAGTGAATAATAGCCTTACGAATCCGATCACATACTGCCCATTGATACTTTTCAGCCCGTTCCTCAGGTGGTCCAGCAGAAGAACCTAGAAATCCCAACAGTCGATAAAACCGGTCTGTAAAATCAGTGAGTGATTCATCGTTTCGTTGACGGATGTTATCATACTCCCGCCTGTATGCTGCTTTATCCACATTCGTAAAATACTTGTCGAAGAATATGGAACGAAAATCATTCCAAGATAGAGTCTCCATGAACTGTTCGCCTCCTCTTTCAGCTACCACATTCTCCCACCATACTTGAGCATCTTCCTCCAGCTTATAAGCAGCTAAACCCGCCCTGTATTGCTGATCAACTCTAAGCACGATAAAAATTTTCTCAATATGAGCGATCCAGTCTTTGGCCACTGCAGGTGTAGCCGCCTTAGTGAATGCTCGTGGTTTTTGCTTTTGAAATCGCGCTAGCCAAACGTCTGCACCAGTTGGGTTTGGATTCGGTTCCGGATTTGGGTTTGGATTTGGATTAGGATTTGGGTTTGGGTTTGGATTTGGATTACGTACCGCATCAATCAAAGTCGGCAGTATAGCAGTAAGTGCTTGGGTCATAGCACCAGCAAGGTTTGGATCAGGTCCATTCGACCCGCTAGAATTTCGTGAATTACGGCTGGGAGGCATCTAAAATGAAAACATCTCACATTAATCAGAATAACGTGAATTAGAAAATAGCCATATAATATATAAAGAACCTAACCCAATGTCTACCCAATCCTCACATGTCTTAATTATTTAGTTTAAGTTTTCTACAGGAAGGAGCCTAAGCTCTGATACCATAACTTGTAACACCCCAACCCGGGTAGGGCTGACGTGTCACACAAACAGTAAATCAGAGTTTCATAACGATAAGATTAAAGTGCTAAGGAACACACAAATCCTTACATAGATCCAAATAACTTAAATAAAGTCTTAAAATCAAAATACTATTAAGTCTTTTTGATCCAATTATTCTCATCCTAACTTCTTGAGTTAACACTCTTCACTCGTTCCCCTGAGCCCTTGAGTACCTGCTATAAAAATAAAGAAAACAACAAAAGAAAATACGGCTGAGCCAAAGAATGCTCAGTAACGGAAATAAACGATAGCAATACAATGATCGATAATGATAACAATGAGATGATCAAGTTGAAAATCATATGATAATGATCATCTAAAAGGAATACCCATATGAGCCAATAACAATAACAATTAACAATGTGTACATTAGCTGCAGTTCTAATGCACCAATATGTGAGATAGGAATGTGGGCAACACACCTAACCATCTCACCAATAAACAATAACAATGATATCCTAGGATCGATCCATACGCCTCCTTTAACAATAATCAATATGTGTCACAACTTAGCACATAATAATAATGTAGAGACGCTGTGGTCTAATCGCTCTGCCACAGATAGAGCACGTCACTTGTGCCACAATGACGCCCTATGTCCCCATAGGTGGATGTGCTCGGGTATGGAGGTCAATGATACAATCAATCAAGCCAATATAACACAATAAGTTACACTAGTGCTCATAACCCTTAATCAAGGCCACTAGCTATAATCAATCATCTAGGAAGCATGTGACAATGAGTACAAAGCAGATAAAGGCTATCACATGCAAACAATATCAACTATACAATAAACACTTATAACAATAATCTTATGGATTTAATAACCAACAAGTCAAGTTAAGAATTCAAAATACCGATCAAGAACGAGAGGTATTCATGCTACGAGAGGGAAAGGTCGGAATCCGTACCTTATACGAATGACAATAATCAGAAACAAAGTCTAGGCTCGGTTAACGCCGTGAGAACCTACGATAACGTAACGCAAATTATAGTTTGAAAAATTCCAGTTCTGCCTCTGTCTTTTCGTACTCGTTAAAAATACTAAACGACGTCTAAAAATTCTGAAAATCTCCAGTTTACTAGATTAGTGAGTTCTGAACAACTTTCATTTAGAAAAGTTTCTGATTTGGATTACCGAAATATGAGAAAACATGGATATTTACAGCTGCGCAGAACTGCTAGCTGTTACGAAAACGACTATTTGGAGGTCTAAACGAATGAGTTTTTCGATGTTTTATATACCAACAGATTCGTCTTTCGACGAACTTCGCGATGGACATAAAGTTTAACTGATTTGGATCTGTTATGATAAAGTTATGGCCTCAATAAGTTGGCTGTAAAAATACGGAACTAATCAACTATTTAAAGCTTATTTTTAAACAAAATGGACTATTTATTATGTTTGTTAATATTATATATAACTATAACTATCAAAAGTTATATATTATTCATTTACATAACATGTCAATATTGTTTTGAAACATAATAATGATCCATTATTTAACTAAATAATAGTATTATAACTAAATAATAGTGTTTTCTATAAACATATTTTGTAGAAATATTAAAGCATTTAAAGAAACAATTTCTAAAAAATATGTAGATGGTCTAAAAAAATAAAAAGAGTTTACAGAACTGATCTTTATAATTTTTGAAAATTTTTACATAATTATTTAAGAGTTGAAAAAGCCTAAAAAAATGGTTGAGGGTGCCCGGGTTCGAACCCGGGACCTCAATGTTAGGATGTGAGTGGGGAACCGATAGACCAAGGCCGCAGCCGCGTCATGAATCCGTTTGCAATTCTTAAATCAAGACTTTAAACAATTCCCCCAATTTACCCAAGAACCCTAGTTTCAATTTGGTCCAAATTGAAGTCCGATTCGTTGTTGTAAATGCTTAATTTCATAGGGCTTTTGTTCCCCACCCTAAATCGAGTAGATAGGTGTTCTTAATTACCTGATTACGTTTCGAATTGGAGATGAAAGCCACGAAGAACAGGTCGCGGCTTCTTGATGATCGATTGATGCCCAAATGATGATTATAATCCAATTCTTTCAACAGGAAGTTTCTAATGATGCTTGTGATCAAAACCCCACTGTTAATTTCAACAAATGTTACCCCGAACAGGCCCTTCGATTGAGTTGCAGGTCGACACTGAAGATGATGATCGAATGGGGTGTTCGTTTATGTTTCAGATGAAATTGAACTTAAGGGAAAGTGATAAACGATTAAAAGTTTGTTAGTGCGAAGTCCATTTCGATTATTATTAATGTTCAGTGCGTTTTGATAGTGGGTGTCGGCCGAAAGTTTCGGTCAAGGTGGAAATCATACCAAACCAACACCATTATTCAATTTGCAAGGGTCCACGAGTTCGGGTCAACCACGCAAAGGTGTCGGTAGCTTTTGTTTGATCAAAAACCGCGTTTAAAAGGCATTTTGGGGGTCGCCGGAGTCGACCGGATTCCGGCCGGAATAGTTGATCGGAAACACGGGTAGGGAGAGAGAGAAAGCTGTGAAATTTGAATAATTACACGAATGGTCCCTGTGGTTTTCTTCCTTTGTTATTTCATGACCAAAGTAACCATTTAAAGTTTCAGAAATGACCACTAGCCCCCTGGACTATTATTATTATTATTTTTTTATTATTATTGTTATTATTATTATTATTATTTTTTTTTTACGGGTATTATAGTACCTCAATACATGCCATAAAATCGATATCATTGCTAATGATGAAAGTGTTATAGATAATAACACTTTGAGATTTGATGTTTATATGTAATTTTTATCCGTTTAAATTATTAATTAAAAAGTGTTTTACACTTTACGTTTTAGTTTCGATTGTAATATTATTTGTGTTCAATATTGATATGATAATAAATATACATGTTTTTAATATGTATTTCTTTGCATTTTAAGTCATTTTTGTTACAAAATTCAATATTTAGACACTTATTTGTGTTTTATTTGAATCTTGTAGGTTTCGGATGAAGCTCGGTGATTTTTGTGAAGAAAGTCCAAGATTTGAAGAGGTTCAAGAGGAAAAATGCTCCTGATATGACCATATTCAGCTGAATATGGCCATATAAGCTGTCAAATCTCAAATAGCCCCTTTTTGATGCTGAATATGGTCATATCACTTCAGATATGGCCATATTCGGGCAGAAAACGGGTTTATAACCCTAGTACACCTCATTTCCAAAACACTTTCATTTTTTCTTTCAAAACCCTAGCCTCTCAAAACCCTTTAGGTGTCTTTGAACATTTCTCAAGAGTTTTTGGAAGATTTGAAGGTCAAGATTGAAGATTTCACACTTTCAAGAAGAATCTAACAATCACCCACCCATTTCCCCTCAAAATTGGTTTGAATTCCTCTAGATCTACTATGAGTTCTTTCATATTCTTGAGTTTGGGTGTGTCTTTTGTAAGCCTTATGGGCTAAACTCTTGTTATCACTTGGATTAGACGAAACTTAGTATGATTTAACAACTTGTACATGATTCTTGGTGATGTTTATGTTTATGCTATGATGAAACTTGATTATTCTTCAATGATTGTGTGTGTTTGTTCTAATTTGATGAAATGTTCAACCTTGTGGGTGTTGTAAGCATGTTATGTTGGAAAACTTCATGTTCTTACAAGACTTATGCATATAATTGCATATTTTGTATGTATTCTTGTGACATTTGACTAGGAATGGTGAATGAAGGTTGAAGATTTAGTAGAATTGGTTAAATGTGCATCCTTATGCTTATGTTTGAGAAAACCATAGTGTATGTCATAAATATCTCTTGTCATTGGTTATGAATTGTTTTGTAATCGTGGTATGAAGTTTATGAGTTGAAGAGTAATTATAGTTTTGTCTACTTTTCCAAGTTTAGGTGGTTATCATGTGTTTATCGTGTTAACTTTCCAAAGATTTGTGGAATTAGGTAACCCTAACGGGAGTCTAATTCATCTTTAACATCGACATAATTATATCATTAGTTCTTCATGGCATAACTTTAGGTGGCTATTGTGTGTTTATCGTTCTAGCTTTCCGAATGGTTATATGTTTAGATATCCTTGACGGGGGTTTAGGCTACTTCCATGTTTCATGTGTAAGAAATGGTCTCACCTCGAATTTGTGCTAGTTGTTAATTCTATGCTAAGTGGAATCAAAGTCCAAGTGATATATTTAATTGATTGTGTATCTTCATCTTTATTTTCTTAATTTACTAGTTTAATTTGTTAATCGTTTTAGTTAACTATAATACTCACAAATCCAAACTCAATTGATCGGTTAAATAGTGATGATGATTTAGTATTGGGAGCCATTGTGTCCACGGATCGATACTCGGTTCTTACCTAGAACTATACTATTATGCGATAGGTGCACTTGCCTATTATGTGTAGTTGGTTTAAGAGTGATAATCGTTTCTTAAATTAAAACTCAAATTGTGTGAAAAATCCTTATTTAAAATATATATACTTTACACACATCAAATATCTTAAGATAACACATGGAATATTTACAACGAAATATATCAATTTCTATTAAAACGTTCAAAATGATTTTGTGGGAAATAATTTTAAACGTCAATTATATAACGTTTAGAAAATATATAACTTTAAACGGATAGTGCAATAAGAGATTTGCATAGGAAACAACTTGAGAGTTGTTGAATTGTTGAAGTGTCAAAGCTTAGACATCAAATGTCATTAGATGGAAAATATGATAAGTGTATTGAGATGAAATACACAAGTATGAGATATACCGATAAACTTCATTTGAAATTATCATAAAAATTCACAAGTGTGGATAAATCTACATATGAAAGCAATATATGTTATCTTTAATGAATTTTGCTAAATTCATTTTGAAAGATCTAAATGGAGATTCGTCTACCATCTTAATGTTGTTAGAGCTATGTGGAGGATTTTTCTTTCGTTTGGGAAAGTATCCTAGTTATTCATAGCTTAAAGGGAACAACAAGACATGTTTGTCAATAACTCCAGACAAACTTTATGATGTAGACGAGTTTCATTTTTGCTAATGACAAATGTGTTCAGCAAAGTGAATTGAATCAAGACTTATTACTAAGTCTTTATAAGTCAAAGGGAAGATAGTGCCCTTTGCACTCCGCACACTCGTATTTATGCTTGAAAGTTGGCTGAGTAGTTTCGAAAGATGCTACCAAGATCTTGGTCTTATCTCAACGCCAACTACCAGAGTGTGTGTACGCTAGATTGGTACAAAGCTTGCCTTTGAGTTGCTGCCAACCTATTGTGGTAATGGCGAGGTCCGACTTTTGCCACCAACTGGCTACTGCTGAGTTGGTGCTGAAGCGGCTACCGGGTTTAGCGTCATGTCTGGTGACTTGCCTCTAGATTAGAGGAATAAAGGAAAACGAGTTATGTTCCTAAACCGAATGATTAATAAGTTTTATGATTTTTCTAAAATAAGATATGGATATGGACAAGGAATAATGTGTTATTCCTTAAAGCTGTGACGGATCAGAATGATACATCTTCTGTTCACATGCTAGAGTAGTGTAGTCTAAAGCATGCTAGACTAGTACTTATCAAATATGATGCTCTAAGGAGGTCAATTATGTATAGGTTGAAAGAGGGTATCATTCGGTTCAAGGAGGTTGATATAACCTATGGAAAACTTAACTAGATAATGTTATCTAGTTTACAAAGTCTAAAGAGGAGGACTCAGTTTTTAGATTTGTCTGATAGCAAACCTCATTTTGAAATCAAATTGCAAGAAATGTGGGGGAGAGATGTTTTCTCAAACATATTTAGAAAGGGATAACCTTTCATTACCCCATATGGATGTTATCTAATAACATTTAAATGTGGGGTGTCTTGCATTTGAAAATAAAATATTAGCAATATGGATTTTGGCAATCCAAAGATATTGCAAACTCATAATCAAGTGTAGTATACAAAGATAATGAGGAGTCTATGATAGACTCGGATTCTAATTGGATAAATTTAGAATCTTGATAGATGTCTTCTACCAAAGGCATAAATGAGATGTGTTTATTTTGAAATAAGAATTGTATTCTTCAAATACACAAAATAGTTTCACAATAGCCATTATTAACTTACGAGTTAAGAACACATCATGAAAACCTATCTCGATTGAAGTTATCTATATTGACTTGACAAAGTGATAGATAATAATTTTGGATCCAACAACCTGCGGGTTGAAACGAGACGAGATAGAGAGGAATTGGACTAAAGCCCGTAGGGAAAGGGGAATATGAGGGAAACCTAACCTAGTTGACTAGAGATCCTAAGATCTGGGTTCAATAGGACAACTTAATCATATGACCAACGGAGTCACTATAGGGGAGTACCCTAAAACTAAAAGGGAGTGACGAACTTCCTAGTCCATTCACTCTGGGGGAGTACCCCGAACCAGTGACCAAGGGAAGGTTAAGCATATTCATGTTAAATGATTGTGGGAATTAATATAACCATAATGCTTTTAATGATTCATGGAATCACCTATGTTAGAGAGAAGTGGGGTCGCTTCAAATAGATTTGTGGGTGGCGCAAATCCTAGAGCTCTCGCAGAACCAGGATAGTGATCCATGACCATAACGGACACGAAAATGAGGGGATGTGCCCGACTAGGGAGAGTCTTGTGTGAATGTATATTGTTGTCTATACAAATGGGGTATGTTCAAAGACATCGCGTCTACACACCACCAGTAAGCTAAGTATACTTCACAAAGGAAGGTTCAATGGGAACACCTACCTATCCTGCAAGACTCAACTGTCGAGTTTTCATTGGGAATTTTGTGTGTTTTGATCGATCTCCATTCATGTGGGGGATTGTTGGAATTTTGGACACAAAATAATTATATTTATATATTTGTTATATAAATAGTTATTCTTTTATTGGTTTAAGTTCTCGTTTTTGCAACGAACTATACCGTGTCCAAACTGAAGCTAAGATGAATTGATATCGATGCTCGAAGTTGAGTGTACGGAATGAAGAAAATAAAACTTGGGTGACTATAGTAGGAAATTGTTGTAATTTATTTAATACTAATAAAGACATATATTGATTTAAATGAATGTTTTATGTTGATCAAGTATTTTAATAAATATTATGAATATTTATTATGAATCATAATTTTTATTAAAATTGGTATTAAACATGTCATGAATAAAATGAGAGTTTTAATTTGATCTCATAAAACATTTCATAAATCAAATGGGAGTTTTGATTTTAAATCATAAAGCTCGCATTAATATGAACTTATTAGCATGAGTATATAAACAAACTCATGATGATGAAAAGAGGAGAAGAAGAAATTTAATTTCTTGAGTGTCAACAAGTTTTATAGAAATTTAGAGAGGAGTACTCTCTAAATTGTTCATCCTACATCATCATCTTTAATCTTGTTCCATATAACTTCATAACACATATACTTTACCCGGTGATCTCTTAGGCCGAGTCACTCTCCGGCAGTACATATTGCTTTGGCTGTTGTACCCTGTGAAGCAGACGCTTTGTCTTGAGTAGAGACGCGAAATCTGTTTTAAGGGACCCGTGTCTAACACGATCCTCAGCCACAACCGTTAATCTATTGTTTGTTAATTGTTGCTGTCAAGGAGTATAGTTGAAGATTCGAACGTGATGAAGACTTGTGTCAAGAATGTTATATGAAGACTGTTGGAGTATATACTAAAGACGGATGTTCGAATCAAGTTTTATATATAAATATTGTTTATATTTATTTTTCTATTCGTTTTGTAAACGGTATTGTACTAGAATATTTCCCATGACTAACGAGAGTATTGTTAAAATTACTATCTTTTAATATAAAAGTGAACCTATTTCCTACAACATATCTTAAGTTGTGTTTAAACGTGGGTTTCAAGCACTCTTACATATCATTCGAGTGTAGTAAATCTATGTGTAACTAAATGTGTATCACTAAAGTCATTACACTTTTCATATCTCACAAGTCGAAAGTTGGGCCACTCTTTCTTATAAGTTCGTGACAGGATGAATCTAGTCATCCATAATCATAAAGCGGGAAATGATGTCTCGTCCCCCGGGATCTAAGGACATGGTATGATCGATGCTCAGAATGACAAGTGATATTTGAGTCGGTTTGGACTTTCAGACAAGCTGGCAAGTCCAAGTTATTATCCCAAAAGTTCTAAAATGATGCTCGGATTATATCCTGAGGGTGTCACGATGACATAAAGTCACGGGGAGCATGTTCTCCACGCATTTGGTTACAGTAAAATGGGAATATAACAGCCCAAGGGAGAGATTGTGTTTGAGTGTGGTTGTCAAAGGGAGTTTTAACGATCAAATGGGTTTTCGAGAGAACTTGTCTAGAGGATGACTTGCCAATGCATATTGGAACCGAGGATCAACATAAAAGGGTACTGGACCAACCTAGATGGAGGGATCGTGGTCGGGCGCCTAGTAAAGGGTTGACCTAGGATCAAATATGAGCATTCCTTAGCCATGATGCCAAAGTTATATGTCGTACTGATACCATGGAAGAATATGAGCGGTCAAATGTTTGTAGATCATATCTAGCCAAGTTCTGTTTTAGATGCATTGATTTCGTGTTACTCATGCATATAATCCCGGGAGTGTTCCAACGATTAATCAAACATGAGTATGAGAAGTGCTTACATAATTAATCAAAGGTAAATACAATGGAACAACATAAAATCTCTTATTTACACTGCATTTTGTAGCGATAAACTGATATAACTCCTGGGTTGTCAAGGATTTCAAGAAACTGACTAATCGTGTTCAGATCTTGATATAATTGATTAGCAAAATGGTAATTGGTATATAAGAGAAAAGAGAGATTTGAGGTTATGATTCATCTTTAACACTATAACAACTAATCACATAACAAAAATGGCACATTCTTTTACTTAAATGAACCAAAAATGTTGTATTTTCAAAACATGACTTGTTAATAATTTCAAAGAATCTCCATAACACTATGTAGTGATATCTTAACAAATATAGGCATGGTCACAACTCACGGTGTCACTCCATATTTTATGTCTAACAGAAACCGAAAAACTGCCCAAGCTTGCATAGAAGAACAAGCTTAGGTCGATCACTTGAATCCATAAACATCGGCCGATGGTATGCTATTATTGAGAATGTATGGCTCGATGATGTTTAGGCGTTGGATATCGACGACATTTGGACCTCGCCTTCCTCGTCATCATCATCCCAATTGGTGGAACTGTAGTAGGTTGCATACAATATGAGTTGAACTATTGCTGATAATGTCCCTAGGACATTTGGAACCTAATTAAATAAGATCCAACAAACCATGAATAATGTCATAATAGAATTTAAATAAATGTATGTTAACAAGCTTAATTTTGAGTTTATGGAATGATGAAGTTAATTACCAGGATGTAAGGATCAAACTTGAGGAGAGCATAACCACACCATACAATGCTATTGGCAAAAGTGGCAACTGATAATGTAAACGGCATGTATTTGACACTTTTTGTCTTTATCACCATTTTCTGTTCAAATTCATTTATTTGAATAAATTATATACTTGACGCTATAAAAATCATTATTTTTCCCGAGAAAAAGTTCCTCAATATAAGATATTAGTATATTATAGTCGCTCAACTTATAAAATACACACGATAAAATCACTAGACAAATTTTTTTTATTAAAGTTTCTAAACTTGTCTAAAATATACATACTATTAAAAAAATTAATTTTGACTTCTTAACATTTAAATTAGTCAAAATCAGTTTATTAAATTTTCTTTTATAAAAATTGTTGAATCTCACTTTATCAATTTTAACTCAATAAAACATTGTTAAAAAAATTTCACAATTGTGTGCATTTTAAATAGATTTTGGAACACATAAATGCGTTTGGTAACTTTTTCGTGCTTTTTAAGAAATATGCAGACTTAATAAAACAAAGCTAGATTGAGGAACTTTTTCATAAAATTAAGAAAACAAATTTTTTTAACTTATTGCATTAACATTAACCCATGACGTATAGCAATAAACTATAGAAAAAGTTAATTACCATGACGGTCAATGGAGACGCATACATGAGTATGTTGAAGACAATGCAAATCATTCCAACAATCATTGATCTTGAAGTGTAGGTGTGAAAGCACATCAATGTAACTGCAATTACCGCAGCTGTGAAAACTATTTCGATAAGCAGAACGATTATGATCTTTTTCTGCATTTTCGTAAGAATATAATGATTAATTAGTTCAAACAGAAGTATATTCAAAAAAAAAGTTAATATAAGATGTATAGGTGAAATGTGGCATACTCGACCACCCCAAGTAGAGTAGAGGAAGAAGATTGTGACAAAGACTACTTCGATTGTGAATCCAGCAGCGTTGATCGTGATGAGCAGAAGACTGTCCGGATGGACAATCGGGAGACCGTAGAACATCCACAGTGCACAATTCAGAATCGTGGCGACATATGGATCTGGTCTGAATGCTTGAACTGATTTTGCTTTGATAATCTTCAAAAATGTTGGCCTATAATATTGTTTTGGAAGTTACACCAAGCTTTCAATAATTAAAACTGGTACTGAATATACTTTTACAAACTTATAGATTTTATGTAAAGTATTGTGATAATCGTGTAATACACCAGTATGAAATGCTTTGCCGAATTAATGGAATAGTCAAATCCACTTAAAACAAATGTATAAATATTTATACGGTTTTGTAGTTTTTTTACTCATAGTGATGTATTAAACAATATTCTACGTACTTTAATCATAAAAAAATACTAAAAAAAGTACGTAAAATAGATCGAGAATTTACAAAGGAGAGAGAAAAAGAATGAGCGATATAATATTCCCTGCAAGTCCAAAATAACACAAGTTAGACAAAAACCAATAGAAATCCATCTTTTTAGTTTTCATCTTCTACCATGTAGTTTAAGTTTTTACATAATCTCCCTTGCAACTCCTAGGTGAAAATTTGTGTATTAGAGTATTAGATGATTTTTTGACAGAGTGAATCTATTTCAACAGTACTTGTAAAATTTTATCACAAACTGAATAGTATACAACAAATTTATTTATTATAATAGAGGCATGTTTTTTTCTCCTAAATCAAACTCACATCCGAAAAACCTCAAGTGAGATTGTAGAGATGTGTAAATAGAAATAAAATTACACGCTTAAAATCTTAATCAACTAAAGTAGAGAAAGGGCACGAACCGAGTATTCCAACGAGGGTTCTTAGAGTATCGTTATCCATTTTATCGCCTCTCGAGCAACAAAAAGGAGAAAAAACACTAAGAGCAAATAGAAATGATCAACAACTTGGGCAAATAAATGTTGAGCTAATTAGATCCTAAACATCTGCAGCTCAATTAGCATTGCACTTACAAAAATAACAATGATATGCTGTTCAATTTGAGTCTTAAATTAGAAAGTCAAAAACACCCCCTTCGCATTCGACATAATTCTTGTTCTGACATGTTTTTCGATAAATGGTTTATTTGTTTGTTGTATGAATTTATTCACAGATTAATATTTGCATTTTATCATGCATTGCCATTCACATTTTTTACTCATTAAGTTATGGTCAACATTATAACCCAAATTTTGCATGTCAACAACGCCTAACTTAGTAACTTTAACTGCTAATTCCGAGTTCACAAGTGTATCGTAAAATGGCCGGATTGGGACCATTAGGTAACGGGGCAAAACAAGATCTTAGTAATATGGGTTCGGGTCAAAACTATTGTTTTATAAAAGAATTGAATTGGTTTAGGTGAATACAAGTTCAAACCAAAATTATTTAAATCATGCTTTAGTGTAATTAACTCTTATTTGTGTTATATCACGAGGTAATTTTGCAGATTAAACCAAGTTTAAAAGTATTTTAATTAAGCCACTCAAGTTAGAAAATGTTTCAATTAGGTCGCTTAGTTTTCAAGTTTTATTTAAATTATAGGTTTAACATTTTTTTGTTTCAATTAAAAAATATATATTTTTCATGCAGATGTGGAATAGTGACATGGATTTTAGGTATTTTTTATTTTTTAAATATAATTAAATTTTTTCAATTTTTTAAATTTAATTACGTATATTGGAAATCCCGACCCCCACATCTTCTCCTCTATTTCCTTCCTGACACAAAATACAATGATAAACTCGAATTGATGGTTTAGTGATCCAATTTGGATAAAACATGCACGAGTGACATAATTAAAATATTTTTTAAAACTTCATTATTATTTTATGATATTTTCTCTTAAACATCATTTCAAACAACCAAAACACATCTGAACCCCATTTCATACCCTGACCATTTGATTCTTGTTACTATAAATCATGTAATCACTTTCAACACGCACGTCCATAACACCTTTAGGCTGATGAAAATAGTACTAAACGAGTAGGAAACCCAAACCAACCCGTATCAATTAAACAAACCCACATCGCGTCACCAACATTTTAGATAACAAGCCCCTAACAAGATTACATTATTCTTATTCTCGTTACAGGCCCGAAATAATACTACATGTAGCACCAGAATCAGAGATCAAATTACAACCAAGCCGGATTCTTCAACGAGGTAACAACAGCCTTCACTTGTAAATAGTTATTAAGGCTGTATACACCTTTTTCCCTTCCAATACCACTCATTTTATACCCTCCAAAAGGGATTGCAGCATCAAACACATCAAAACAGTTCACCCAAACGGTCCCAACCTTCAATGCGCGAGCCACTGTATTCGCAGTATCAATGTTTTTGGTGAAAACACCAGCTGCAAGCCCATATCGGGTCGTGTTAGCCCTTTTTATCACTTCATCAATCTCCCTGTGATCAACATCATGAGATTAATTATAGGTTTTGGAGATTGTAAATAATGCTGTAACATGTTATGATGATTATGTGGGATTTACTTGAATCTCAAGATGGATTGAACAGGACCAAATATCTCATCTTGAGCTATCAGCATATCATCCTGTTTAAAAAGATAAGTTCATAGGTAATGTTTATTAACTTCCTTACATTTTGGACACAAAGTGGATAAACTAGAGTTTGTTGGCAAAACATAGTACCTTAACATTTGAGAAAACTGTTGGTTGGATATAGTAACCTTTGGAGCCGATTTTGTCACCTCCGCATTCGAGAGTAGCATTGCTTTCGATCCCAGATTTTATGTACCTTAGAACTTTCTCAAATTGCTCCGAGTCAATCTAAAAGTATTCATAAAGTTCATGATCATATATAGTTTGATAAATGGGTCGATCTGGTTATCTTTAACGGGTTAAACTGGTTAAGCTAAAAGATCTGAAATTGAATTAAACATGTCAAATGGGTCAAACATGTGTTGACCCAAGCCCATTATGGAATATCATGTACCTGAGGGCCTTGTTCAATGCCCTTTATGAAAGGATCACCAACTTTACGTCTTTGAGCCCGTGCTCTTGCTTTCTCCAGAAACTCATCATAAACACGCTCATGAACGAATGTACGAGAACCCGCAGTACAACATTGACCCTAGAGTTACCCAATTCCCTTGAGTCACAGATTTGTTTAAAAATGTTGAGAGCAAAGGAAATCAAATATGTAAAATAATATATATATATATAAAATGCACACTTGATTGAAGAAGAGAGCAAAGTGTGCTTGTTCTACAGCCCTATTAATGTCAGCATCTTCAAACACAATAAAAGGCGATTTCCCGCCAAGCTCTAAAGTCACAGGCTTAAGATTGCTATTTGCAGCCAATGCTTGCACTATTTTACCAGTAACCGTTGATCCTGTAAAAGCAATCTGCAAATTCAAGCATTAAATCATCTAATCAGATGATATATTTGATTCTATTGAGTTAATATAAGACTATAGATCTTAATTACGCACCTTATCCACATCCATATGGCTAGCAAGAGCTGCACCAGCAGTCGGGCCGTAGCCTGAAACTACATTAAGAACACCAGGAGGAAGACCAGCCTACCGCACGAAACATTCATGTAAACAATCAAGTTAACCTTACCTTAAAATTAGTGAAAAAAAAAAAAAAAAAAAACATGTCTGTAAAGAAATGGTCTAGCAATTTTCACTAGAGTTGCCAAGATGATTGAGTCAATGGTTGGATAACGGGTCAAAACAGGTTTGGCTTGAAATTGATATTCTTTAGTACGGGTTGATCTGCAAATACTTTTTGGCTGTTTTCAAGATTACAAAACAATGCCCTTAAAATAATAATCTTTAAACTGTTTAGGAGATTTTATACTAGAAAAATAGACCTTTCATGATTTGACTTTCAACTCGTTTGACCCAATTATCAGATTCCTTTTTAACTAACTTTTAACTTGACCCATTTGAGATAAAACAAAACACGTTGCCACCTCTTAATTTTACCATAAACAAAAACTTCACGATACCTCATGGAGCAATTTTGCAGCATAAAGAGCTGTTAATGGAGTTTGTTCAGCTGATTTCAAAACAACAGTATTGCCAGTCGCAAGGGCAGGGGCAACTTTCCAGGCAAACATAATAAGAGGAAAGTTCCACGGAATGATCTGACCAGCGACCCCAATCGGTTCATGCAAAGTATGCACTTGGTGCGGCCCGTCTGCAGGAGCCGTTAGCCCATGGATCTTATCCGCCCAACCTGCACGTTTCCAAGACTTAATCTGCAGCGTATGCATGACAAATAAATGATCACTAATTATACATTTCTGCAGATAATTGCACGATTACTTACCAGCATTATACCGAAATAGACGTGCAACAGAAGGTACTTCCATTTTGGCAGCCTGTTCATACGGCTTCCCGCTGTTCCATGCCTCAAGAGCTGCCAGCTCATCATTGTGTTTATCCACCAAATCAGCAAATCTTAGCAGCACACGCGATCTCTCCTGCAACAGTTCGAACACAAAGTTACATAGAATCAAAACTTCAAACTTACAAGCCACAAAAGAACATAAAACAAGACTATACATAAGCAGTCATTTTAGGCCATGCGCCTTCGTCAAACGCCTTGCGAGCAGCAGAAACCGCACGATTGATATCTTCTGCATCACCTTCAGCAACGTCGGCTATGACTTCCCCTGTACGTGGATCCAAGGCTGGAAATGTCTTCCCTGCAATAAACACATAAAAGTTTCAAACTTTTAGTCTATGATCAATTATTAGATAATATTCATAATCAAGTTCAATTTGAATTAACATTACCAGATGCAGAATCAACAAATTTCCCATTGATTAGAAGCCGAGTGTAGTTAATACTAACAGGTGGAGTAATTGGTTCCTCAAGTGCTGCAGCAGTACTGAATCTTTCTACTTCTCTTCCCAAATTGATTCTGTTTCCTGTACACACATAAAGCTAACGTTTCATGTTTTGCGTAATAATTCAACCGACAACAAATTGACAAAAGAAACAACGATACAAAAGCACTTCAATTATGAAACAATCAATCTTTAAGGGGTTCTTGATTCATACACCGTGTAAAAGTCTGAAAAAAATCAAACTACAGTTTATAAAAAGGTAAACGCTGCAGTTCTAGTTTATAAGGAGATGGTGTATGAAACATATAACACATCTTTAAAAGTAAATGTTATAACCCAATCACATGAATCAACAAAAAACCACGAACAAGACTTCAAAATCAAGATTCTTGTACAAAAGCTAACTTTAAGCTTTTCATTCATGTAAAATGAAAGCCAGTCATCACTCTGTCTGCAACTAAATATTGAGTAGGGTATCATACCATCGGAAAACGACGATAGATATTGTCAGAGGAATTTCATCGAACAGATGGAATATCAACTTAAAAAGACGACAAAGAAAGCAATACCCAAATGATATTATCAATGATCGATAGAGTTTTGGAGTTATTTAACCTTGTAAACGATGGAAGACGACAGATGACGAAGAGATATAGAACGTGAGATAACGCCGGAGATTCTTCGAGCTGCCATTGTTGTCGATTAAGGGACCAACTTCCCTCACCTTTGTTCTGTGTGTTTGTATCCACAAATCACACCTGTTTCGTATACATTAAAACAAACATGATCATGCGATATTTGTGTATATATATCTCACGTGTCCTATATTTACAGTTAGTTGAAATCACACTCGAAAAACACAATTTCATACGAAATGCATTTTTATTATGAAGTTGGATTCGATTTTTGAATTTTGGGAGCTGATTGGATGATCTTGGATTCGAATTTTATATTATCAATCGAAATGTTCGCATATAAAACCAATTTTTGTTTAAAATTTCGTGAGAAGTAATTATCATCAGCATTCATTTACAATTTTGTAATTTACATTAATTTACATTAATTAATATAAGTCGACTTCAACTGTGATCTAATTGTAGAAAAAAAGTTTTTGTACGAGTATTTTAGACATGGCCTGTTTTGTTGATTTTTTTTATTTTTTTTAACGTTTATAACTTTTATATACAATATTATCAACCAGAGGAGCATGAAATAGTAACTGCTTTTTACTGTTGTGAACTAAATAATATCATGGGTTCGACCTCCATCATAGGGCTCCAATTGGTCCCTTTTAACCCACGTGATGTTGACCCATTCATTATTAGAATGTTACCGACCAGACCCATTATCAGATACCAGTTATAAAGTGGAACTTTAAGGGTGGAGGGGGCTCAGGCGTCGTGAGGCTATGGTGAGCTTTACCGTTGCCCAGCACCTCCGTCTCCACCCCCTTCATACCGCAAATTTATGTTTCCACGAAATATTCTCATTGTAACTTTGTGTTTGTTGTTTGTTGTTTGTGTATGTGGTGTTGTGTGACATGGTGTGGTAACACCGTTGCCACTAAATTTGGGCATGTGATTTAGTGTTATGTAATGTGACATAACAAAATTTGATTGCTGGTTTTGTGGTATGGTGTGACATTGGTTTGCATAGAATACTCCGGAAGGGGTGCCCCCTCCACCCTAATGGCTAGTTCAATTAAACTGTTGATCTTTGCATGGGCGGCCCTAAAGGGGGGGGGCATGGTGGACGATCGTGCAAGGCCCAATCTCCTTAAGGGCTTGAAATTTTGAAAACTTTTTTTACATTATGTACGTATTGTTGGATCTAAGTATAGGTCTAGATCATTTTGTATAGGCTTAGAACTTTAATCAAGTCTTGTAATTAATAATTGTAACTGTCAATATATCTATATATATGTGCATTTGAATCTATAGGGTAACCCATATACATGTGTGTTGCTTTGTGATTGTTGACAGGCAAAATCAATATACTTGGTAGGATTCCTGAAATTGACCAAGTGTAAGAAACATCTACGATGAACATTATTGTTAATCCGTAGATGTGTTTCTTACAACATCACTCAAGTGAATGTTCCTACGGATGATCAAGGATTTCATGAAGTGAAGACGTCTACGGAAGAAAGAGTTCCTACGGAAGAACAACACTTCTACGGAAGACCAAGTCATCTACGGAAGAGCAAAACTCCTGCGGAAGACAAGGCTCCTGCGGAAGAACAGAATACTTGTATGATTTCAAATATCAACAAGTCAAACAAGTCAACCAATCAATAACAAATCCCAAGAGATCCGGTGTTTCCTTAACCGACTCAAACCGTGTATAAATATGAGTACTAGGTTTCACATCTCGGTGAACACAATCAAGCAATATTACGGCTGTAAAGAGTTACATCATCGTGCAACCCTAACTGCCGTCATATCAACAACAACATTAATTCGATTCACAGAAATCATTGTTCATAATTGTTCATAATTATTCTTTTGTAATCATTACTTGATAATTAATGAAATACTTTTGAATAATTATTGTTTTCGTATTTATGTGTTTTTATGTTTGTGTTCATCGATAATCATTAACACAATTAAAC
The DNA here is from genome assembly GCA_024085815.1 of Flaveria linearis. Lineage (NCBI taxonomy): Eukaryota > Viridiplantae > Streptophyta > Magnoliopsida > Asterales > Asteraceae > Flaveria > Flaveria linearis. Next base: position 7,977,801 of record CM044002.1, read on the forward strand.
GTCAATTAATGATAATTCCGCGATCATTGAATTGATTTATTTTAATACTGATAATTCCTGATTTGAGATCCTAGGATTCACAGGTGGTATCAGAGCCTGGTGCTCATTGATCTAGATCAATTGATCTATCAGTATTAAAATTGTTTAATTGATTTTTAAATAATTTTTTCAGCGACTAATCTTTCAGCAAGCATTCTCTCATTGCTTGATTGATTTAGATCTATATTCAAATCAATTGAATACTAGATCTGAGTCTTTGATAGATTTGTCTATTTTAACATTCAAGGTTTGTTTCATAACTTTGCATTAAACATGAGTACTTTTGGTGGATCATATCAACCGCCGAAGTTGGAAACAAAAGCAGATTTCAAGTCCTGGAAGATCAAGTTCAGAAATCATGTGAACTACACTGATTCTGACTTGTGGGAGTCCATCACTGAGGGTCCTTATATTCCACCCACTCTTGGGCCGGATTATAATGACAAGAATCAGCCAATCAGCACAAAAGACTTGTCACCTGATGATGTCAAGAAGGTTAAAGTCGATATTAAAGCATACAGTTTGCTTAGTATGGCTTTGCCAGAAGAGATTTTAATCAGGTGTGAGAACTATAAAACAGCAAATTCCTTGTGGAAGATACTCCACACTCTCTGTGAAGGGAGTGATGAGATCAGAAGCATCAGGAAAGACACCCTCAGATCATAATATGAAACCTTTCATCATATTGAGGGTGAATCAATTCCTCAACAACTCCATAGATTTATGCAACTCGTTACTGAGATGAATATCTTGGAGTTGAAGTATACAACTGAGGAACTCAACAAGAAAATGCTCCACACTTTGCCTGAAAGTTGGAAGCAAACTGTGTCCATGTTCAAGAACACCATAGATCTCAAGACAACTGGTCTAGATACACTGGTTACTAAAGTAAAGGCTCTTGAAATGGATGAACAATCAAGAAACAAGAGTGTGAGAACTCATGTCTCACCTTATCACTTCAAAGAAACCAAAAATGTTGGAAGTGCATTTATTTCAAACCATGATGGTGATAACTCTTCTACTTTGAGTGATGATGAAGAGGAAGTTAGTTTTTATGCATCCAAACCCTCTAAGAAATCATCTTAAAGTAAGAACCAAAAAGAAAAGGAAGATCTGCTGAGAAAAGAGACACTCCAGCAACTGCAAAATCTTCTCAACAAAACAATCAATCAGAACCAATTACTGTGATATTGGATTCTGAAGAACAAAAAGCAGCCTTTGCAGCTTTTAGTTCTAGCTTTCAAGCATATCTGGGAAGCTCACTAACCTCAGCAAACATTTGCCAACAAGACTTGGAAGAATTGCCTCCTGATGTAGTGGAAGAGATGGATCTATAATGGCAAATGGCAATGATTGCTTACAGAGCTAAGCAATATCTGAGGAGAACAAGAATCTAGCTGCAGCTAGTAAAACATCAAAAATTGGTGTTGACAAGTCCAAAGTCAGATGTTTCAAGTGCAATCTCTATGGACACTTCTCTAGAGAATGCAATCAACAATCATCTCAGCAGCATCAGCAACAACAGCATCAGCATCAGCAGTATCAGCACCAACAACAAACCTCTCAAAAAACTCTGCACAGACAACCTCAACTGACAAATACATCCCCACCAGCCATAAATGTATCAGCGGGTCCAAGTAATTCAAAGGAGTCTGGTCTGATCATACTTCAAGATGGAACATGTGACTGGAGTATGTATGAGAAGGAAGTCTTGAAAGAGAATCAAGCATTAATTGCTCATATGGAAAACAAAGTCCCTCCAATGGCCAGAGAGGTAAAAGACAGGTTATGTTCATCATCATGTGTCGAGGAAGTTGAACGGTATAGAGTCCATGCTCAACAATTGGCTGACAAAGTAAAGGAAACAATTATTTTAAGTGAATCACATTTAAGAGAACATAAATTATATCAAATCAAAATCAGTTCTTTGCAAAAAGATTTAGAAAAATATGTTTCTGAAAATTATTGCCTTAAAGCCCAAGTTGAGCATCTGACCACTTCCTTAACCAAATCCATGGCTGATCATGCATCTACTGAAGTGAAACTTCAGAAGTTTCAACTATCATCTCAGCAATATGAGAAGTTGTTAAACTCTCATATTGAATCAAAGAACAGGTATGGGTTGGGTTATAATACTGTTGCACCACCTATTAATGATAATTACACAACTCTACCTGAAACAATGATAAACACTTTGTCAAATCATTTTGTGCCAAACACCAATATTGACATAAAAACAAATCATTTAAACATTAACAATAAAGCTGAGGTGAGTAAAACTGAATTTTCTGAATCAGAATCACTAAAACATAATGACTCAGATTTTGATTATGATAAATGTGATGACTTGGATGATTCTGATGAACATGATACTGATCAACTGAACATTGGTAAGAATGTTCAAGTTGAAACTAGTCTTTCAAAAGTCCTTGAAGAATCAAAACTGCAGTATCCTCCAAAGCAACGAAACATGCTGAAGACTATCTGCAAAAGAATTGCTAAACTGAATGAAGGACTTCAAGAACTGAACCTTCACAAAGTTGATAACTGCGGATCAAGTGAGCAGGTACCTTTATCTCAGTCAGATAAAGGTAAGAAGCAAAAAACTTCAACAAAGAACAAGAAAAATTCAAGTGTTGAAGATCTTCGGAAGGAAAAATCTGAAGAATCCGTAGAACATCTGCGGAAAGCAAAAACAACCAAGTCCGTAGAACATCTGCGGAAGGGAAAAGTTGCTGAATCCGTAGAGAAGCCACGGAAGAGTAAAACCAAATCTATGGATGGGGTAAAAAGGACTGCTAACAAACAACAAAAAGCAGTCAAAAGTAAATAAGACTCAGCTGATGATGCTCCTAGAAAAAGCAAGAAGAAATCAAGTGACACATCAGGAAAGGAGTTAAAGACCAAGAACAAGAAAAAGAAGGCTGAATCTGAAGAAAATTCAGAAGATAAATATTGCAAATGGTGTGATATGAAGAATCACAACACAGAGGACTACTACTTTAGCAGCTACTGTTCCATATGCAATATGAACAATCACATGACTTCTGATTGTTATTTCAACAAGCACCGTGCAATATGTGACAAAAATAATCATTCAACTCAGGAATGTTATTTCAACAAAAGAACAAGAAAAAGAGCAAAAAGAAGTCACATGATACATCATCTGAATCAGATTCTCAATCTTCAGCGAGTGACAAAGAATCAAAGATGCAGAAAGAACAACAAAAATCAAAGCAAAGATCCTCTGCTGCTGATAAGCCTTTGAAGAAGAAAACACCAATTCAGTCTAAAACACCTCACAAAAAGGTGGATCTGTCAGATAAGAAGACTGAAGTGATTGATGGTTTCTTTGATAACTTTGAAAAAGGAACTCCTGTGACTCATCAAAGATGAAAGATGAAGTGACTTTCAGAAATAAAGGAGAATCCTCAAAGTTAAAATATCAGCCAAAACAAGAAAAGTTTAAGAAAGAATCAGATGAGCAAGAAGACCTTCAAAAACCTAAATCATCTTCAACAGAATCATCCTCACCACTATCAAATCAAAAAGAATCAACTAATACTGAAACTTCAAGATTAATTCATAAAGGAGTAACTGTGACACCCCCCGCAGGAAGGTGTACGAGAGCCGCAACGTGATATTGTCCGCTTTGGCCTCGGCCTCACGGATTTAAAACGCGTCACATTGGGAAGGTATCCAGGCCCTTATAAAGAGACTTTCGTTCGCCTCCCCAACCGATGTGGGATGAGTCATAGCCATATTTTCAGGCATGTGTCCATCCACCCACCGAAGTGAGACCAGCGTCCTCGCTGGCACAACGGCCCGGCCCTGGCTCTGATACCAACTGTGACACCCCCCGCAGGAAGGTGTACGAGAGCCGCAACGTGATATTGTCCGCTTTGGCCTCGGCCTCACGGATTTAAACGCGTCACAATCCGTGAGGCCGAGGCCAAAGCGGACAATATCACGTTGCGGCTCTCGTACACCTTCCTGCGGGGGGTGTCACAGTTGGTATCAGAGCCAGGGCCGGGCCGTTGTGCCAGCGAGGACGTTGGTCTCACTTCGGTGGGTGGATGGACACATGCCTGAAAATATGGCTATGACTCATCCCACATCGGTTGGGGAGGCGAACGAAAGTCTCTTTATAAGGGCCTGGATACCTTCCCCAATGTGACGCGTTTTAAATCCGTGAGGCCGAGGCCAAAGCGGACAATATCACGTTGCGGCTCTCGTACACCTTCCTGCGGGGAGTGTCACAGTTGGTACCGTTGCATATCATATCCGACCGAGATGCTCGTTTCACTTCGCACTTTTGGTCGTCTATGCAAGAACTCTTGGGTACTCAATTGGATTTAAGTACGGCTTACCATCCTCAAACTGATGGTCAAACCGAACGAACAATCCAAACCCTCGAAGATTTGCTACGACTATGTGTCCTTGACTTTGGTGGTGATTGGGATACGCATTTACCGCTCGCGGAATTTTCCTATAACAATAGTTATCACTCGAGTATCAAGATGGCACCATTCGAGGCCTTGTATGGACGTAAATGTCGTTCACCGATCTGTTGGACTGACATTGGGGAAAATCTCATCACTGGTCCTGAACTTATTCAAGAAACGACCGACAAAGTTTCTAAAATTCGAAATAACCTTGAGGTGGCTAGGAGTCGCCAAAAGAGTTATGCCGATAAAAGACGCAAACCGTTGGAGTTTCAAGTCGACGACATGGTTCTTCTTAAGGTCTCTCCATGGAAGGGTGTTGTACGTTTTGGGAAGAAGGGTAAGTTAGCCCCACGCTTTGTAGGACCTTTCAAGATTCTGAAAAGAATTGGGAAAGTGGCTTACAAACTGGAACTACCTTCTGAACTTAGCGGGGTTCATCCTGTATTCCATGTCTCAAACCTGAGGAAATGTTTGGCTGATGAAAATTTGCATGTTCCTCTCGAGGAAATCCAAATAGATGAGTCATTGCACTTCGTCGAGAAGCCTGTGGAGATCATGGATCGAACACTGAAGAAGACCCGAACAACTACCACACCGATCGTCAAAGTCCGTTGGGAAAACAAACGTGGAGCTGAGTTCACTTGGGAACGTGAGGAACATATGAGAAAGAGATACCCGCATTTGTTTGTATAGTTTCATTTCTAATTTCGGGACGAAATTTCTTAAAGTTGGGGAGACTGTAACATCTCGTATTTTCGTTAAAATAAAAGTTAACCTCGTTATATTCTTGCAAGGATCATTGTCATCATTTATGAAACTTATGGGTTACCTATGTTGTTTTCTTAAATTTATATTCTTCCTTTAATTTAAAAAAAAAAAAAATTTAATTAACATTTTAAACAATTAAATTGAATATGTTGATAATAATTGCAATCAATAACAAATTATAATAATAACAACAACAACAATAATAATAACTAGTAATAATAATAATAATAATAATAATAATAATAATAATAACAATTTATAAGAGTTATTAAACTTTAAAAATGTTTAAACTTAAAGTTAATTAAGTTCAGGGGTTTGTTTTGTCAATTTATAAACTTTAAATAAAATGCTTAGCATAAAATAATAATAATTTAAAGTTGAGGGACCTATTGTGTAAAATTTCAAAACATCACCCCTTCCCTTTTTCCCCCTCCCGTAACTCCGGCAGCCGCACACCGGCGGAGCTCCGGCGAGCTCCGGCCACCTCCAAACGGTCCATATACACCGAATTTTCACCCAAAACCGTTTTCTAACCACGATTCGAACATCATAATGAAATTTAAACACCTTTAAAGCTTGATTATGAACCTATCGAAGCGAGTAACCGACGGTTTTTAAGTCGAGAGCCGTTAAGCAATTAAACCCCAATAATAATACAAATTAACATCACATAAACGATCATATATCTATTCCTAATCTTAATCAGCTCTCAATTTCACCTGAAACCTACACGACTCACTTGTTCGATCTCTCCTCTAACCGCAACATACTCAACACCCGAACACCACCCTCCGGCCCTTCTAACTTGCCATTAACAGAGGGATTTTGATCATTGGTATCATTGGAAACTTTCTGTGCAATCAATTGGATTAACGTCTTCATTTGATCATCAATCGAACCCCACGTTGGTCACGGCTAACCGGCGAGTCGGGGTATCAACAATCGAACAACCAACAGGTAATTAACACACCTACACACTCGTTTCAACATTGGGAACAAAAGCCCCATGATCAATTTGATTTACAACATCGTTTGATCCATCAATTTGAACGATTGAATTCTAGGGTTCATAGGAAATTGGGGGGGTTCTTTTGTTTATGTTTTTAAGCAATCGAAACCAGAATATACCGCGGCTGAGGCCTTGGTTTACTGGTTCTGCGCCCATCTTCCATACAAGAGGTCCCGGGTTCGAACCCGGGCAACCTCACATATATTTTTTTAGCCTTTTTGGGCTTTAAAAAATCATAGAAATTTTCTAAAAATTATAAAAATCAATTTTATAAACCTTGTTTATTTTAAAGGTTATCTAATAAATTTCTGTAAATTTAGTTCGTCATACATCTTAATATTTTTATATAAATTAGTACTAACAAGTATTATAAGTAGTTTATTCCTATATTTTAAAAGAAAAAAAAATATATAATAATAATAATATATATATATATATAATAATATATATACTTATAAACACACACATATAAATAAATTTTAAATAGTTGAAATCAATAAAAAGTATTGGTCATTACGTATTAGAGATTAGTATGTTAATCTTATTCATTTAATTTCATAAAATAATAAGGATTGAATAAAGGTTCCTTTTATCTTATTAAAATATATATTTATGACTTTGATAACTAACTATAATTATTTATAAAATACCCCCCAAATTCCTATCGAAACCCTAGTCCGCGTTACAACGTTAATCTTACTATTAAACTTAAACTTGTAAAATATATATTTAGGTATCTTGTGAAGAACTACGTTGGAAGTTGCTTATTATTCCTTGTTTTAACCATCGTTTATACCATTATACATCAAGTGAGTATTTCTATACCCATTTTATCATTTTCACACTTTGGGTGAAACATGTTACCTTATAAACATTGCACTTGTAAACACTTTTGATTCTTGTAAACTTATGGCAATTTACTTGTGTGTTGTGATTAGTTGAATCTTGTAGCTAACATGTAATGTCGAATACATGTACAATCATTAACTATTGCTAGCCTGGCGACGTCATAGATCTATGGGCCTGACAAGCCTGCTTGGTTGATCCAAGTACACTTAGCTAATCGTATATACTTATAACTTGGTTGATCCAAGTACACGTTTGAGACTTGTAAAACTTTGTTAAGGTTTGATTGTGCATTCTGTCTTACATCCCTAGTTACTTTGTTTCTCTAATTTACAACATGAATTGCCATCTTTTATATACTTATGTATCAAAAACTATAGAATGCTCACCAACATCTTTATGTTGACCTTTTATTTTTAACATGTTTCAGGAAATACACAAGTTTGATTGATAGCTTGAAGTGCTTCCACATCTAGGAATGGACCTAGCTAAATAAACGAATAAATTGGATTGTTGCATCTTGTGTTATGTTATTTACTTTTTGAGACTTATATTTGTAATGGTACAATTTACACTTATGAATAATATATATTTGGGTTATTAATAGCGTTATGTGGCTGTGAACGATCTTAACCCTCACACCTCGACGTTTCCGCCGTCAAGGTTGGGGTGTGACAGTAACTATTGTTGACACATCTGGCAAACCCAAGACAATTAAGGCTTGGGTTGTCAATTCTAATTCATTTCTTTTGTGTGCAGGAACAATCATGGAGAGCTGACAACAAGTGGTATGTTGACAGTGGTTGTTCCAGACATATGACAGGAAACTGTGCTCTTCTCCATGACTTCAAACATAAACATGCCTCTTATGTGGTATTTGGTGGGGATAAGAAGGGAGGTAAAATAGTTGGTGAAGGAATGGTAACCAATAGTGTTTTAACATTTGAAAAGGTAAATTACTGTGAAAATTTGCAGTACAATTTACTTAGTGTATCTCAAATTTGTGATCAAAATTACACTACACTATTTGATAACACTAATTGTTACATTCTTAAGCCAGGTTTTGCAGTTCCAGCAGACTGGATCCTTCTTAAAGCATCAAGAAAAGGAAACACATATGTTTTGGATATGAACAACACATCACTCACAAGCCATGAGACATGCCTGCTGTCTAAGTCTTCAGAAGATGAATCACAATTGTGGCATAGAAGGCTTGTTCATTCCAACATGAAGAACATGAATAAATTGGTGAAAAATGACTTGGTCATTGGATTGCCAAAGAAAGAATTTCATTGTTTTAATCATTGTTCTTCATGTTACAAAGGAAAACAACATAGAGTGTCTCATAAATCCAAAATAATCAACACTAACACTACACCACTCAAATTGCTTCACATGAACCTCTTTGGTCCAAATGTGATGAGTATTGGAAAAAGGCAATATTGTTTGGTGATAGTAGATGATTTCACTAGATTCACATGGGTCTTTTTCTTAAAACATAAGAGTGAAACATCTGAAACATTAATGGACTTTGTGATCAAGATTGAGAATTAACTTGATTTAAAAGTTAAAATTTTTAGGAGTGATAATGGAACTGAATTTGTTAATGCTGATCTGGATTCTTTTTGCAGGAATAAAGGCATAGCAAGACAATTCAGTGCACCAAGAACTCCATAACAAAATGGCATGGCTGAAAGAAGAAATAGAACTCTCATAGAAGCAGCCAGAACAATGCTAGCTGACTCTCAATTGCCCATAACATTCTGGGCAGAAGCTGTGAATACAGCATGCAATGTTCAAAATAGGACATTAATCGTCAAAGAACATAATAAAACTCCTTATGAGCTCTTATTTAAAAGGAAACCTTTTATAGGATATCTTAGAGCTTTTGGGTGTCATGTGTCTGTATTAAATACTAAAGAACAATTGGGAAAATTTTTTGAAAAAGCCTATGATGGTTTCTTTGTTGGATATTCATCCACTTCTAAATCATATAGGGTCTATATTCCAGAACATAATATTGTTAAAGAGACTCCCAATGTTTCTTTTGATGAATCCATGTTTACAACAACTGTAAAAGGATCATCTTGGTTATTTGATATAGATGCATTAACTGAATCACTTAACACCGGATATCTGATCAATGCAGGTTCTGCGGATACGTGCTATCCATTTGTTCCTCCAAGCTTGAATGAAGTGCCACTGACAGCTGACCCACCAAGGGAACAACATTCAACTGCTACTCAGCAAGAATCAAGTCAGCAGCATGCAGATACATCCGGAGAAGCAAATCCTTCATCCGCAGCACATGTAAATACATCCGCAGATGCATCATCATCCGTAGATGTAAATACTGTCTCAACCACTGATCCTAGTAATGGAGAGGATGGGTTGAATCAACAATGTCCATCCATAGATGGTGCTGTAACTCCTACGGAAGTACAAAATGCCTCCGTAGATGTTGCAGTTACTCCTGCGGAAGAACAAAACGCTTCCGTAGAACTTCCTGCGGAAGAAGACCATGCAGCAACTGAAGCTCAAGCTGAACCTAATGAACATGAACCGTTTGATTACTTCATAGATTCACCATCACAGCTGAATCCATCTGCTTTAATGGGTTTCTCAAAATTAGAGTCGACAATTCCAGTTGATGTTGTTTCAACAAGCAGAATTCACAAGTCTCATCCATCAGATAATATCATTGGAGACCTGAATGCATGAACAACAAGAAGCAAAGGAGGAGTGGTAAACATTTGCTTGTTCACCTGCTTCATGTCTCAGACAGTTCCTGCAAACATCACAGCTGCTCTAAAGGACTACAGCTGGATTGAGGCTATGCAAGAAGAACTACAACAATTCAGAAAACAAAAGGTATGGAACCTTGTAGACTTGCCTGAAAGTCAGCATCTAATTGGAACAAGGTGGCTCTTCAAAAACAAGCTGGATGACAGGGGTATAATCATGAGAAACAAAGCCAGACTTATTGCTCAAGGATATACTCAAGAAGAAGGGATAGACTATGATGAGGTTTTTGCACCTGTTGTAAGAATTGAAGCTATCAGGGTCTTTCTAGCTTATGCTTCATTCAAGAGGTTCACAGTGTATTAAATGGATGTGAAGTGTGCTTTCCTTTATGGGAAAATTGATGAAGAGGTCTATGTGGCTCAACCCCCTGGATTTGAGGATCCTGACTATCCACATAGAGTATACAAGCTAGACAAAGCCTTGTATGGTCTTCATCAAGCACCAAGGAAGTGGTACGACACATTGTCATCTTTCCTGCTGAAGAATGGTTACAAAAGAGGAACCATTGATTAGACACTCTTCCTCAAACATGAACATCAAGATCTTTTGGTGGTTCAAATATATGTCGATGGCATAATATTTGGATCAACCAACAAGAAACTGTGTCAAAGCTTTGAAGAGTTAATGAAATCTGAATTTCAGATGAGCTCCATGGGAGAATTGACATTCTTCCTTGGCTTACAAGTTAATCAGAAAACAGAGGGCATTTTCATCAATCAAGAAAAGTACATTCATCAAATTCTGAAGAAGTACAATCTTGCTGATACAACTTCATGCAAGACACCAGCCTCAACAATAGACAAGATTATGCCTGACCCTGCTGGAAAATCAGTAGATCAGAGAATGTATAGATCAATGATCGGTTCTTTAATGTACTTAACTGCCAGTAGACCTGACATAATGCTTGCTGTGTGTGTTTGTGCCAGGTATCAATCAGACCCAAAGGAGTCCCATCTGAATGCTGTGAAGAGAATATTCAGATATTTGAAAGGCAAACCAGCTCTAGGACTGTGGTATCCAAAAGATGGAGATTTCAGTCTTTACTCTTATTCAGATAGTGACTATGGAGGGTGTAACAACAACAGAAAATCCACAACTGGTGGATGTCAGTTTTAGGACCAAGACTTGTTTCTTGGCAGTGCAATAAGCAAACTAATGTATCTGTGTCCACAGCTGAAGCTGAGTACATAGCTGCTTCAGCTGGTTGCTCTCAAGTACTTTGGTTGTAAAACCAATTGCTTGATTATGGTTACAATTTCCTTCAAACATCAATTCATATTGATAATTCAGCTGCTATGTTTATAACTGCTAACTCAGTTCAACATAGTAAAACAAAGCATATTGAAATCAGATACCATTTTCTGAGAGACTGTTCAGAAAAGGGTTTAATCAAGTTAATCGAAGTGGACACTACAAATCAGCTTACTGATTTGTTCACTAAAGCTTTTGATTCTGTTAGATTTAATTTTCTGATAGAATCTTTGGGGATGATTAACTTAGACTAAATCATCAAAAGCATATGACTTTCCTTGTATAGAGTAATGGTTAGGGATGATTTAAGTGTCTGATAGAATGTTTGTGCATGTCATATGTATGGGAAATGATAGTACACTAAGTTTGGCTTTCTTTATCAAAAAAAACCTCAAACTGACTTGTAACATTTTGATATGTGAGTAGGTTCATCTTGAGTGGAAACTACGCTAAGCGCATGCCAAACTAAAAGAAACAGGTATCTGTCTGTGGGAATTTCATTTTGAGAGTCAGGAAAGTAAGTTATCTCCTGATGTGATCAAATCACTTACCAAAGCACACTATGTAAAATACTTTATAACCTTCTATCTTTGCAAAGTCATATTCCCTCTGTTTTATGTGAACAAAGACCTGGGTATATGATTAAAGAGTGTGATCTTCATTCTCCCTCTGTTTTGTGTAAATAAAGACCTGGGTTAAGTTCACCTCTGTTTTACGAAAGTAAAGACCTGGTGACTATGAAGATCATATCTCAGCTCTAAAAAGAATCACTTGTGATCAATTGTACATCAATTCAAAGAACTTCAACATCAAAGCATTAATGAGACTGCAATATGTCTCAAGATAGAACTTATAACTTAATGTACATAGTCAATAAGTGTGAAAAATAGTCAATAAGTGTGAAAAAGTGGTGATTTGCCTCATCTACGGGGGACATACTCTAATGACAATTGAATGTGGAGCACATGACAGTTACTGCTTAACAAACTTTAAAACATGATAATCAGCATGCCTAGTTGATACATTACTCTTGTATGAATTTAAGTGGATCTATATACTTGCAATCAGTTGTGCACAAGATCAATTATTATTCATATTAACAAACATCAACAGAAGCAAAGAATCATAGTATGATCCCTCTATACATATGTATGCTCATATCATTTAAGTCAGTTGTTTAACTTGTCCTTTTAATTGATTTCCTCTCATTTAGACTGTCATATGCCTTTCATGCCTATTTCCAACTTAAATTTATGATGAATGCAACAGTTTAACATTAATCACAAATTTAGGGGGAGTAGTTCATGCATGAAAAACAATAAAAAGCTGTTAATTCAGTGTGAAGGAATTGGAACTTGAGCATTAACTTGAATGCAGGATACAGGACACTTGCTTTCTTGTACTTAATTGCCATGCAAACAAAGTCAAATGTCCAATATCAACACATGATTCTACTTAGTAGATATCATACATTTAAAGTTTTAACAAAACTTTAAGTTCTGCAGAAGTTTCAGTAATACTTCTCATCCGTAGAAGCAACAGTGAAATTTTACATCCGCAGAAGTTTCAGTAACACTTCTCATCCGCAGAAGTAATAGTGAAATTTCTGTTTCAGAACAAACAGGGGCATTGTTTTTGAGCTAAGGCATCCGCAGATGTTAAGACATCCGCAGATGTTAAGATTCCGCAGATGTTCTGCGGAAGAAGTAATGCATTCGAAATAAACTTGCTATACGGAAAGGGATAAATGGGAAGTGGGCCCCACATAATTAATAAAAGAAATTAATGTGTTCGCTTATAAATAAGGTTTCTGACTCTAAGAATTCATTAATCAATTTTTCAGAACGCTTTTTCAGTTTCTAACCTAGAAAAATGCTCACTTTCCCCCTCATTCAAAATTTTCAAAAATCCGTTCCAAGAAAAGCATAAACAAAATTATCCAGTAATCGATTATCATTATTGCGAAGGTAAATCATGTTCTAATCTTCAGTACGGAACTGGTTAATCTGTGTTTGTCATTAAAACGATTCGACTTCATGTGAGTTACATCTATGCTAAATCGATTTTCGTTGTTGTTTACAGATGGCAAACAGATTCGCAAAGGAACATAATGTGTGCGCATTCTTAAATGTCGATGATCCTGCTGCTGAAGGATGTCGAGATATCATAAGATATCTTCGACGATCCAGGCTCTTCTATGCCTTAACGGCAGAGCCTGTGATTCATCAAACACACATGATTGATTTTTGGAACTCTGCACGAGTTGAACAAGAAGGAGATGTTGAAGTGATTGTTGCTGAGATCCTGACTGAACGAATAAGGATCAATGAAAGCACAATCAGAAGATGTCTGGAATTGGGTGATCGAGAGGTAGGACACCCTGATGTATTAAAAAATGAATACATTGAGAAGGTGTTCAACTTGATGGGGTATGATGGTGATTTTGAGAAAGGGGAGATAAAGAAGGGAAGGCTGTGCAAGCCATATCGGTTCCTATGCCACACCTATCTGAAGTGTATCTCTAACAGAAAGGCAGGACTTGATAGGTTCTCTCGACACATCTCATCAGGAATCATTGGGATCTTTGAGGGTAGAACTTATAACTACTCAAAATACATTTTCAACTGCCTTTGTGATCAAGTGAGACTACAAAGGAGTGACAAAATGTACATGTTCCCTAGATTCTTGCAATTGGAGATCAACGCTGAACTCCCAAGGATTGCAAGAGTAGGAGAGTGTTTGTGCAAGCACATTTGGGAAAATCAGTGCTAAACAAAATCAGTGGAAAATATCAGGGTGAAGACATGCCCATGTTCGCCCATGTTGTGGAGCTCAAGCCGACTTACCACAAGAATTGGTTTGGATAGACGAAGAAACAGAGTCATCTGCTGAATCTGTTCAAGCATCACATTCACCTAGCCAAACACCCCCTCACCAACTCCAATCACCTAGCCAAACACCCCCTCATCAACATCAATCACCAATCATCATACACTCTGATCCTATCTCACCCATTCAACAACATGAGTCCCCACAACAACAATCATCCTCTTCCTCTCAACACACCCAACCTATTTCTCTTGAATAACAAAAATCCCCAACAGTTTCTCTCCCAGCCTCACAAAATACACAACCTCTCTCTCCAATACAAATCCAATCTCCCATTCAACCACTCCCAGACACTCCAAAACAACCATCCCCGGAAAGTGCTAGCACTGAACAAATTGAGATAACTGAGTCTTTGAACTCTGTTCATACAGGAGAGACTGAGTTGATGTCTCAAGCTAGCACTGTTCCTATTTCACCCACAACCACCGAGAACCAAATGCCATCAGAGCACACTGAACCAATATCACCACTTGTTGATGATCAAACTGCTGATGAGCAAAGGGAAGTAGAACAAGAGGTTAAGGAGGATGTCATTGCCTATCATGAAGATGACTTAAGTGATAGTGACATTCCAGTTAGCAAAAGATTTTTGGTTGCTGAGTACAACAAACTAGTACTCAAATCAAACAAGCGCAAACAAAGAATCCAAGAACTTAAAGGAATCATTCAAGAAAAGGATGAAGAGTTGATGCTGAAAGAAGCCAGATTGAAACGACTGAGAGAGGATGCCAAAAGCAACAATGAAGTAATCGATGCATTCCTGCAAAATGAACAAGAGTTGCAGGCATCCTTGAGAAATAAGAAAAGTGTCAAAGTTCAGCTGATCAAAGAGAAAGATGAAGAGATAAATCAGTTGAAAAAGAAGATCTCTGCTCTTGAATCAAGGGAGACCCCAAGTATTGAACAATCTAAACAATCTGCTGAAGCTTCAAAGAAACTAATTTTGTATTCAAGAAAAAGGCAATACTTGGGATCTATCAAGAAAAAGACTAAAGAAGAAGCTTCCCCAAGAAGGCAAAAGCTCCCATCTCCTGAACATACACCTTCAGTAGAGTTATCTACTGTGAAGGTATCATTCGGTGATACTGATGAAAGTGATAAAGAATGGGAGGAGCTAACCAAGATGGAGTCTTCCACTGAGCGAAAAGAATCAAAGGCCGGTGACCTTCTAACCACCAAAGATATTGTGGAAGAGAGGCCTGAATCAAGTATGTTCATGACCCTCATCAACCATGGTTTTCCATATGACATGGTTGAGAGGATGAATTTAACTGAAATGAAGAATCTGCTGAAAGAATTTGAGCTTGCAAGATTCATAATCCCAAACTGTGATTATGAAGCTTTCACAATATTTCAATCAGTAGAGAAAATCAAGAAAGATCTGGGCCATTGTGACACAGCAAAACTAACCAAGTACAATATGACATGCTGGTTGCAAGGCCACAACTACAAACCGCATGAGCTCAAAGGTAGATCAACTGGTGAACTGCGGAGGATGATGGAGCATGTGATGGCAGTGGAACTAGAAACTGGTGTCAAATTCAGAACCACAGCTCCACATCCAATTCATAACCAACAGAGCAAACTGACTGCTAATCCAATAACTATTAAACCTAAGGATCAGTATAAAGCAAAAGACAAACTCATCAGAGAACCAAGGGAAGTCATCCCAGGCAAAGTATGGCCTCTTGGTACTACTGCGAGAGAAATCACTGATCAGAAGTCCACTCTGATTCAGCTGATTGATCACCTCAAAACTCCCAACTCTGCTGAAGAAAACAAGATCATGGCATGGAAATATGATCAAGAGTGGGATTGTGCTGTGATCAAAAGAACATAAGGAAGAGTTGAATACTTCCATGATGTGTTTTCAGTTCTATGCTTACCTGAGAGTGATCTCAAGGACCTGCAAAGCCTTACCATTACAAATTATCCAATACATCCAAGGGGCAGGGACTTCTCAAGCATAGTAGGTAAACTGAAAACGAAATTCAAAGATGATGTGTTGGCTGAAGCCAAAAGAGAAGATAATGAGCACAGAAAAAGAATAAAAGGAGTGAAAAGATATAAGTCCAATGCCTCTGAATCCGTAGATGATGAATTCTTAAAGAGGGTTGGCTATAACAACAGGAACTCAGCAGCAATCAAGCACATTGAAGGGACTCAATACACACTCCCTATTACTGAATGGGGATATGTAGAGAGAACAAAAGAACTTGTGCTGCTGAGGAATGCAGAAAACAAGAGGGCTGAACGGATCAGGATTTTTGATCCTGTGGAAATCAAGCTACTTCATCCCAGCTACACCTCATATTTGCATGACAAATTCTTCCCCAAGCTGATTGATGGAGCAGCTCAAAATGACTTGTTCCTGCATGTTCACGTGATACAAGTTGTTGACAAACTTCATGCAAAGGCCTACAAACGAAGAAGACACAATGCTGGCTTGCTGAAGGAACAAATTATGATGAAGTCACAGAACTCCGACTCTCTGAACAAATGAGCTTGAAGTAGTGAAAAATGACAAAGTCTTAGAGAAACTCACTACAGAGGAGGATGTTCTGGGACTTAGCTTCGAGACTCTGAAGAAGATCAGCAAAATGGAGATCAAGTACAAATATGATGATCAAAGGCTGTTGTATCTTGTTTCTACAACAAAATCACATCAAGAGTCAAAGAGCTTGTAGTTTTGAAGGACTGATTACAAGGATCTAAGCCTAAGGGGGAGTATTGTTGGATCTAAGTATAGGTCTAGATCATTTTGTATAGGCTTAGAACTTTAATCAAGTCTTGTAATTAATAATTGTAACTGTCAATATATCTATATATATGTGCATTTGAATCTATAGGGTAACCCATATACATGTGTGTTGCTTTGTGATTGTTGACAGGCAAAATCAATATACTTGGTAGGATTCCTGAAATTGACCAAGTGTAAGAAACATCTACGGATGAACATTATTGTTAATCCATAGATATGTTTCTTACAACATCACTCAATTGAATGTTCCTGCGGATGATCAAGGATTTCATAAAGTGAAGACTTCTACGGAAGAAAGAGTTCCTACGGAAGAACAACACTTCTACGGAAGACCAAGTCATCTACGGAAGAGCAAAACTCCTGCGGAAGACAAGGCTCCTGCGGAAGAACAGAATACTTGTATGATTTCAAATATCAACAAGTCAAACAAGTCAACCAATCAATAACAAATCCCAAGAGATCCGGTGTTTCCTTAATCGACTCAAACCGTGTATAAATATGAGTCCTAGGTTTCACATCTCGGTGAACACAATCAAGCAATATTACGGCTGTCAAGAGTTACATCATCGTGCAACCCTAACTGTCGTCACATCAACAACAACATTAATTCGATTCACAGAAATCATTGTTCATAGTTGTTCATAATTATTTTTTTGTAATCATTACTTGATAATTAATGAAATACTATTGAATAATTATTGTTTTCGTATTTACTGTGTTTTTGTGTTTGTGTTCATCGATAATCATTAACACAATTAAACGTCAATTAATAATAATTCCGTGATCATTGAATTGATTTATTTTAATACTGATAATTCCTGATTTGAGATCCTAGGATTCACACGTATGTATGTATATTTAAAAAAATCTATAGGCTATTAACGAACTCATTAACAAACCCTATAGAAATTTAATTATTTTAACAAATTGAAACTTAGTGTCCATTAACATTTTAATTAGTTTACTCCACTATAGTTTGTCCACTCTAGACTATTTCATAAATATCAGGAGAGTCTTACGATTCGCTTAAGTAATTAGATTATTTTACTATTTTTGTTTATTGATATAACAATTATTATCGTATTATATACTTTTTTCAAAGGAGTTATTGGTGTTATATTATAGGTGTCTATTTTTTTACATGCTCAGAGCTCAAAATTTTCTAAGGATTCTCGAGACCGGTCCTGGATCTTTTTTTGGGGCTTGCTACCGCTATCAATTTCTTTATAAGAAAAAGATTAAAAATTACATTTTTCAACCTTTAAGATTGTTGCTCGTCATTGTATCTTTAATGTTATTTATTGTGACTTTTTATTTGTTATTGTGTTTTTCTATAATGGTAAATTATAAAAAAAGAATGGTAAATAATATTATTATGTACTTGTAGTATGTTTGTTTGTTTGTGTACTTCTAGTATGAAAAATACAATAATAAAATAACATCTACTTAATCTAATACATTAAAAAATAATAATAAATAATGTAAAATGATATAAAATGTGAAACACAATAATACATGTCTCCTTATATATGTATATAATAAAATGCGCCTTAATCTTATATAATAATAAAAATACAACCTTAATCTTGTGGGTAAGGTTATTGTAAAAATGAGTATTTTTTAACGACTAATTGGATCATTGATGGACCACTAACCCGCTTAATTATCTCCATACTCAAGTACGCAAACCGAAACTATCATCAGAAGAAAACTCACCATAGGTGAGAGAAAATTCCGTAGCCCAACCTGAAACTCACATGTGGCACTTGAACTCTAGATATCTCCATATTTTAATGAAATCTTAGAGTAACTCAACACAACCACTTGGGTCATAATCATTGATTAGTAGAAATGGTATTAATTTAAATATAGTTATTGTATCAAATTCTTTTTATCATTTTTTATATGTATTTATCATTGTGTTTTCCGTTTTAAATAACTTAATGTTGTTTTTTTAATATTTTTTATCATTGCTTTGCTTAAATTGTAGCATCTTATCATTATGTTTTAAAATCAAAAGTAAACAATAGTGTTATTTCACCAATATGTTTTTTAATAGTGTTAAGGAAAAAACATAATGATGAGCATATATATAATACTCCTATAAAAGCGAATTCTCTTATATTTTCATGCGGCAAAATGGATAAACTGGTGAGTTAAATAATGAATAATAGTCATCTTCATAACTATTAGAACGAGCAAAATTATCCGCGCCTTGCTGCGAGGTTGACATCCAAGTGATGAATAACACGTTTGCGAACTTTGTTACGGTGGGAATAACATGCCACCCCTTACGCGCGTGACTGTGCGTTTACGAACTTCGTTACACGTGTTGCGCCATGTACATTAACGTGATTATCCCGCGCACATCTTGGCCTAACATGTACGATGATACTAACACAGTTAATAGCGCGATGCGAAGCATCTGCGAATTTCGTTACACGCGTTGCCTCGGTGACAATATAATATCGTGCTAGAAGGAAGTTTTGTTTTTAGAGATTGAAACATAGATATAAAACAATACTGTCTTTAACTTTTAGTGACATAATATTTACAATAAAAGTAATTTAAGTAAAAAGATATTAAGAAAAGTTAAAAAAAATAGTTTAGTGAAAAAAAAAAGCAAAGAGCATACAAATAAAATATGGTTGTAGTGGGGATTCGAACCCACATCCTCAGGGTTAAAATGGAACAAACACCAACCATCCATTTCATTTAATTGAACGAGAAAAAACGTATTTATCCAACAAAAGTCGATAAAATCCAAAAATAAAAACTAAAGTTGTTCACTAACCAAACCGACACTTCTAAATGGAATATATATAATGGTTCTGCTCTCGACTTTGTTCCAGTGTAAACATTTTTGTTTCTTCTATTTTAGATCATACAACTAAATGAGTTATATATAATTTTAAAAGTATTTTGGTATAATAATTTCTTTAACCATAAACTCACGCAACCACTAATATAACCTTAAACGACATCATCTATACTAATAAATCAAAATATCGAAAAGTGACATGTCATTTTTTAGATTGTCCACCCAAGCTCCACAATCCACCTAGGCTCCACAGTCCACCTAGGATGTGGACACACGTCCTCACTAGAATGAAAGTTATAAATAACATATAAATATACTTTCTTTAATTAATGTTTACATACTATTTTGTTGATCAAATTAATTTTTTTCAAAAATATAAAAAAATGTTTGCTAAAAAATATTTTAGTAAGAGTTGATTTTGTGAAAATAAATTAATTTTCTAGCTAATTATTATTAAAATTAAAATACTTTAAGCATCATATTTGTAAGCAAACATTTTTAAAATATCAAGATTTACGAAGTCAAACACAATTCAATTTGCAATTACTCACTATAAAACAACATTTTTGCTTCAATATACATCACGGATCAATACTCTCAAATCTATACGAATAAATAAAAAAACTAGACACTTGTCACCATTATAGGTCATCTAATAATTGATTTTCCCGCTCTTTTCACATCCTAAATATGAATGCTATAATAACTATTAATTAATTAATAACTATTCATAATTAATTTTTCAAATATGTTAACTTCAAATTTTAAAATGTGTAATACGTGGGTTTAATTCAATCCGTATAATACACAGAATCTAATACATAAATTTAATACATAATTTTTTATTATAAACCATGTAACAGTAAATTTATTTAGCTCGTGTATTACACGAGGTAGTAACCTAGATTATAAATATACAAGAATCTTTTACCAACTTTAGTATCAATCATCACCGGTTTATCAATGTTTTGTATTAAAACATCATTGATAGGGTTGCAAACGAACAGAACGAACACGAACAAGGCCTTGTTCGTGTTCGTTCGTTAAGAAATAAACTTGTTCATGAACTGTTCACGAACACTTACCGAACGAGATTTCTTGTTCGTGTTCGTTCATTAAGAAAATAAATATGTTAATGAACTGTTCACGAACACTTACCAAACACAAATAAATACAAACAAAAGCAAACGAACACAAACTGTTCATGAACATGACGAACACAAAAAAACTCATAAACACAAACGAATACAAATTATTATATATTTATTTTAGAATAAAATTTATATTTTTTATTACAAACATTACACAAAATCAATAAAAATAATAAGTAGTTAACATAAATACCAAAAAATACTTGATATAATAGTTATAAAAATAACTGACACATTAATTAAGAATATAAACGAACACCTTAACGAACATAAACGAACACATTATCGAACGTTCACAAACGAACATTAACGAACATAAACGAACACATTATTGAACGTTCACGAACATAAATGAACGAAAGCGCCTTGTGTTCATGTTCGTTCGTTTAACTAAACGAACGGAATTTTCTTGTTCATGTTCGTTCATTTACTAAACGAACGAACATAAACGAACTTCCCGTCGAACGGTTCACGAACTGTTCGCTGAACGTTCAGTTCGTTTGCAGCCCTAATCATTGATGCTTTAAATAGATCTTAAAACGTAGAAATTATAATTAACAGAAAAAGGAAAATATAATTGTGAAAATAAGTTTTGTCTTTTGTGCTCACAGTCACTGTATGATTTATGAATTATTTTCAATAAATATCATTCCATTATTATTTCAACCACCTATATTAATAGTGTGGTACCCCGGTTATTATGAAGCTTTTAATTATAAATCTAACACCTTTAAATCTTTATACGGATCTTATAATCATATACGTGTCGTATAGTCCTATAAAAACATATAACTCCTTTGACGGTCCTTTAAAATTTTTCTTATATTTAGTGTTAGAAATTTGTTATATGTATCGTCTTGACCCATATGTGTCATATCAAGGGTGTTATAATACTACAAGCAAATGTCGATATATAATGTTGTGTGTTTTGATGTTAGGACCATATTAAATTGGAATGAGTAAATGAGATCTCATATCTCCTTTCCATTTTGGTACTTTGTACAAACACAACACATCAACTTTAAATTGTAGTTATTTTGATATTTTACACAACATAATTGTTGACTAATGGGTCGCCACTGGCCAAATTGCATATGGTTAGGACCTGGGGAGGAGTTATAGGTTAAAATAAATTATATTGATGTTACATAACGTTTAGTTTTTTTAAAATGTTGAGTTATATCATGAAAGATAGAATCACTTACAACTAAATTGGCAACTTTATTATCGTGAAACAATTTTTAACAGCAAAGGATGTTCAATTTTAGGATTACTTAAAACTTTGACATGTTAGATAATTGTATATCCGTAAATAGTCATTGCTATGTTACTACGTATTCAGCTTTTGGAGAGATCGATCTATAAACGAATGCATGTTTCTTACTATAAATAAAATAAAAAGATTTCCATCTATAATCTAATAGTATTGATTAATGTCTCTCACAAAAGTTGTATGTGTTTGTTGAATCCTTACAATCGCATTCAGTTAGATGGTATTTAGTGTTCATATAAAAAGTTAGGATGCTCCCTAGAAATTACAGTATCAACTAATTCATAAACTTTTTTTTCTCACTTTTTATCAATCCAAGTCAAAAAGATATAAATAGATTTATTTAATTAATTAAATGTCCTCACCAGAATTTTTTTAAATATCGCAACAATATCAGAAATATAATAAATAGGACAATGACAATGTAAAATAGTGAAAGGCATTCTAACACAAAATCACAATGATCATAGTGAAATGGTTGCATTCAATCCAACCATTACGTTGACCTCAGGCGCACTACTAAGATTTTATGCTATTCATTAAACATTATATATCACATTATATATAACAATCTGTATACACAAACACTCTACTATGTAAAAGCATAAAAGGTAGCGAAAATTGCAATTTAATACTAACTTTAAGGCGTTTAGGACGATTTTTTTTTCATATGATACAAGTAATGTATGTATGTAGTTAATTTGTCCCCTTTATAATTAAAAATATTATATATGGACACAATGGATGTGAAAGTAATAATATTATTGAATACCACAATGACTAAAAGATTAATATTTTAAACGGTATATCATGTTAAAAACATTTATTTTTGTATTTTTAATATTTTTAATCTTTAGAAATGTTTTTACACATATTTTGTTTTTATAGTTCTAACTTTTAAAATGAATACATCTTTACAACATGTTTATTCTAATATACGTTTTGATATAAATTTAATTTAAATTGAATTGCGCTTAATAATATAAAAGTTATCAAAGTAAAAATGTACACGCTCAAAGTTGCTTTAAGGTTATGTTTTTTTTTTCTTTCTTTTTTCCGTTTTTCTCTTATAACTTTTACTGTATAACAGTTTGTTAAACTTGAATTTGATGTTATGATGTGTTAAATTTTATCAGCGTTTCAACCTAATTTTTTCACAAACGAGTTCTCGATATAGTATTTATCCATACCTACAGATTGAATATTAATAAACAAGTAATCGAAATCAATATTATAAGTTTTAACACCCTGTAGACAAAGCATTGTTTCACACACCAATATATATAAAACTCAAGAAGTGTAACTCATTACTCATCCAAGCAAATTACCATACACTTGTTAAATTGATCTTTTTGAGTCATGACTACATATCATGGGGTGTTCATCGGTTCGGTTATCGGTTTGTTCGGTTTATTTGGTTCGGTTTATTCGGTTTTCAAAATTTAATATGCATAACCGAAAACCGAACCGAACCGAATTGGGAAAATGCTTAACCGAACCGAATTCAACCGAATTCAACCGAATTCAATTTGGTTCGGTTTCGGTTAAAAACCGAAAAAACCCGAATTCAACCGAGGTTACCGAATTCACACTTTCACAGCTATTGCGCGATCGTATGAGGGTAAAGGGTTAAGAGTCGCTTGAGCCTGATGTATGCAAGTGTTCTTAAGGGTTTGAAAAAGTGGAAAAGGCAAGGTATCTGAGATTTTAAATAGTCGATGTACTCAAGGCAAGCATATATTTGGGCCAAAAGTAAAAAGGTTTGTTTTTGGGCTCAAGTAATTTCACTTTGAATAGTTTTTGGGTTGAGATAGTTGGGCTAAACTATACAGCTATAAAAATTATATAAATTATAACACATTGAATTCGGTTAGTTCGGTTAAACCGAACAAACCGAACAACCCGATTTCAACATTATCCAGAACCGAAAACCGAACCGAAGCCGAATTCCCAATTCGGTTTCGGTTGTGAACCGAACCGAAAACCGAATTCATAATTCGGTTCGGTTTTTTACGGTTACGAATACGGATCGGTGTTCGGTTTTTTTTGGTTTTCGGTTTTTTTGCACACCCCTACATATGTGGATCTAATTCAAGAGTCATGGTGGGCTTTGATGATTCAAAGATCATAAGTCGTACTTGGGCCCAAACCTACACGTATGTATTGATGAAGAGTTGTATATTATATCATTCATAAGAGTAGTACATACCCTTTGGGTCCATTCCTGGGCCATTCGGACTCTTATGTCAATTATTCTACTAGATGAGCATGTTTTCTCCAATATTGAGGGGATGGTCACAAACATGTAATTACGACATCAACAACATGACAACAAACGTATGAAGTTATCACGCAAATATAAGCGTTCATCAGATATATACACACACACACACATACACACACGCATATATATTTAGAAAGATTACGGTACACAGTGCTTATTTCGTGCGAAGCGTATGAAGTTATCACGCAAATATAAGCGTTACAGGTGGAAATATAACACAATTGTAAAAATAATCATGCAATATGGAATTATCACGCAAGAAGGTATTCTTGCGTGATAATTCCATCTCTGCGTGATAATGTCACGCAGGTGTAATCCAGTTTGAGTTATTGTTACTTATTCTTGCATGATTATTGCTTGTTCTTGCGTGATTATTAGTTATTCTTGCGTGATTATTAGTTATTCTTGAGTGATAATTCCATCCCTAAACTTCATACGCTTCGCACAAAAAAATGCACTTTGTATGTATATATATATATATATTATATTAATAGTTAGTACTTAATATTTAGAAATTATATTATAATTTTTAGATATATAAGATTTGAATTACATATAATCAACTACCTTAAATAATAATATAATAGCAATAACTTTTTAAACTTTCGATTTTTAAAAACATTTGTTATTAAAATGATTTTTAAAAGTTCTAATTTTATTAAATGTCATTTAAAAAAATTCTCTATATTAAAAACTAATATTTAATTATTTTTAAAGAAAATATATTTTTTATAAAAATATGTTTTTATAATTTGAAAAAAATATAAATAAGATCTTTAGTATTTAATATAATCATTAGATGGTTAAGTGACATGCAAGTGTATGAAAATATGACATGTGTTAATAATGATGTGAAAAAATAACATATGTCAAAATTTTATTTTGTTTTATTAGTATAGATTTGATCATCATATTACCGGGTTATAATATAACTTTTACAATTTAATTATCAATATTTTTATAAGATGATTAGATCCTAGTGTCATTTTGTTTCCATTATCTATTTTAATCATTTATAATTTATGAATTTGTAGAGACTATCATTAGGCTATGTGTTAGGAGATAAATCTTATGATCAAGTTATCTTATAATACTGTGACATATAGTGTTGATTGAATGATGATTGGACACGGAATAGAGTCTGTGATCAAGTAACTTGACACTATTGTGGATCAAATGATCAGAGACTCTAACAAATTAATTAATAAATTTAACTATTTTAAATGTAAAACAATAATAATATAAATTAAACATTATAATCAAACAAAATTCATTAGAAACATAAAAAAATAAAAAAAACACATAATAAAAAGACATAATAAATAAAAAAGTAATTTAACTAATCTTCATCTTTCAATTCCCTCCGAATATGATCCTTCTTTTTTTCCGTTAAAGCTTTGTCTGATTCTGGAAGATAACTAAAGTCATGGTAAGAATAGTCAATTTCTTGAACCAAGCTTTAGAGGCTTTCGTCTTTGCGGCCGTCTAGATACTTGCCGTTATTTTATCGATGTTTGTGTCAAATTCAGAATCGACACTTGAAGTCCCATTGGGCGACTTTGTGCTTGTTTTTGAATCGGTTAAGTTTAGGTTGATGACAATTTGATCATTAAAACCAGTTGAAGTCCCGTAGACGATGGACAAAATAATGTTCGTTCGTGTTTGCGCTTCCTCCGCTACTGGTGCAACCATTTGGAGCTAGTTTGAGTATCCTTTTAATATTCTCCATAAATAATATTTGTCAAAAGCTTTATTAACGTCATACTTTCTAAATACCTCTTATTTTCACTTTTAACAAGTGAATTCATAAACGTGTAGGTTGTCACACCCGCTTGGCCGCATTCGGTGACTATTTCGATTATGTAAATTCGTAAATAAGGCGATATATTTACGAACTTCGATCCTACAACTAGAAATCATGTCCGTGATGCGTTCTATACTACCAATTTGCTCGTAAAAAGAGTTTAATTTCATTCAAAACACTTTCAACTTTTGATAGTCATATTGAATCAATAATAAAAAAAACATAAATAAAGTGAAACTAAATATTTAGTAAACAAAAAATTAATTAACAAAATACCGGCTTGACGATATTCGGATATTGATTCAAACACGACAAAAAACTATTTTATCCTCTTTTGACCAAGGAGTACTTTTTTCTTTTCCGAGACCCCGACTCTTCCGGTTGGCTTAAACCACCCTTACTTTTGAGATGAGAGCGTCTCTTTACTTAAACAGTCGAAGCATCTTCAACTGGTTCGTTTTGACTCGGTTGTGACTCGAAACGACCTTGTCAGGATAATCAAATGGACTAAACATAAAATTTGTTAAATGCATGTCGTCCATGAGATCAAAACTGGATTGAAACAAACAATCTTAATTATCTTAGATATAAATATTGTGATTTTTTTATAAGAAACGGGGTAGTATTTATAGGGTGAATTATGTTTTTTGATTTTTTTTTAAATGAGTCTAACCGCTCTTTACCAAGTCCTTAGATCCCAACGGCTATTTCTCAACCGCGACCCCCCTCAAGCCCTTGCGATCGTGCCCATGATCGCGCCCGTTGGTTGTGGTGTGCGCGACCGGGGTGGCCGGCCTGGTGGCTCGTTCCCAGGTTCGCAGGTCCGACAATACTTACTCTTACATTAATTAATTAATTGGGGTTATTGAATTACCCTTCAATAACTACAAATATAAGCCTAGATATCGACAAGTCTTTAGAACAAAAAATTGTTAATCATATAATTGTCATATTACATTATGTATTCCAATATTAGTTTTGATACAATATTGTAATAAGAAATTGTTAAATCATATTATTGCTGGCAAAAGATGTGTAGGGTCGAAACTTGAAACAACCGTTATAACTCCATCCAATCATTTTATTGTTAGTTCCAGTGGCCCAAGTCAATGGAAATTCTTAGCTGTATGACCCCACCTTATTCCAAAATATGTTTCCATAACTAATCTATTATATTTTAAGTTTTATATAAACATTTTATATGAATCAAATCAATTTTTTAATTTTACTTTTTAACGTTAATTTTGACTCGTTAATTAATTTTAGACGTTTTAAATAAATTTATTAGGGAATAGTAATTCAAGTTAAAAAGTTTTAAGGTATAAGCTAAAGAAAAGTAAAAGTTACACTCCTAAATGTTTAAATACAAAACAATAAGTTATCACATGTTTTTTGAAAAAATAAATGCCTTATGTTATTATTTTTGCTATGAGACCTGATGTCTAGACATCCTATATTTTAAATCTACACATTCAAAATTTTATACGAAATCTTCAAATTCAGAATTTTATACGGGTCGTATAATCTTGTATGCGTCATATAATCTTCTAAAACCCCTTATTTTTTCTCCTATTTAGTGTTAAATTTTCTATGCGTGTCGTATGGGCCTATATAGGTCGTATAGGGGCGTGTAACCCTCTAACAGTCCGCTTCCCTAATTTTTCTCATTATCAATAACATCGACCCTATATGTATCATATAGGGCTATACGAGATGTATAAAATGTGTTGATTATATGCGTGCGTGTCTTAATATCAGGACTTTTTGCTAATCGCCTTATCATAGCATAACAAATCATTTATGGTTACTATTCGTTAAGGATATGTCTATAACCAAATTTAATTTACATGGAATCACATCTAATATACTATTAATTTTAAATAGATAACTATCGCTTGACTTTAACATAGTGTTTTAGATAGATATAATAATCGTTAAAAATAAAAAAGTGTGCTTAAATACTTATATATTGTCTTATGTATATAAAAGTAAAAAAGATTATAGTTCTCTCAATACAACAATTTATATCATTAAGGAATATGATTAGCCGTTAGCCTTTCAAAACATGAAACGTAGTTGTTGCAATTGAGACAAACTATTCCCAAGTCTCGGAATATTGCCCTTTAGACTTTTATGATAACAATAATATCTTAACAAATTAAATAAGATCTTATCTAATTGTTTATTTAATAAGCTCTCTTTTCTCGATAACAGTTGTCTTATTTCGCTATAACATAATTAATTTAATTAGTTTTAGTTTACCAATGACCTTTAGTATAAAGGGTTTGGTTATTTGAACATCTCATTATTTTAAATCAACATCCCAAAATTTTTATACGAGTCGTATAGCCTCATATGTGTCGTATGGGGAGGGGGGCAGGGTCGTATTGCCCTATACGGGGCGTGTAATTAACCCCTCTGACAGCCCCCTGAATTTTTCCTGGTAGTAAGTGTCGAAAATTGCTATACGTGTCGTATAACCTTATATGTGTCGTATAGAGGGGTCGTATAGGGCTATAGGGGCGTATAGCTCTCTAACACCCCCCTGAATTTTCCATGTTTTCAGTGCATTCGACCTTATACGACCCAAATGGATCCATACGCGACGTATAGGGGGTGTCGATTTATCTGGATGGGTGTCTAAATATTAGGACCCATTGTAAATGGTTAAGGTGAGTAACTTAAGACATGTAATTATGATAAGCCGATAAGCTTTTGGATTTAAGTCTTATTTTAAGTAAAAATAACTCAGATGATTTTTTCAATTATGCGTTTTCTCCCGAGAGGATTAGGAGTGTGATCATAACTGATTAAATAAATAAGTTGAGCCGATTAACGTAAAACATATTATTCGAACTAGTGTTGTAAATTTACCGTTAAAAAAATAATTTTAGTTTTATTACATTTTGCATTGCTTCAAAATTGATCATCCTACCATTAAAATAATAAGACCATAATAGTAATATTTATCTCTCAAAAACCCTCATAACACCAAACCCTTCGGCTCCAATCTCCATTCTCATCTGTACATACTGTTACAGTAAACACCTCCAACACCAGTACATCAATGGTGCCACAATTCACCCCTAACGCCACCGACTCCAACCACCACACGCCGTCGTCAGAACCACTCTTCCCCCACCGAAACTGTTGCTTCTGCATACCCTACCGGTGGCGCAAAGTCCCCTCATCGGAGTACGACGACGATGAGCAGCAGCAGCAGCAGCAGCAGCAGCAGCAGCAGGCCACCGGAAGCCTCTGGTCCCGAGGAATCGCCGCCCTGAAGAAACTCCGTGAGTGGTCGGAGATCGTCGCCGGACCGCGGTGGAAGACGTTCATACGGCGGTTCAATCGCACCAAAAGCTTTGGTAAACAAACCTCTAGGTTTCAATACGATCCCCTTAGTTACGCTCTCAATTTCGACCAAGGGCCGTTGCAAAACGGAGATCCGGAGTCGGAGAATGAGTATATGATCCGTAACTTCTCGTCGCGATACGTTCTGCCGCCGGCGACGGCGCCGGTGGCCGGAAAAACGCCGGTGGATGTTCGGACGAATGAATTTGGTACGAATTTTGTGTGAGTTTTATTTCTAGGGTTTAGATGTATGATTACCACAAGTTATGATCAGATATTGTTTGTGTATTCTTTGATTATATTGGGTTTTAACGTGGAATAATGCTTTCAATTGCATCAATTTGTTGAATACATATTATTATTGTTTATAATTATAATTTTTGTTGTATCTGAAGCCTGTGTGATGATGAAAGCGTTCTGTAGGATACGATTATTTGTGCTCAAGTCACAAGTCGTGGTATGTAACATTCCATGTTAAGATGCATATTTGTAAGAAAGAAACTTAACGCGCAATTCACGGGTTTGGGCTTAGTTAGTTTTGATCGAACCCGCAAACACGTTTAGCGGATGGAGTGTGTACGATCACCTTGTCGGGTTCGCGGGTTGTAGAGTCCAATTGCGAGAGTCTAAACTTTATTGCACCGGTCCGAGTTTGTTAAAACAAGGCCCGCTAAGTATTTTTATGCCAAAATTTTAAAGTTAAAAAGAGATTTACTTGAAATTTTTTATAATAATAGTCAAGTTAAATGAGTCGTGTCTGTGTGAACATGTGAATATTCTTTTCGTATTAGGTAGCATGTATATGACATGATTTTCATGTTCGGGCTAGCTATAGATTTTCGAGTTTGTGTGAGGTAGACCTGTCAACCAGTGAAAAAGAGCCGTTTAGCACCTCTAACTCTTAGGTTAAGCGGTGAGGTAGGGTTGGTACCGCGATGGTACATAGAGGGAACGCTGCCCCTTCCCCTTAAGTATCGTAAAAAGATGACGAGTTGTGTATGGCGACGCAGGAGAAAACATTGAAGTAAATGACAGAGCCGGAAAGCTGTTGCATGAAGGAAGCTAAGGAAGACGTGGAGACACCATTCCGACATGGACATACTGAGGCGGGAACCACTGGCCGGGGCTACCTTAATTTGTTGTTAGTCGTGTAATATGTAACAGGGACCACCATGAAACCTAATGATTCAAGTTTTTTCAATGATATCCTCTTACTTTAATTCTAGGGAATTCTAATGATCCAAACACCTTTTAAAGACTGTTACAATCAATATAATCAAGCCACCACATGCTTTAATGCACTACCACGGGGATATAGACATCTTGAACAAGCATCACAATCATACATCATGAAAGACACTAACATATATTGTCTGTAACACTAAAAAACGTTAAAGGCATGAATTAGATGATGAATGATTTTTACTTTACACTTTATATTAAAAATAACTTAAAACACCCCTCCCCCTCTAACTCCCTCGCATCGGACTTCCTGAAATTATATTCAAACACCTGCTCACCCCTTCGAATCAAATCTTGTTCTTGATGTGAGTTTAGCTGTTTGTGGTTTTTATGTGTTTAAGGATTGCATGATGATGTTTAATGAAACCTTGTTTTGAATGTGGCGTTTTGCTTATGATATCCAAAATAGATTTGGATTTGAATATGGGATTTTGATTTATTTTTGCAGATGGTTCCATGAAGTAACCAAATGTGATACTATTTTTTGTTATCGACATTGACCTGACGCTTGTTTTTTTTAGTTCTTTTTTTAGTGTTTTTTTTTTTTTTTTTTTTTTTTTGTGTGTGTGTGTGTGGGGTGGGGGGGGGGGGGGGGGGGGGGGGGGTGTTGGTGGGTTATAGATCAGACGTGTAAACAATTTAAACTAAATCCATTCATGACCTAGTGATTTAGTGTAAGGTGATTGCTTATCATAAAAATAGTGTGGTTTTAAATCATTGAACTTGTAATGTAAGTAAAATTAGATGTAAATGAAAATATATATATATTTGAATAAAAAACTGAATAAATCCATAATATACAAAAGTAGGACCCAATCTTCAAACAACCAATGAACCAGGTAATTTAAAAATATTATTATTCATATTCAATTAATTTTAACCTTTTACTTGACAAGTGGTCTTTCCTAGTAATAGAATACAAATAGCAAACAAATTAAAACTTCCGAGTCTTCAGGGCCTTTGGTGGGTAAAATGCATAAAACAACCAATAAGAAGAACGTAAATTATTGTGTCAAATATTCAAGAAACTAATGAGCATCATTCATGCTCTTATCTCCAAACAAATATAATAATAATAATAATAATAATAATAATAATAATAAGAATAATAATAAACCAATGAGCCATTGTTACAAATATAAAATTAACTTCATAATCATGGATCAGAGGAAACCATTGATCTGTCCTCTTGTTCCTTCAAAGAAGCTATCATTGTAGCCACTTGATCCATACCAGGTCTCATATCAGGTGAATCATTGATGCACTTCAAAGCTATCTGCAACAAACCCACCATCCGCTCTTCACTCGCACCTTCAACCACCAAAGCCTTATCAAACACTTCACCGGTCCATTCTTCCTTGACCACTGAGTTAACCCACTTAGCCAGATTGAACCCATTGGACTGAACCGGCTTCCCTGTCAACAACTCAAGTAGAACCACACCAAATCCATACACATCGGCATTGAAGGCGTTGCCACTCTGTGAACCATTGTCTACCTCCATTAAACCGTATTCACTCAAACAAGAATTCATGTCCTTAGTAAACAGAATGTTTGATGATTTTAAGTTTCCATGAGCTATTCCATCATCTTTAAGTTCTGTGTGCACGAACGCTAGTGCTTCCGCGGTGTTACATGCTATGTTTAGTCTGCTTCCCCAGTCGAAAATTTGTCCATTTTGTGATCCTGTAAATTATCAAAAGAAGGATAACTAATAGTAAGTATTAGTGTCAGATATGAGCTTAAGTAATGGGCCAAAACATGTCATTTAAACTAAAAAAGCAAAACAGGCCAATCAGCACCGCTCGAGTTGAGTTGACCTATTGATTTTCTGTTATCTTTTCGAATTTGGAGTTTCATAATAACCAACTATAATATGAAATTTTAAATTTATACTTTATATACAAGAAATAATCAAACAATACACTTTAGCATATAAGTATAAACTAGTTACCAGTAGCTTTATGGCCAAGACTATGGATTGTTTGCAACCCATACTAAACTGTTACATACAAACTGATAGTTTATTAACATAATCGCATATTTTTTGCAATCGTATTTAATTCTTTTTTTATTAATACAAGTTAAAGACGGAAGAGAAATGGTGTTCATGGGTCAATACCAACACAACTTTACCGGTCAGGTTTAGCCCATTTGGAAACATTTAGACCCAAAAGAAGCCTAAAAGATTAACAGAAATAAGGCCCAAATTGACCTAGGTTTGTCTCTTGGGGCCAAAACTGTCCCCTTTTAATAATAACTAGCATTTTTTTTCTTCAAATTATTGTATAGATAAACAAGAAATAAAAATATATAAATAATAATAATAATAAAAAACTTACCTTGAAGAAGCTTAAAGAGACTCCCATTCTGCCGGAACTCATAGACAAGAAGCTTTTCTTGTTTAGAACAATAATAAGCAACTATTGGTAACACTTTAGGGTGTTTCACTTGATCTATTCTTTGCATTCTTTTCTTGAAATCAACTCTTGAAATCTCCCAATCTTTAATCCTTTTAACAACCAGTGTAATCCCACCATTTGGAAGGACTTTATAAAGACTTCCATGTTTTCCCCTTCCAATCAATTCAGCTGGAGCTCTAAGCAGGTCTTCAAATCTCAGCCCATTAACCTCTTCCACCGGGCTCGAAAGAACAACTAGTGAAGCCGAAACTCCACCATTTTCAGCTGAAGTTATTGAGAACTCTGACCTGGGATGACTGGTCTTTGTATAGCTAGAAGTACCACTATCTTTTGTATTGTTAACTCCTTTCTTCGTAGAGGTATTGGAACTGTTCTCATAATCTTCAAGATTCTCTTTTTTCTTGAGGAATAAAAGACCAACCAAAATTAGAACGATCAAAGTAAGAATTGCATAACCGGAATAAATAAGCAAATCATGCGAGTCTTTCTTTTTATTTTTCTTTTCCAGTGGGCATGCATTCGGCAACACTTTCCCACATAATTGAGGGTTGCCCATGAAGCTTTTGGCGCCAAAACGACCAATATCATCAGGAATTTGCCCAGTCAAATCATTATTTGAGACATCAAACTCTTCAAGTAACCGGTAATTGAAGCTTGGCAGCTGTCCAGTGAATCGATTGTTCTGGGCCAAAAAGCTTAACAAGCCCGTGTTTCTTGACATATCTGGCAAGTTACCGCTGAGCTCATTGCTGGATATATCGATTCTAACCAAATTGGCCATATCAGCCAAAGAATCAGGAAGATTGCCTGAAAACTGATTCCCATTTAGGTACAAGAGCTTAAGTCTTCTGCAGTTTGATATTTCTTGTCCAAAGCTTCCTGTAAGATTGTTGAATTTCAAGCTCAGTAAAATAAGAGAAGTTTCTTCACAAAGGGATTCAAAATCAACAGTTCCTGTTAAATTGAGCTGCTCTAGAACGACGTGCTTCACGGTTTGGTTGCTTTTGTCACAAGTGACCCCATGCCAATTACTCAGGCAAGGATCAGATGTAGTATTCCACCCCCAATTCGGAGTGTTTCGCATGCTTCCAGGCTCAAGTTTATCCATAAAATCGACCAACGCTTCAATAACATCATCAGTCTCTGTCTTTCCTATCGGAAAAAGAAGAGCAATAACAAAAGAAACCACAGTAAGAGATCGAATCCAACCCATTATAAGAACTCAACCTGAAATTTGAGTACAATGCAGTTCTGATTGCGGGAAACTGGCATTGTACAAAGGAGAGTGTATAAGAGGTAAGATTGTTGATTTGATGAAGTTATATGATGCAAAAACAGCTGGCTGAATTTACAAAGATGAGATGTCGTTAACAACCAAAAGCTGTGAACGCCCAATGGCGAAAGATTAAACACTCATTCAACTAAAAGTCAATTAGAAGCTACAAAATATGTCTCGCCGGCTAAAATTGGTCAATAATTTCATCGTTGCCGGCTTTTAAGCAGATACTGTTTCTTCACGTTGCGATTTGATGCTAAATTGTTGCGCTACATTGTGTATCATTATATGTGATTGCCGTCGTAACCTACGATACCACTAACAGTTGGTGTTTGACTGTTTGTTCATCTGTTAAGTTGAATCGTAGATGAACAAAACCTTAAGAATTCGACATCTGGAATCAGTAATTGTACGAATTAACTATGCTACAGTAGATTAACGAAAGTCCAAGAGCATAATCCATAGATAATTTAAGAAAATTATTAATTAGGGTTTAGGAACGAAACAAAACTTACCAATAACCGTTGTCACGTAACTAGTGTAGGATCCATGATGTTTCTTCAAACTAAATCTTCATCCCTGTGATCGTAAACCAACTAATAACAGATTTCGTTACGTCATGGCGGTGGAATTATGCTTGATACTAACGACGAACACCTTCATCACCGTGTCCGTCGTCATAATCAAACTCACGATTAGCGAGCAATAAGCAGTTACACACATCTGCATTAATAGTTTTAGAGGCAGAGGTGGGTGTTTTCACGACGGCGTACGGCGGCGACGGTCCGACGGAGGAGGAGGAGGTGCCGCCGGCCGGTGGTGATTGTTTTTTTATTTTGGACTGGTTGGGCTTTTGGGCTTAAGGGCCTTGTACGGTGTAAGCCCAAAGGCTATCCATTTACAACTTACAAATTTAGTTGTGAATTTTATTCCATTTTATTTTAAAACGATAGTTTACGCACCGATGTCACCTACTTCTAAACTTTAATTCTATGTCGTAACTAATTTATACTAATTTGCTATAGACGGGCATCGAATCCCTAAAATCAGAAAGGAATTTATGATTTTACCATTAGGCTCAACTTCATCCTGATTATATTGTCGAACAGTCATATTACATGATACGTGCCATATTCATCACAATCTGATCTTTTAACATGTATTAAAATTAAGAGTGTTTATTTAATCATCAAAGGCAAAATATGAGTGGATTTATATATTAAATTACTACGAAGATATAATGATTATAACATCATATTATGTTGATATAAATAAAAAATACATTAGGGTTAAATGTTTCTAATGAATATACTCACTTTTTACTCTAATTTTAAACAATCATAACTTTAAACTCATAGATTTTGCCTGAGAAGTACGCCATTTTAACACAAGATGTCATGTGGGAGCAAGTGTTAATATGTGTACTATGAGCATATGTGTGTTGATATGTTTTTTTTTAGTAAACTACATTTTTTCTATTTAATTGTAAAAGGAATGTATTTGATATACTCCAGGGTTGTTCTAAAAATACGAATTTTAGACTTAGTTAATACTATCAAATGTGTTTCTTATATTTTATGGAATCAGGCATTAATAGTTTCACATACTAGAGTTTAGACAAACCAAAATATTAAAAGAAAAATCATAAATCTATCTATTTTAATAGATATCTGGTTCATAGAGATATAGAATACAATAAAACTATTTTTGGCATACGCTAACGTTTATGTTTTCCCACGAATTTACATGGGAGATCAAAAATTATTGTACATAACAAAAAAATGCATGTCAATTTTCTTTTCACGACTTTCGTGGTTATTTTATATTATTCTTTTAGGATTAGTTAATGGATTGATACATGATCTTTTTTTTCTATATTAAATTGATTGTCATTGTTTGTAAATTATGACTAACAGCATTCACAGCCAGTTAATTAATTTTATATGAGTGGTTGTTCTATAGTTTAGGGGATGGTTGTAAGTGATTGTGAGTGAAGAAGATGGAGAATTTATGGGGGTTGTATCTTGTTTTCTCATATTTGAGGAAACACAGTACAATCCCATAAACTTTTTAATATTTTTTAAAAGTGGTTGTGAGTGGATGATAGAGAAAATGTAAAGATAAATCATAAATGTATTGAAAAATATAATTTAATCAGAAATGAAAGAGAAAAGGTAACGATTTTTAGTATAATTATAATGATGGGATGGAAGATGGATTGTGAATACTCTAAGAAGATTAACTAAATATTGGGACTTGTAGAAGTCATTACGGTGTATAAATATAAAACATAAAAGGACAAACCTCAAGCACGAAACTCCTACATATACGGAATGCGTGGGGTGTCAAATCAATTAGGTCTGTTGTATGCGTCATTACCTTATATTTTTGTAGGAGATTCTTTTCACAACTTAAACTTATGACATGTAAATAACATGACAATAAACTTATCGTTGGTTAGTATCTACCCACATAATTAAAAATATAAGAATTTAGCGTTCATTTTTCTTGATTTTGTATATATTTTATTCATGCTTCATGCGTAATCAACCTGTCAAATCATTGTACGTTGTTCTATTCTTTGCTTTGGAGCTACTTTTGGTCTTTTATAACTGTTTTTTGGCCGCCCTTCGTTAACGCGTTATATTTAATTCCTTTTAGGTTTACTGGTATTTTCATGTACTATATGGATTATATTATTTGACTCAATTATTAATTTAATAAATTTATTTGACGATTTGTAAATCTTTGAAGATATGTTTGATTAAACGTATAGTTAAAGGAAAATAGTAATTAGTCAGGTACTAAGATGACGGGTTGGATATAATGGTAAAATCATTAGAGTTAGTGGTGATACCCTCCTTGAGGTTAAGGACATCTGTATAAGATTAATATAAATTAGTTGTGTTGTTGATTTAGGAGTTAAGTACGTGTGAGTTTGTTGTTAATAAATGAAAATTATTATCTTTGTATGTAATAAATATAATTGTAATAACGTTAATTCTTTTTAATTGGATCGATTAGAAACCATAATTTTATGAATTATTTATAGTTGAGAAAAGATGACGTTTCACTTTCACTCTAATTTTGTCAATAAAACATCCAACTTAATCAACATTTTATTTTTACCCCGGTCAAATGACGTTTTATCATATCAAGGCCTAATTGCAATTGTGAGTTGTTTAAAAATCTAATTACAACTAGTTTTATACCTGTCCGGTGGTCGGGTACTTTCATGCATCATTATATAAAATTTATATTATACTAATTACCAACCTTTTTATGCACAATAGTGTTGTAACTTATGCATAGGGAGTTTTTCAAAAAAAAATAGACTTTTCATTTTATCCCATTTCATATATTGCAAAGTAACCTTCTAAAATCTAATTATTTTTACTTTAAACTCAAAATTCTTTATCTTTTACAATTTAATCTCATAAAATTTTATACTTTTAACTTTGTTCCCCTATACTTTTCATAATTTTTAAAATTTCGTCTTACGTTCGTTCTAGGTTTTGCAAGTTAACACGACACAAACATGCATGTACGATTCACCAATTTTACGTTTTGCTTTACGTTTCATTCTAAATTATATGAGTTAACACAACACAATGTGTGTGTGGTTTATCGTTTTAATGTCTATTTTTCTCCCTTTAACAGTTTCGTCGCTACGTGCGAGTCTTAAATCGACTTAGTTATATTTTTATATTTTTATGCTTTGGTCTTATTTTTTTCATATTAACACAACGCAATTTCAATGTTGATGGTCATTAATGGTGGTATGGCATTGGTGTTATTTTGCATGGTTTTACGGCCCCCGCAACGCGGGGAGCTTAATTCTAGTTAGATACTACAAACACGTTTATGATCAAAGTATAAATCGCTAACATAAGTAGTCTCTAAATGACCAACAACAATAAGGCAATGATAAAAAGTAATTGCTAAACAACTTAAAACTTAAGAACGTAAATAATCAGGTAAAATCAAAATGTTAATTAACGTTCATGTATGGTAGTTAATAAGCAACAGATGGGGAATTTGTCATGAACCACAGATGCTATCTACATGTAAAATCACGCTGATCATAACATGAAACAATAACCCTGCTAATATACAATTTTAAAAGGCATTAAAGGCTTGATCTATATGTTCACGGATTGATCCTACCATTTATATTCTGCAAAAAACAAATGACAATTACATATAAAATTTAAAGTAGGAGAAAAGTATATGCACATCAAATCAATGATAAATTAGGTCTAAGATGGTATCATGTAACACCCGGACCTCCAAAGAGTCCGTTTAAGTTGAATAAACATGCGGAATTTGGTCCCAGAAAATTTCATTAACAGTTAACTCCTAAATATGTGTTTCGTGTCAACCGACACTCAAAAATGAAGTTTAACAATCCATTTACATAAACACATAATAAGAAGTTTCAAAATAATGTTAACGCGTTAATTTCTACAAAAGAATCGCGTATGCAAATCCCGTTCGATCCTTGTATACCCTGTCGATCACTTTAGCCTTCCGGTCCCGTAACACCTAAAAACACACGTTTAGACATCCATTAGTTCATAGGAACTAAGTAAGTACACTCTAACATTCATTTCGGGTCTTTACGGGGGTTTAAACGGACTCGGAACGCGTTAAAACGACAACCGACAAAAATCTGGAAATGGGGCCTACCGTAACTTACGGTAGCCACCGTAAGTTACGGTAGCCTCCATTTTACTACGGTGGTAACCTACTGGCTTACGGTAGCTCATTTCGCCCAGGAACCCACCGTAATTTACGGTACCACCGTAAGCTACGGTGGCACCTGCAGCCAAACCAATATTTTTGACCCGTTAAAGGTCGTTTCGCGTTTCCGAGCCACCCCTTTCGATCCCGATTGTTTCAAACACCTAGAAATGACATATTTTATCATATATGTGATTTCCACGGAGTTTCAACGAGTCTATCCCGACTCTTGGCAACATACCAAAATTTTTCTATTTATTTGGTATTTAATTCCTTAATTAACCCGTTTATGGTTCGTTTGTTCTTTAGAGTTCCCGACCGTCCCGACAACCATGGAACCGATCTATTATAACATATTACATATGTTTGGTGAGTTCTTAGACCCAACCCATCCCATTTGCTTATCATAACGCAAATTTCCTTTTTATACCGAATTTGACCCTTATAGGGTCAAATCCCATTTTAATGAGCGGTTTGCCATTCTTTCGCGAACGACCGCTTCCCTTGGCGTTACCCAACGTTCACACACATTGCAAATCGTAGGGATAACCCTTTACCCTAGTGTTCACACACGATGTGAATCACTTTAATCCGGGTTTGTCCTTTCTTCCCATTTCCATGGGACGGTCACGCACGTCGTGACTCGTTCTGTTCCACAACCATGTGGTATAACACTAAAGTGTTATTTTCCTTTATGTTCACGCACGTCGTGAATCATTTGTCATAGAAGCTCACATACGGTGCAAGTCAACTATTTATCCTTTTTAAACGTGTTTCATTTTGTTTGAGCTTATGAGCACATGGTCACACACATTATGACTCATGCCTTTACTTTGTTATGCTCAATTTAAAGAATGTCTTACCTTGAGTCCGGAAGGTTTAAGTGGTCAATCAAACGTGTTCCTTGCCGGTTCCCTTGGATCCGCTTGCCACACCACTTCCTATTACCATTTTAATGACCCATTTAACTCATAACATTCATTTAATCACACATATGGTCTATTTGACCATTTATCACCTTTAACCTACAATCTAGGCTTTCACATTGCACATTTCTTGCAATTAAGTAGTTCATTCATGTTTTTCATCTCATTGGAGCATTTAATTAAACACCTTATGTGCATAACTTAACACATTGGTTATTTACTAGCTTTTAAACATCATCAAGCTAGTTTTACACCCAAATCACATAACACACATGTTATTCATCAATTTTCAACCAAATGTTATGCACATAATCACATTTCTACAAGAATGAACATGGATTCTACAACTAGCAACTAGTTTACATGAAGAATCCTTAGTTTAACCTTCTAGTAACTAAACCCATTCCCATGGTTCATGTAAATCTTCAATTAAGGAGCAATTACACATCTAGTTACCATAATACACACATACACATGATCATCTAGCACTATAACACTAGGGTTTCATGTTTAAACCATCAATTTCTACACCCATCATGTGGGTGACGATTTTACCACCTCAAGAACAACAAATAACACTTACTTGTAGTTCTTGACAAGATGAAGAATGATTTCTAGGGTTCAATTTCGGATCTTGCACTTGAATCACCAACAATTTGAGCATGAGATGTCCAAAACCCTTCTTCTCCTCTTCCCTTGTGTGTGTAAACGTGAGTGAGGTGAATGAGCAGACAATGCTCATCAAGATGTATGGCTTGCCATACATATCCATGTTTAAGATTCATCAATTGGCAAGATCCACCCCTCTAGTATCATTTTTCATGCACCACTATTAACTAACTAGTAAATCTTCTAGTTAAGTCTTAAATATTTACAATATTTAACACATGATACATTAATTGTATTTTAATTACATAATACGAAATTCGGGTCGTTACAAGTCTCTCCCTCTAAAGAGAGTTTCGTCCCCGAAACTTTACATACTAATCAAATAGATAAGGATAAGACTTCCTCATTTCATCTTCCGATTCCCAAGTGGCATCGGATCCCTTACGATTCTTCCATTGCACCTTTACCTGATTGAGTGTCTTGTTTCTCAGTTGCTTGACCTTTCTATCCAAGATAGCCACCGGCTTC
Source organism: Flaveria linearis (assembly GCA_024085815.1). Taxonomy (NCBI): domain Eukaryota; kingdom Viridiplantae; phylum Streptophyta; class Magnoliopsida; order Asterales; family Asteraceae; genus Flaveria; species Flaveria linearis. The sequence goes on from CM044002.1 coordinate 8,019,048, forward strand.
TCGATATAGTTCAATCTGTCATCAACTTCCAAATCCTCGTACGGGACATAGGCTGACTCGTCAGCCAAACACTTCCTCAAGTAAGATACATGGAACGTGTTGTGAATTCCTTGAAGCTCTTCCGGCAATTCCAGCCGATAAGCAACTTTACCCACACGTGCGATGATTTTAAATGGCCCGATAAACCTCGGACTCAATTTTCCCCGCTTCCGGAATCGTATAATACCCTTCCATGGGGAAACCTTTAACAAAACCAAATCGCCCACCTCAAACTCGATGGGTCGTCTACGCTTATCCGCGTAAGCTTTCTGACGGTCTTGCGCCGCCTTCATGCGAGCACGGATTTGCTTAATCTTTTCATCCGTATTCATTATCGTATCATGGCCCGCGAGTTCCCGTGGACCAATTTCTCCCCAACAAATGGGAGTTCGGCATTTTCTTCCATATAAAGCTTCATACGGAGGCATCTCGATGGTGGAGTGGTAGCTATTATTGTAAGAAAATTCCGCCAAAGGCAAATACTCATCCCAACTACCCCCAAAGTCAAGAACACACGCTCGTAGCATATCTTCTAATGTTTGAATGGTTCTTTCACTTTGTCCGTCGGTTTGGGGATGGTATGACGTGCTTAGCAATAGCTTTGTCCCCATCTCCGCTTGAAATTTCCTCCAAAACTTGGAAGTAAACCGTGTGTCTCTATCGGACACAATCGACACGGGCACCCCGTGTCGTGACACTATTTCGTTCACGTAAACCTCCGCCATTTTCTCCGAATTGTAAGTCTCACGAATAGGAAGGAAATGAGCGCTCCTGGTCAATCGATCGACAACAACCCATATCGCATCGTACCCTTTCTTCGTTCTTGGAAGTTTAGTAATCAATCCATTGTTATCTTTTCCCATTTCCATTCCGGAATATCCAACGGTTGCAATTCACCACGAGGTTTTTGATGTTCCGCCTTCACTTGCAAACAAGTTAAGCATTTCTCCACGTATTTGACAATATCGCGTTTCATGCCCGGCCACCAATAGTTAACCCGAAGGTCTCTATACATCTTAGTCGCTCCCGGGTGAATTGAATACTTGGATTTATGGGCTTCATCCAATAGATCATTCTTCAAGGTACAAGTAGGTGGTATCCAAACCCGACCCCATCTTGTTTTCAATCCTTGACTATCATCTTCCAAGTTTTGAGTTTGACCTTTGATTCGATTTTTCTTCAAATTTTCTTCCTTTAGCGCTTCAGTTTGTGCTTCCTTGATTCGTTCAACCACTTCGGATATAACGGTTATCTTCATTGCGGTTATTTTGATAGGAGTATGATCCTCCTTTCGACTCAAGGCGTCAGCCACGACATTGGCCTTTCCCGGATGATATAGGATTTCACAATCATAATCCTTTAGCAATTCCATCCACCGCCTTTGTCTCATGTTTAACTCCTTTTGCGTAAAGAAGTACTTTAAACTCTTATGGTCCGTGTAAATTGTACACTTTACACCATATAGATAATGCCTCCAAATCTTTAACGCGAACACCACCGCGGCTAGTTCAAGATCATGGGTTGGGTAGTTCCTTTCATGCGCTTTCAGTTGTCTCGAGGCATAAGCAATCACCTTGCCCCTTTGCATTAGAACACAACCCAAACCGGAGTAGGAAGCATCCGAGTATACCACAAAATCGTCGGTTCCCTCGGGTAAAGACAAAACCGGAGCTTGAGTCAATTTCGACTTTAACTCTTGAAAGGCTTTCTCTTGCTCACCCCATAGGAACTTCACCTCTTTCTTGGTAAGCTTGGTTAAAGGAGAAGCAATCTTAGCAAAATCTTGAATGAATCTCCGATAATATCCGGCTAACCCAAGAAAGCTTCTAATCTCCGTGGGAGTCTTGGGTGGACTCCATTTGGTCACCGCGTGAATCTTTGTGGGGTCTACGTGTATACCCTCTGAGTTTACCACATGACCCAAGAATTGTACCTCTCGCAACCAAAAGGCACACTTGGAGAATTTTGCGAACAATTTCTCCCGACGAAGCGTTTCAAGAACTTCACGCAAGTGACAAGCATGATCACCTTCATTTTTAGAATAAATAAGGATATCATCTATGAATACAATGACAGATCGGTCTAACATGGGTCGGCACACCCTATTCATCAAATCCATGAATGCCGCCGGGGCGTTTGTCAACCCGAAAGACATCACAAGGAACTCATAATGCCCGTATCTAGTACGAAATGCCGTCTTGGGGATGTCTTCTTCCCTTACCTTCAACTGATGATAACCCGACCGTAAGTCGATTTTCGAAAACCACGATGCACCTTGCAACTGATCGAATAGGTCATCAATCCTAGGCAATGGGTAACGGTTCTTAACCGTCACCTTGTTCAACTCTCTATAGTCGATACACATCCGAAGACTTCCATCCTTCTTTTTCACGAAAAGAACCGGTGCTCCCCATGGCGAAGTACTCGGACGTATGAACCCTTTGTCTAAAAGATCTTGCAATTGTGTCATTAACTCTTGGAGCTCCGATGGCGCCAAGCGATAGGGAGCCTTTGCAATGGGTTTAGCTCCCGGGTTAGGTCGATTCGAAACTCGACCTCCCGTTCCGGTGGGACTCCCGGCAAATCCTCCGGAAAGACATCTGGAAAATCCCGAACAACCGGAATATCTTCCAACACTTGAACTTTCGTTTCCGTGTCTATTACATAGGCTAAGAACGATTGTCCTCCATGGCTCATGTATTTCATTGCTTTGACCAAAGAACATAAAGCTACGCCACCGCGTTTTGCACCTTGGATTATTACCTCATAACCACTCGGAGATATCAATTGGATGCACTTGCGATTGCAAACTATATTGGCGTGGTACATGGAAAGCCAATCCATACCAATTACTACATCAAACTCCCCGAGTGTCATGGGTATTAAGTCGACCGAATACTCCTCACCTTCGATGGTAAGTATGCAATTTCGATAAACGTTGAACACTAAGAACGTTTTTGAATCCGCTACCTCAATCTCTAAAGGACTAGGTAAGTTGTCTAACACCATGGAAAAATGACTCGCAAATTTAACCGAAACAAATGATCTATTAGCACCCGAGTCAAATAGCACATAAGCAGGTAGTGAGTTGACGAGAAAGGTACCCGTCACAACGTCGGCTATAGATTTGGCTTCTTCCGCCGTAATCAAGAAGGTTCTCGCCTTAGCTTTTCCTCCATCACCCTTTTTCCCCGAACCTTGAGCAACCGAGGATTGACTTGTACCATCCTTCTTTAGTTCCGGACATTCGCTCTTTTTGTGGCCCAGTTTGTAACAGTTGTAGCACACACTTAGCGGGCTTGTGCATTGAGATGTCGAATGACCCGACTTTCCACACTTGAAGCAATTTTTAGATCCGTATCTACAAACTCCCCCATGCTTCTTTTTACAAATCTTGCAATGTTTGGAGTCTTTGTCGTTCCCAGACTTGTTTGATGAAGATGAAATCTTGGCTTTCTTAGACGAACCCGTCTCCGTTTCAGCCGCACGCTTCTCCCCACGATCAACTTGCCTTTTCAATTCCGCTTCTCGATCCCTAGCACAATCGATAAGCTCTGCTAGAGTTTCACATTTGGACGGTGTAAGAAACTCTCGATACTTGGCACTCAACATGCCATAGTAGTGGTTAATCCACATCCTTTCATCCTGGAGCAACTGTGGGCAAAACTTGGCTTTGTCGTAGAAGATGGCCGTGATGGTATCAATACTTTCATCTTTTTGTCGTAACTGTAGAATTCTTCTGCTATTCTGTTGATAGCGGCTTGTGGGCAAAACCGCTTTGTGAACAACTTCTTAAATTCTTCCCAAGTCATACTTTTGATACCTTCCCGCCCCTTCTCATCCCGTTGCAATTCCCACCAGTCTTTAGCTCGTTCCCGGAGTTGGCTTGCAGCAAACCTCACTTCATCAGATTCTTCACAGTGTGAGGTTTCAAAGGCACTTTCCATATCTTTGATCCACCTTTGACTAAGTAGTGGATCGACCTCACCCTTGAACGTTGTAGGGTTGCATGCAACAACTCCTTATAGGTCACTTTCTTTGTTGGCCTTTCGGTTTCCTTGTCAGCCTTCAGAGCCACAAACTCTTGTTGAATGAGATCCCGTAGATCTTTGCGTACATCCTCGATGTAGCCCGGCAATAAAGCCTCAAAAGCCTTGCCAACTTCCTCCTTAACCATTTCCCGTGTTGCATCATCGGGATGGGTCTCGTGATTCTCTATATTGATCACGTGATCGTTACCAGCCATGACCTAAGACTGTGACAATTAATCTTTACGTTAGTATCATGTACGTAATCTATAGCATATACACCGATGCTTATGATTCTACTATCACTAGGGCCTAACCCTATTCACACAATACCCATTTCCATCCTTAAGTTTAAAACAACATCCCTAAGAATCCATTCGCGTGCCTTTGATTGTTGTTAGACTGGCCAGGCCTAGCAACAAGCTCACCACACAGATGCCTTCTTAGTTCCTTTATTCCAAACTTAAGTCAAGAAGCTAGGTTCAATCAGTTCATATGGTACATATCATACATATATCATACATATATCATACATGTGTCAAGCTTGTTACGTTTATAAACGGCACACTAACCTTGTACCTTTAGGCTCAGTGATCGGCTTCTTGGATCGAACGTTTGCATTCCTCATATCTAGAGCTCAAAAGTTTGAGTCCAAGTGTTCGCGACGCACTTGAATCCCTCAAAACCGTTGGCTCTGATACCAACTTGTAACACCCGGACCTCCAAAGAGTCCGTTTAAGTTGAATAAACATGCGGAATTTGGTCCCAGAAAATTTCATTAACAGTTAACTCCTAAAATATGTGTTTCGTGTCAACCGACACTCAAAAATGAAGTTTAACAATCCATTTACATAAACACATAATAAGAAGTTTCAAAATAATGTTAACGCGTTAATTTCTACAAAAGAAATCGCGTATGCAAATCCCGTTCGATCCTTGTATACCCTGTCGATCACTTTAGCCTTCCGGTCCCGTAACACCTGAAAACACACGTTTAGACACCCATTAGTTCATAGGAACTAAGTAAGTACACTCTAACATTCATTTCGGGTCTTTACGGGGTTTAAACGGACTCGGAACGCGTTAAAACGACAACCGACAAAAATCTGGAAATGGGGCCTACCGTAACTTACGGTAGCCACCGTAAGTTACGGTAGCCTCCATTTTACTACGGTGGTAACCTACTGGCTTACGGTAGCTCATTTCGCCCAGGAACCCACCGTAATTTACGGTACCACCGTAAGCTACGGTGGCACCTGCAGCCAAACCAATATTTTTGACCCGTTAAAGGTCGTTTCGCGTTTCCGAGCCACCCCTTTCGATCCCGATTGTTTCAAACACCTAGAAATGACATATTTTATCATATATGTGATTTCCACGGAGTTTCAACGAGTCTATCCCGACTCTTGGCAACATACCAAAATTTTTCTATTTATTTGGTATTTAATTCCTTAATTAACCCGTTTATGGTTCGTTTGTTCTTTAGAGTTCCCGACCATCCCGACAACCATGGAACCGATCTATTATAACATATTACATATGTTTGGTGAGTTCTTAGACCCAACCCATCCCATTTGCTTATCATAACGCAAATTTCCTTTTTATACCGAATTTGACCCTTATAGGGTCAAATCCCATTTTAATGAGCGGTTTGCCATTCTTTCGCGAACGACCGCTTTCCTTGGCGTTACCCAACGTTCACACACATTGCAAATCGTAGGGATAACCCTTTACCCTAGTGTTCACACACGATGTGAATCACTTTAATCCGGGTTTGTCCTTTCTTCCCATTTCCATGGGACGGTCACGCACGTCGTGACTCGTTCTGTTCCACAACCATGTGGTATAACACTAAAGTGTTATTTTCCTTTATGTTCACGCACGTCGTGAATCATTTGTCATAGAAGCTCACATACGGTGCAAGTCAACTATTTATCCTTTTTAAACGTGTTTCATTTTGTTTGAGCTTATGAGCACATGGTCACACACATTGTGACTCATGCCTTTACTTTGTTATGCTCAATTTAAAGAATGTCTTACCTTGAGTCCGGAAGGTTTAAGTGGTCAATCAAACGTGTTCCTTGCCGGTTCCCTTGGATCCGCTTGCCACACCACTTCCTATTACCATTTTAATGACCCATTTAACTCATAACATTCATTTAATCACACATATGGTCTATTTGACCATTTATCACCTTTAACCTACAATCTAGGCTTTCACATTGCACATTTCTTGCAATTAAGTAGTTCATTCATGTTTTTCATCTCATTGGAGCATTTAATCAAACACCTTATGTGCATAACTTAACACATTGGTTATTTACTAGCTTTTAAACATCATCAAGCTAGTTTTACACCCAAATCACATAACACACATGTTATTCATCAATTTTCAACCAAATGTTATGCACATAATCACATTTCTACAAGAATGAACATGGATTCTACAACTAGCAACTAGTTTACATGAAGAATCCTTAGTTTAACCTTCTAGTAACTAAACCCATTCCCATGGTTCATGTAAATCTTCAATTAAGGAGCAATTACACATCTAGTTACCATAATACACACATACACATGATCATCTAGCACTATAACACTAGGGTTTCATGTTTAAACCATCAATTTCTACACCCATCATGTGGGTGACGATTTTACCACCTCAAGAACAACAAATAACACTTACTTGTAGTTCTTGACAAGATGAAGAATGATTTCTAGGGTTCAATTTCGGATCTTGCACTTGAATCACCAACAATTTGAGCATGAGATGTCCAAAACCCTTCTTCTCCTCTTCCCTTGTGTGTGTAAACGTGAGTGAGGTGAATGAGCAGACAATGCTCATCAAGATGTATGGCTTGCCATACATATCCATGTTTAGATTCATCAATTGGCAAGATCCACCCCTCTAGTATCATTTTTCATGTTTCCACCACTATTAACTAACTAGTAAATCTTCTAGTTAAGTCTTAAATATTTACATATTTAACACATGATACATTAATTGTATTTTAATTACATAATACGAAATTCGGGTCGTTACATATCAATGTTCAAAGTTTAAAAGCAACTCACCTTAATAAGTACTCGATCGCTAGTAGGCTTCAAATACTTAGGGGTGTTTGTTTTTTTGAAAAAACCTCTTCCCCACCTCTTCATCTGCGCGCTCGCAGACGCGGGAAGAGGTTTTTACTTCGCGACTGTTTGTTTTCTGGAAGACGTTTCATTAAAAAACGTCTTCCTGAGCTCTTCATGGGGCAGACATGGACCCTAGTCTTCAGATGAGAAGACATTTTATAAAAACCTCTTCTCCTCTCTTCATTTTGAGCCCTAATCACACACACACACAACCTCTGTTCCCGTCGCTCTCTTCTCTCTTCCTCCCTGCGGCCGCCTCTCCTCCACCACTGAAAAAGGTAAGCTCTCTCCTCTCTTCCTCCCTGCGGCCGCTCTCTCCTCTCTTCCTCCTTGTTTATTTGTGTTGCTGAAAATGGGGCTGATGATTTGACTTACCGGTAACATCATTTGAAAAAGTGCAAAACCAAAACCCTTCAATCTTCGATCTTGGCGCAGAAAAACGGAAATTTCTGCGCCCAAAATCAGCATTGTCGTCGATAGCTTTGAACCCATAAATCAAAACCAATTAATGTAAGTTTACGTTATGATTTTTGCTCATAATCACACGCAGTGGATGTATTAATCAATCAAAAGGTTATTATTGATTGATTGCATCATCGTTTTGTGGGATTTGAAGGTTATTGGGTGTGATAGATTTTGTATTTTTTTGGAATATATCTGTTGAATTTTGTTATAGAGCGCTTTTTCGGTAATGGAGTTATTGTTTAATCTTAATTTCGATGAATCGTTTGATCGTATGAATTTATGTTTATGTTAGCATCGCCACTGAATCAGTATTCGTATGTTTGTGTGGACCTTAGGTCTTTGAATTGTATTCTGCTTGTGTATCTGTGTGGTTTCTGAGTTGGTTTAATTGGTGATTTTGTGTTTTAGTGTTATATGAATGTTGACTTCTGTTAAATTGTATTCTAGTGTTTTATGATTAATAGATATGGGATTGTATATTAGTTATGGTTATCATGCTTGAAAGGTATTTTGTTGTGTTTTATGATTAATGTTTGAAAGGTATTTTGATTCTGCTTGTGTTTTATGATTAATAGATATGGGAGAGAAACAACAATGGTCAATTGAGCAACAAAAATGCTTAATAGAGACTTGCATAGAAGAGGTAAACAAGTTGGGTAGAAAAGGATTGAGTATGCACAAAGAGTCATGGAATAATTTAGGAAAAGTGCTTAAGGAGAGATTTGGCTTGGATTTAACGCAAAAACAAATGAAGAATGCATACGATAATCTTACAGCCAAATACGTAGGGTGGCTGTATTTAAAAAACAAAACAGGCAACATATACAACCCTCAAACAAACACTTTTAGCTTAACCAACGAGGAATGGAAAAATTTAAAAAGGTATGTTTATATATATAAGTTTTTAATAAATACCTTGATAAACACTTTATCCGAAGGCGGGATCGTTAAAAACAAGTTTAGGATTAATAAAGTAGTTAAAACATTGTCTGTTTTATGTGTTGAAAACAATATTTGGTTTTGGTTGTTTAGGGTTGAAAACATTTTATGTTTAATTGTTTGTTATGTTTAATTGTTTGTTATGTTTAATTGTTTGTTATGTTTAATTGTTTGTTATGTTTAATTATTTGTTATGTTTAATTGTTTGTTATGTTTAATTGTTTGTTATGTTTAACTGTTATTATCTTTAAAACATGATAATAATGGATTTAATAAGAAATTACTACTCGTAATTCTATGTACTTGTATATTCGCTTTTTTGGGAGGAGAGGTTTAAAACGAATGCGAGACAATGACTCGGTTATGTCGGGGCATAAATACACGTTAGAGTTACTGCAAGGAAATCCCAAACAATGCGTTGAATTGCTACGTATGTCTCGTGAATCATTTGTCCGACTATGTGCTCATTTTAGAGTAAATTATTCGTTAAAGGATAGTAAACATGTTTCGGTAGAAGAGAAGATGGCTATGTTTTTGATGATAATTGGTCATAATCAACGATACGTGGTTATCAAGCGTAGATTTCAACACTCAAAGCAAACAATTCATAAATTTTTTATGAAGTGTTAGAGAAAATGATGATTTTGCAAAAGATATGATAGTACCAACTTCTTTTAATCCGAATCCAATATTCCGGGACATAACAAAAGATTACGACGGATTTTCAAGGAGCGGTGGGTGCACTTGATGGAACTTTGATACATGCTGTTGTCCCTGCTGACAAACAGGATTTATATAGAGGCAGGGGAAAGGGGGATTGTTATCAAAACGTATTAGCAATTTGTGACTTTAACATGATTTTTACATTCATTGTGGCTGGCTGGGAAGGGGTCGCACATGATTCTAGAATATTATCAGAGGCGTTATCAGATACAAATGCTCCATTCCCGTTACCACCACAAGGTACTTTTAATTGTTTGTTAAATAATTGTATACTACTTTAATTTTCTAATTACTTATATATATTTACAGATAAATATTATCTTTGTGATGCCGCTTATGCACACATACGGGGATTTATGGCTCCATATCGTAATGTTAGGTATTGGCTTGGAGATTTTCGTAGAAATCGTGCATTGACAAATAAAGAAAAATTTAACCATGCACATGCAAAACTACGAAACGTTATTGAGCGTTCGTTTGGAGTATTGAAAGCACGATTCCCTATATTAAAGAGGATGGCACCGTTCCCGATGGTTACACAAAGGAACATTACCATTGCATGTTCGCGCTATATAATTTTATAAGGAAAGAAGGTTTCAGCGATGACTTTTTTACACAATACGATCAACCCAATGTGTCCTTTGAAAATCGTCATGTTGATGCTGATGAAAATGATGTTCAAGAACATGGTAACCTCATCAGATCGGGAATATATGACTCAGTTACGAGATGAAATTGCAGAGCAGTTAATGCAGAATATCGAATAAACGATTTAAATAAAATGTATTTGTATGGTTTTATGAATATTATTGTAGTTTGTATGACTTCTATTTATATTTTAATGTATTTGTATGACTTTTATTTATATTTTAATATTAAAGTACCTTTTAAGTTTCACAAAATTAGTTTACTTTAATTACAGCATATTTTAGCAGTCTGCGGGTGTCACACCCCGACCGACGGCGGAATCATCGGAGCGGACGAGGGAATGATTGATTGTTCATAACACATGGTTGTCTAATAGTGGAAATAGTATTAAAATCAGATTACAAGATAATATAAGTTCAATACACACAGATACAACAATTGAAACCACAAATAGTAATTGTCTTTTATTTTAACTAGGTCCGGGTCTTAAATGAGCAGGTAGAAGTCCACTATCTTGCTTAACCTGAAATCATGTGAGAAAATAAAGTCAGCTAACGAATTAGCTGGTGAGTAATCACAGTTTTGAGTATACATATAGATTGATTGATTGATTGAGAATAATTCAATTCACAAGGTAATATTAAGACTTATGTTGCAATAGTAAAGCATATAGATAAACCGACACAATATAAACCCCTTGACTTGATACTTGCATATAATAGACTTGCACACAAACACCATAGATTGACTAATTGTCTCTGGCACAATCACCACTCGTAAGCCATATGGGGTGGGTTATCCAAACCAGTAGATCTACCATTGATACCAGGATTGATTGATTGATTGAATTAGGGTTTTACTTTCGTCCAGTTTATCACAGTATGTTCACATAATTGTAAGTAATAACATAACCTGTCTCGAATTAAATTTAGAATGAAACAACAATAGAATATCATGATTGAATATATTGTATCATATGATTTCCCCCAAATGGGAAATGATATAAAAGGGGATATGAATACTCCCTGATTGATGAGATTAGGATCTGGATGTGATAGATTAGACACCAACGATTTCCTTACGATTAACCTAAGGAACGGTGTCTCGAATTAGAATAATAATGATTTGGGAATTTGGGAATGTATTAGGATTTCCATTTGGTTTTGATTGGTAGTTTAAATAAATTACTTTATTTAGTTTGAATGTCTTGAAATAAAATGAATTTGTTAAAAGTGATTATGTCTATAATTTTAATAAAAATTTATACATATAAGTTATACATATATACAATTTATTAATAAATTGTATATGTATAATTATATACATATTTATATATAATATGTAATTATATATAATTATATGTATAATTATATACATAATTATATGTATGTAATAAATTATACATAGGTAGGTATAACTATATTATATGTTAATTATATACATAAGTTATAAATCGTATACGATTATGTAAAATTATATACCTGTAATTATTTAAATAAAAGTTGTTTTGATAATCGGATAATATATACCTATGTATATGTATTGAATTTAATTTATTTATTGTATATTTACATATTATTCACTAATTATAAATTGGTAGAAAATATAATTAGTCATTTATTTATTTAAAACAATTTAAATAAATAAGTAAAACGTTGAAATAAATTTCAGAAAATAATTAGATTGTTTTAAAAATTTCTAATGTTTGTAGAAACATTTTTATAATTTTTAGAAATTTTTCTGAATTTTATAAAGCTTAAAGAAGCTTAAAAAAATAGTGAGGTGGCCGGGTTTCGAACCCGGACCTCTTGGATATCGAAGGGACCATGGACCGGTGAACCAAAGGCCTAAGCCGCGATTGGATTGGGTTCCAAATGATTTTAAACACCATTTCAGTTAACCTTCCAATCCATACGAGCCCTAGTTCGATCCGAGCCCAAATTGAAGGTTGATTTGATCTCGGTAGCTTCTGCAATCATGGGGATTTTGTTCCCCATGATAAACCGAGTGTGTATGTGTGTGTGATTAATTGTATGATGATCAAATCGAGTTTTTACCCAGTGAAGAACAGTCGTGGCACAGTGGTGATCGACGGGTGAGCAAAACGCGATGAAAATCCAATTAGTTTTGTAGGTAGCTTCGGATAATGATCGAGATTAAAAGCCCGTTGCCAATTTAAGTTAAAGTCGATCGAAGGTTGGGTTTTAATCGAGTTGCAGGTCGCGGTTTTAAGAGATTCGAATGGGTTGTTTCTTGTTGATTTCTGATGCAATTGAACACAGGGATTGATTTTATACAATTAAAGGTTCGTTATTGCGAGTTTTCTTTTGATTATAAAAGTCCATAGTGCGCGTTAATGGCCGAGAAAACCGACCGACACTTTGTTTGGTTCTAAACCGCACTAAACTTCTTGAATTCTTAAATTTAAATGAGGCACATGGTCGAATCCAGCTCACGATGTTGTCGGGGTAGTTCGATTGGGTTAAAACCGACTCGTTTTGGGTGTTCGGGGGTCGCCGGAGACGTGGCCGGAAGCTTGGCCGGCGGTGAAGGGGTATCCGACGGGGGAGAATGGGTTTTTTAAAAAAAATTACACTTTGGCCCCCTGTAGTTTAGGTTGTTTATTATTTTATGCTTAAACTTTAGTTTTAAGTTTGAAAAATGTCATATATACCCCTTAACTTTGAGTTTTAAATTGAATTTTTACAAATCTATATTATTATTACTAATATATTATTATTATTATTATTATTATTATTATTATTATTATTATTATTATTATTATTATTATTATTATTATTATTATTATTGTAATCATAGGGAATTAATATCAACATGTTAAATTCAAATGTTTACAAAGTTAATTTTCAATTAATACAAATATGAAATGTTGCAGTCTCTCCTGCTTTAGGAAATTTCGTCCCGAAATTTGTTTACGAGGAGGCTGAAACGAAAAGATGAGGATACTTGGAATTCATCTGGTCCTCACGTTCCCAGGTGAATTCTGGGCCACGTTTAGATTCCCAGCGAACTTTGACAATGGGTATCCGGCTACGTTTGAGTTGTTTGACTTCCCGATCCATAATTTCCACAGGTTTCTCAATAAAGTGCATAGATTCATCAATCTGAACTTCGTCGAGTGGAATGTGGAGATTTTCATCGGCAAGACATTTCTTGAGATTCGAAACATGAAACGTCGGATGTATATTGCTGAGCTCTTGAGGTAGTTCAAGCTTGTAAGCCACTTTCCCAACTCGCTCGAGCACTTTGAATGGACCCACGTAACGAGGTGCTAGCTTCCCTTTCTTTCCAAAGCGAATCACTCCCTTCCAAGGTGATACCTTAAGAAGTACGAGATCACCGACATTGTATTCCATGGGCTTACGTCTTTTGTCAGCATAATGCTTTTGACGATTTCTAGCAGCGACCAAGTTATCACGGATCTTATGAATTTTGTCGGTTGTTTCTTGTATCAATTCCGGACCAGTAATCTGTGATTCACCAACTTCAGACCAACAAATGGGAGATCGACACTTCGGCCATACAAGGCCTCAAATGGTGCCATCTGGATGCTGGTATGATAACTGTTGTTGTAAGAGAATTCGATCAACGGGAGATGAGAATCCCACGATCCACTGAAATCAATGACACAAGCCCGAAGCATATCCTCGAGGGTTTGTATCGTTCTTTCAGTCTGACCGTCGGTTTGTGGGTGATAGGCTGTGCTAAGATTTAGTTGAGTCCCGAGAGCTGATTGGAGACTTTTCCAGAAACGAGAGATGAAACGACCATCGCGATCAGAGATAATATCTAAAGGTACACCATGCCGACTGACTATTTCATTGATGTAAATACGAGCCAATTTCTCGACTCGATAATCTTCCCGAATTGGAATGAAATGAGCCGACTTAGTCAATCGACCAATGATAACCCAGATACTATCATGACCACTAGCGGTACGAGGCAGTTTGGTGATGAAATCCATGGATATGCTTTCCTATTTCCATAATGGACCCTCGGGTTGTACGAGTAATCCAGAGGACGTTGATGCTCGGCTTTGACTTTGGAACACGTGAGACATTTAGATACATACAAAGCTATATCCTTCTTTATGCCGGGCCACCAATATTGGTTCCGAAGATTCATGAACATCTTATCTGCTCCCGGATGAATAGAATAACGAGCCTTATGAGCCTCATCCATGATGGTTGTTCGAAGATTATCGCGATTCGGAATCCAAAGTCGATTTAGAAAATACAGTAGTCCGTCCGACTTGGTTTCCAATTGGAGTTCAGCACCGCATGACATTTCCTCATACATGTTGCCCTCGGTGACTGATTCGTGTTGAGCTTCGAGTATACGGGTCACAAGGTCGGTTTGAATGGTAACACTTTGAAGCATAACTTGGCCCTTACGACTTAATGCATCGGCTACGACATTAGCTTTACCGGGGTTGTAACGAATCTCACAATCGTAGTCATTGAGTAGTCGAATCTCACAGTCGTGCGTCGTATATTTTTCTCATGAACCTTCATTGTCTTGAAGCATAAGCGATAACTTTGCCTCGCTGCATGAGAACGCAACCTAGACCTTGTTTTGAAGCGTCACAATAGACAACGAAATCGTCGTTTCCATCAGGAAGTGTTAAAATCGGCGCTTCACACAACTTTTGCTTGAGGGTTTGAAACGCTTTTTTCTTGATCAGCCCCCAAGAAAAAGGCTTATCTTATGGGTCAAAGCAGTGAGTGGCAACCAGCTTATCCTTATGGGTCAAAGCAGTGAGTGGCACCAATCTTTAGGATAAACGTCGATATATCCGCTAGACCAAGGAATGAACGAATCTCTGTAGGAGTTTTAGGTTCTCCCCATTTCTTTATTGCCTCGATCTTTGCGGGATCAACATGATTCCCTTGCTGTTTACTATGTGACCAAGAAATTGAACCTCATTAAGCCAGAATTCACATTTTGAGAATTTGGCGTAGAGTTTCTCTTTCCTCAGAAGTTCGAGTATTAGACGAAGGTGATTCTCGTGATCGGATTTTGATTTAGAGTATATCAAGATGTCGTCGATGAATACGATCACGAATTTGTCTAGGTATGGCCGGCACACGCGATTCATTAAATCCATGAATACTGCCGTGCGTTGGTTAACCCGAATGGCATCACTGTAAACTCGTAATGGCCATATCTCGTTCGAAAGCGGTTTTTGGAATATCATCATCATGCACACGAAGTTGGTGATAACCAGATCGAAGATCGATCTTTGAGAAATGAGTGGCTCCTTGAAGCTGATCAAAACAGATCGTCGATTCTGGGTAATGGGTAACGGTTCTTGATTGTGAGTTTGTTGAGTTCCCTATAGTCAATACACATACGAATAGCCATCCTTTTTTTCACGAATAAGACTGAGTTCCCCATGGTGATGCTCGGGCGAATGAATCCTTTGTCTGACAGTTCTTGCAATTGACTAGCAAGTTCTTGCATTTCTGATGGTGCAAGTCGATAAGGATTTTGCCACGGAGTTGCACCAGTTACAAGGTCGTTCCCAATTCAACTTACGAACGGAGGAAGACCGGTTAATCTTCGAGAAAGACTTCAGGAAACTCTCGAACAACCGGAAGTCTTCAATCTTCTTAGGTTTCTCATCTGCCTCCGATATGAGCTAAGAAAGCCACGTAATGCTTGCGAGGTACTTTTGAGCTTTGGTACAAGACATGATTAAGCCCCTTGTAGGGTTTTTCCCCGTAGATTTGTAGTATGCTTCCGGTCGGGAGAGGAATACGAATGGTCTTTTAGTGACAAATCACTTCGCATGATTCTTTGATAACCAGTCCATGCCTACTATAACATCGAACTACCCAGTTGCATGGGTATAAGATTGATAGAGAATCGTGCTCGCTTAGATTCAAAGTATAGTCGGGAATAACAGAATTAATGTATGGGTTTTTCGTCAGCTATCTTTACCGTAAAGGGGTTATCTAGCTTGGTTCGGGCATAGCAATTAAAGCCAAAGTCTAAGGATACAAAGCTTTTATCGGCACCGTGTCAAATGAATCGAAGCTATTGATATTATTGGAACATACCGTTCACCACGTCGTTGCTACTTGGGCTTGTTGGGCATTGATGTTGAATGCTCGACCTTGTGCTGCAGGGACGGCCTTGAGAAGCTTCGGACATTGGTTGGGAAATGGTTGGATCTCCGCATTGGTAGCAAGCTCTTGCGTGTGTGATTGTCGGGGTATGCTAAACAGTTGGTGTGGTAACTGGAACCCTTGCAGTATTCTTGCACACGTGAATGTATGCCGAAACGACCACAGTTTGTGCATATGGCGACACTGAACGTTAACGGGATGGTGATACTTCAGTGGTTACACTGTGGTAAAAATCCAGCGTATGGCTTTTTTCATTGGTGGTTGGTTTGTTTACTGTTGGTTGATGAGTTGGAGGGACTTGATTAATTGGTACAACAGGGTAATTATAGCAAAGTTTTGGGATTTAGCCTTCCTCTTCTTGTTTTGAGAGGTTTAGGTTTTTTCCTCCTTAGGGGGTTCAGCTGAAGGTTTCCCGGCACCTTCTTAGCACCTTTCCTATTCAGGGTTCCAGCCTTGACATGATTGTCAGTTAGCTGAGCAGCTAACCGGATGGTATCTTCCAAGGTTGCAGGATCCCTACCCCACACCGTGTTTTGAATTTGCATGGGTAACCACCTATTATTTCTCTGATGCTCCGAGATAAAAGAGTAACCCAGGTGAGGAACAAGTAGACTCAGTTCATGAAATCGGTTGGTATAAGCTAGATTTTCTCCACTTTCTTGAGTTAAGTCCAGAACTCAGCTTCCAATTTCTTAATTTCATTTCTCGGACAGAATTCCCGAGTCATGAGCTCCTTAACTTCATCCCACGTCAATGCTAATGCGGCATCAGTTCACACGGGTCGTTTCTCACCGTTCCACCAAGTGAGTGCTCTCTTTTGAAGAACACTTGTAGCATAACGAACTTGAGATTCTCGGGGCACTCACTATAAGGAAAGTGTTCTCGATACTCTCAAACCACTGTAAAAGACCAGTGGCACCTTCGGTCCCGCTAAACTAGTGGGATTGCAAGAATTGAAATGCTTGTAGGTACAAGCTCGTGGAGGGTTGGGTGCAGTTGGGTTTTGTACGGCTTGATTTTGAACGGTGTTGTTGCCTTAGTTCAAATGGGTAAGCAGTGTTGGGATAACCACAGCAACTTCACGTGCCACTATAGCAGCAATCTTGCGGCCAGAGCTCTAGATCGGAGCGGTTTTGACCGAAGACATGCTGTATAATGGAAAGAAGAAACCTCTATGAGAAACGGGTAATTGGTTTTTAAAACTTTTCAAATAATAAAATCGTAATGAGATTGTTTAGAATAACAATGAGAGGTTAGGAGTGTAAACGTTCGGTTCGCAAACCAAAGCGAATACGTTGACTTATCAAATTTTGTGTCCACCACAACCTTAATGAGGACATGCGTACCTATAAGCGAATACTCATCTCGAGGTTCCCAGGTAAGGTAATCAAGTTGTATGAATACCTTGCCTAGACAGAACACCTTAAGATACAGGTATCCCACTCTTCCAGCATTGCATGTTCTCGGTCATGTGACACGGACTTTGACGAGATTTGAAAACCATGAATAACAATCGAGTTTGGGAGTTTGAAATCACTTGAATTAGGCACACAATGCCTTAGAATATGAGTTAAATTCGTGGTATATTGATAGATTCAAAGTGTAAGGAGAATCACATAAGGCAGATAATCACATAATCAAGTATAACATGTAAGGCATATAAAATCTTATCTAAGCATATAAAATACATGAGAGACTCATGTGTAAAGGTACTTAGTTATAGTCTAGGTCATTCCATTTCTAATAACCTAATTCCCTATAACCATGGCTCTGATACCAATCTGTCACACCCCGACCGACGGCGGAATCATCGGAGCGGACGATGGAAATGATTGATTGTTCATAACACATGGTTGTCTAATAGTGGAAATAGTATTAAAATCAGATTACAAGATAATATAAGTTCAATACCACAGATACAACAATTGAAACCACAAATAGTAATTGTCTTTTATTTTAACTAGGTCTGGGTCTTAAATGAGCAGTAGAAATCCACTATCTTGCTTAACCTGAAATCATGTGAGAAATAAAGTCAGCTAACGAATTAGCTGGTGAGTAATCACAGTTTTGGTATACTATAGATTGATTGATTGATTGAGAATAATTCAATTCACAAGGTAATATTAAGACTTATGTTGCAATAGTAAAGCATATAGATAAACCGACACAATATAAACCCCTTGACTTGATACTTGCATATAATAGACTGCACACAAACACCATAGATTGACTAATTGTCTCTGGCACAATCACCACTCGTAAGCCATATGGGGTGGGTTATCCAAACCAGTAGATCTACCATTGATACCAGGATTGATTGATGATTGAATTAGGGTTTTACTGTCGTCCAGTTTATCACAGTATGTCACATAATTGCAAGAATAACATAACCTGTCTCGAATTGAATTTAGAATGAAACAACAATAAAATATCATGATTGAATATATTGTATCACATGATTTCCCCCAAATGGGGAAATGTATAAAAAGGGATGAATACTCACCTGATTGATGAGATTAGGATCTGGATGTGATAGATTAGACACCAACAATTTCCTTACGATTAACCTAAGGAACGGTGTCTCGAATTAGAATAATAATGATTTAGAATTTGGGAATGTATTAGAATTTCCATTTGGTTTTGATTGGTAGTTTAAATAAATTACTTTTATTTAGTTTGAATGTCTTGAAATAAAATGAATTGTTAAAGTAATTATGTCTATAATTTTAATAAAAATTTATACATATAAGTTATACATATATCAATTTATTAATAAATTGTATATGTATAATTATATACATATTTATATTAATATGTAATTATATATAATTATATGTATAATTATATACATAATTATATGTATGTAATAAATTTATACATAGGTAGGTAACTATATATTATATGTTAATTATAACATAAGTTATAAATCGTATACGATTATGTAAAATATATACCTGTAATTTATTTAAAAAAGTTGTTTTGATAATCGGATAATATATACCTATGTATATGTATGAATTTAATTTATTTATTGTATATTTACATATTATTCACTAATTATAAATGGGTAGGAAATATAATTAGTCATTTTATTTATTTAAAACAATTAAATAAATAATAAAACGTTGAAATAAATTTCAGAAAATAATTAGATTGTTTTAAAAATTTCTAATGTTTGTAGAAACATTTTATAATTTTTAGAAATTTTTCTGAATTTTTATAAAGCTTAAGAAGCTTAAAAAAATAGTGAGGTGGCCGGGTTTCGAACCCGGGACCTCTTGGATATCGAAGGGACCGCGGACCGGTGAACCAAAGCCTAAGCCGCGATTGGATTGGGTTCCAATGATTTTAAACACCATTTCAGTTAACCTTCCAATCCATACGAGCCCTAGTTCGATCCGAGCCCAAATTGAAGGTTGATTTGATCTCGGTAGCTTCTGCAATCATGGGATTTTGTTCCCCATGATAAACCGAGTGTGTATGTGTGTGTGATTAATTGTTGATGATCAAATCGAGTTTTTACCCAGTGAAGAACATCGTGGCACAGTGGTGATCGACGGTGAGCAAAACGCGATGAAAATCCAATTAGTTTCGTAGGTAGCTTCGGATAATGATCGAGATTAAAACCCGTTGCCAATTTAAGTAAAGTCGATCGAAGGTTGGGTTTTAATCGTTGCAGGTGCATGTCGGGTTTTAAGAGATTCGAATGGGTTGTTCTTGTTGATTTCTGATGCAATTGAACACAGAGATTGATTTTATACAATAAAGGTTCGTTATTGCGAGTTTTCTTTTGATTATAAAAGTCCATAGTGCGCGTTAATGGCCGAGAAAACCGGCCGACACTTTGTTTGGTTCTAAACCGCACTAAACTTCTTGAATTCTTAAATTTAAATGAGGCACATGGTCGAATCCAGCTCACGATGTTGTCGGGGTAGTTTCGATTGGGTTAAAACCGACTCGTTTGGGTGTTCGGGGGTCGCCGGAGACGTGGCCGGAAGTTTGGCCGGCGGTGAAGGGGTATCCGACGGGGGAGAATGGGTTTTTAAAAAAAAATTACACTTTGGCCCCCTGTAGTTTAGGTTGTTTATTATTTTATGCTTAAACTTTAGTTTTAAGTTTGAAAAATGTCATATATACCCCTTAACTTTGAGTTTTAATTGAATTTTTACAAATCTATTATTATTATTACTAATTTATTATTATTATTATTATTATTATTATTATTATTATTATTATTATTATTATTATTTATATTATTATTTATTATTATTATTATTATTATTATTATTATTATTATTTTATATTATTATTATTGTAATCATAGGGAATTAATATCAACATGTTAAATTTAAATGTTTACAAAGTTAATTTTCAATTAATACAAAATGAAATGTTACAGCAGGTTTTTAAAAAATCAAACAGTCTTTTTCTTGCAAACTGCAGACGTTTGGTCCACCTCTTCTGCTGCAGATGTCTGCAGATTGGTCCCAGACTACAGACGTTCTCCTGCAGAAAAAACAAACAGCACCTTAGTCATTCTTTGAGGCATATTATCGAACAACTTGCATGCAATTTAAACATCAATTTCCACATGTCGTCATGTGTCATCATTGCAATATAGAACTTAGTTTGAAAAAATAAAAGAAATATATTACTCCCCGACAGATCATTCTCCCAAATTTAAGCAAGCTTTTAGGAGCATGAAATCAAGATTCAAAAGAATTGAAGATTAGTATGTCCAGTATCATTTTAACAATGAATCAGAAACTTAACAACTAAGTGGGAATCTAACTTTTGTTATTTATAATCCCATGTATATTATATATATTGCAACCCAAAGAGAAAGGGTAACTCAAGATTAGAAATCAAAATAAAAATAAAAGTATATAGATGATAGGTTTACCAAGTAATCCTTCCAGACTTGAATATTCTGATGGACAAATGCTATAAAAGGTATATAGATGATAGTTTACCAGTAATCCTTCCAGACTTGAATATTCTGATGACAAATGCTATGAATAGATTAATTGTTATTAGAAATAAAAACTAAAAAGTTAATCAAAACAAAATTTTACCTTAGGATGGAATTGCATTGCTAGAATTCAGAAGGAGAGGCCGATGGACCCAAAGAGAGAGAGTAATGGTGATGGTGCTTCAGGTTGTGTGACTAATCAGACTATCGAAGTTTTTAAAGAAATTAAGGAGTATAATGTTCCTATTTATATTAGAGCATCGGAGGTTGTGGATGTAGGTTACCAGCGTTACTGGAGATGTGGGAGAAAAAGAAGGAAGATGGAACCGTGACTGAAATTCTGATAACCACTCGTAACTGTTCCGTAACCGCTCTAACCGTCGAGTTTATACGGCTGAGATTTAATTTCAGCTTGATGTAACGGTTGTGATTTAATTAGCCAGCGGTTACACTCACCGCTGGAATATAGATATAATTATATATTATGTGGATTGCAGTAATATTGTAATTGCATACCTCTAATTAATCATTTTGTTGTTACATATATATTATCCTTCTATTATGTAATTATATTATTACATAGATGTAATTATAGCATAAATATATATGTAGTTTATTTATACTTGTATTGATCGTTTATTACATATATAACACCACAAGGAGTCAGGAACAAATAATGTGGAACAAACTCTTGTTTAATTGGTCTTGCTGAGGAGGTTATCTTCAATGTCATAGTTTTGTACTTGAAAACTCCAATTCTTCTAGTTTATAAATGGGTATCACTATGTTTAGCCTTGTCATATGTATTTAATTGAATCAATCATTTATATGTAGATGGTTACATATGTAAAAATAATTTGTACATGGTATTATATGTAATATACTAGTTTACATGTATGTAATTCTTCGACTGTGGATTTTGTATGTTTCATTTTCTTCCTTATTATATTTTCTTGGTATTCTACAAATAAAAAACTCAATCTCTTTTTTCAAATCGAAATCTCATGAAAAAGTTAACACAAATGACTTAGAAGATATATATGATACATTTGGGGGTTTGATAAATGATCATGCCAGTTTTAAGTTTAGATAGTTGATGTTAACCCCCGAACCTTCTCCTTTTCTAACAAAATGTTATTAATTGATTTGAATCATAGATCAATCAAGGTAACTGTTGAATCGTTTCTTGGTTTACGTCAAATATTATGTTTTCTCATTAACCATAATATACATTTATATACACACATGTGAATAACAATATCTTAGGACGTTATCAATAAAACTACCATACAATTTATCATTAGACTAAGTTGTAGTTCCATATTTTTTTATTTGAAACTTTGAAATCTTTCAAGGCATTTTGTGAATAAATTACCGATTAAAGTTTTATATTCATTAATTATAATCCAAGATCCTAATAGCTATTGAGAACAAGACCATATTGTCTAAAAGAACTCCTTTTTTTGTAATTTTGTCAAAAGACCTAAATTTTGTATTTATCTCAAAAAGAACCTAGCGGTATAAGGTGACAATAATAGCTTTATTGTAACTTATTTGAAACTATCATCCATGTTCCTCCATAAAGGGCGTACCTGGTGCTGCAAAGAGCTCCCGCGTTTTCGCAGGGTCCAGGGAGGGTCCGTCCCATTTAAGGGAAGATGTACCGGTCTTTCCCCCACATTTTGGGGAGGCCGTTTCCACGGATCGAACCTGAGACCTTCGATCCCTTAGGAACAGCTTTTACCGTTGCGCCAAGACCCGCCCTTATCCATGTTCCTCCATAAATAACAATAAGTACTATTATTTATTGATGATTAATAATGTATGTATATTTTAGTAGGTGAAGTTTAGGTGGTAAAGATTAAGTCATTGCATCACTCATGGTGGCCCACATATTTTGAAATAAACCAGACC
Source organism: Flaveria linearis (assembly GCA_024085815.1). NCBI lineage: Eukaryota > Viridiplantae > Streptophyta > Magnoliopsida > Asterales > Asteraceae > Flaveria > Flaveria linearis. The sequence goes on from CM044002.1 coordinate 8,042,066, forward strand.
ACTTGGACATTTTCAATTTACAAGATCAACAAACTATTTAATTATATCCTAAAATAGATTTTGGATACAAATTACACTAGGGTATATTTTATACTTGGGTATTGTTATACGTCATTAGGGTAATGTTATATATGCGACTGAGATGATAGTCACTCACTGTGTAGCACGCCGTTCTTTGATTTTTGGCCATTTTAGTTTTATATGACTTTTAATTTTGATTAATAATGACCGATTTCCATACTTTTTTACGGATTTTGATCAATTGACCAAATTTGCCTGCTTTTGACCAATTTTCGCTAATTTTTGGCCGATTTGATCGATTTGACGTTGACAGATTAACAAATCAAATCAGTGGTGACTATTAATATTAATTGCGCTAGGTGTCGTTTTTTTGCAACACTAGTTTATGTCATTAGATGCAGGTGTGATGTAGAATACTAGAATAACACTCACTACTAGAAATTATACCATTAATGACACTTGTAATAAAAAAGTATAAATGACATACTAAAGTGTGTGAAGTAAATAAAGGTGTACCTGGTGCTGCAAGAGCTCCCGCGTTTTCGCAGGGTTCAGGGAGGGTCCGTCCCATTTTAAGGGAAGATGTACGCGGTCTTTCCCCACATTTTGTGGGTGTCACACCCCGACCGACGGCGGAATCATCGGAGCGGACGAGGGAATGATTGATTGTTTCATAACACATGATTGTCTATAGTGGAAATAATATTAAAATCAGATTACATGATAACATGAATTTCACAGATACAAATACCACAGTTAAAACACAAATAGTAATTGTCTTTTGTTTTGACTAAGTCCGGTCTTATATGACATGTAAAGTCCACTAACTTGCTTAACCTGAATCATGTGAGAAAATAAGTCAGCTAACGAATTAGCTGGTGAGTAATCACAGTTTTGAGTATACATATAGATTGATTGATTGATTGAGAATAATCCAATTCACAAGGTAATATTAAGACTTATGTTGCCATAGTAAAGCATATAGATAAACCGACACAAATAAACCCCTTGACTTGATACTTGCATATAATAGACTTGCACACAACACCATAGATTGACTACTTGTCTCGCACAATCACCACTCGTAAGCCATATGGGTGGGTTTTTATAATCACCACTCGTAAGCCATGTGGATGGATTATCCCAAACCAGTAGATCTACTTGATACCAGGATTGATTGATTGAATTAGGGTTTTACTGTCGTCCAGTTTATCAAAGTATGTTCACGTAATTGCAAGTAATAACATAACCTGTCTTGATTGAATTGAAAATGAAATAACAATAGAATATCATGATAGAATATATTGTATCACATGATTTCCCCAAATAGGAAAATGATATAAAAAGGGGATATGAATACTCACTTGATTGATGAATTGGATTTTGAACGTGGTAGATTAAACACCGACAATTCCTTACGATTAACCTAAGGAACGGTGTTAGAATTAGAATAATAATGATTTGGGAATTTGGGATGTATTAGGTTTTCCATTGGATCTTGAATGGTAGTTTTAAATAACTAATTTTTATTTAGTTTGAATGTCCATAACTAAATAAAATAAATTTATTGAATGTGATTACGTTTAGAATTTATTAGGAATAATGTGTTAATACGCATAATCGTTTTTTTAGTGTGAAACAAATAATTAATTTTATTAATCAATTACATGATAATTAATTATATATTTAATTATTTTAAATATCACAAAACGCTTTTGTAATTAATCTATAAAACATATATGATTGTAATTTTCTTGAATAAATTAAAAATGATATAGTGCGAATAATATTTAATAAATTAAATTATTATTAAAGTTCACTTTTGTTTAAATAATTTTGTATTATTTGTAGTTTTATTTATTTAAAACATTTAATAAAAATGGATAAAATATTAAAATAAATTTCAGAAAAATAATTTAGTTGTTTAAAATTTTTAGTGATTGTAAAACATTTTTATAATTTTTACAAATTTTTTCATAATTTTTAAAGCTTAAAAAGGCTTCAAAAAAAATGTTTGAGGTGGCCCGGGGTCGAACCCGGGACTCCTGTTCCAAACGTGAGCGCAGAACCAACAGGCCAAGGGCCTAATCCGCGTTAGTTTTTGTTTGCATTTGATTTTAAAACACAGTTTCCATCTAACCCCAATTCCCCATATGAACCCTAGCTTTGAATCCATTCATTGAACTCGAAATCGACAACGATTACAGCCAAGATCATGGGGCTTTTGTTCCCCCATGAGAAATCGAGTGGGTATGTGTGTGTAATTTCATATATGGTGTCGATTTAGAGATTAACCTGTTGAAGAACAAGTCGCGGTTTGAATGTGTCAATCGAATGATGCTCAATTGTTGATTATAATCGAATTAAATTTGAGGTAAGCTTCGAATGATGATTGGACTAGAACCCTCTGCCAATGCAAGTTTTGAAACTCGATTTGTGTGTTCGAACAGTTGCAGATCCGCGATGAAAAGGTGTTCGAATGGCTCAACCGTGATTATAATCAAATAAACTTGAAGGAAGCTTTGAAATGACGATTTGGAAGCAAAGCCCTATTGTTATTTTTGAAAGATAAAATGATTGAAGATGGGGTTTTTATAGAGTTGCAGTTCGCGATGTGTGGGTATTCGAAGGTGGTGTTTTTTTGGTTGTTTAGGATGAAATTGAAAGTGTTAATCGATTAGATATGCTTATATGAGTTTAGTGCGGTATTACTTTTGAATATTGAAATCCGTAGTGCGATGAATCGAGGGATCTTGGCCGACAGCCATGGTGCGATCGGGAGGGAAACAGGGTTGGGTTGGGATTTTTGTGGTAATTACAAAATGGTCCCTGTGGTTTATGTTTTTGATGGTTTTGGGTTAAAACTTGGTTTTTAGTTTTAAAACTTACCAAATAACTCCTGACTATTATTAATCAATCATTATTGTTATCATTTTTATTATTATTATTATTATTATTATTATTATTATTATTGTTATTATTATTACTATATTATTATTAATATTATTGTTATTATTATTATTATTATTATATATATACATTTTTTTCACCGAAAATACGCGATGTTACAGTCTCCCCTACTTTAGAAATTTTCGTCCCGAAATTTGTTCACGAGGATGCTGAAACAAAGATGAGGATACGGGTGTTCATCTGATCCTCACGTTCCCAGATGAATTCTGGGCCACGTTTAGATCCCAGCGACTTTGACAATTGGTATTCGTTGCGTTTGAGTTGTTTGACTTCCCGATCCATAATTTCCACAGGTTTCTCATAAAGTGCATAGATTCATCAATCTGGACTTCGTCGAGTGGAATGTGGAGATTTTTATCGGCAAGACATTTCTTGAGATTTGAAACATGAAACGTAGGATGTATATTGCTGAGCTCTTGGGTTAGTTCAAGCTTGTAGGCCACTTTCCAATTCGCTCGTGTATTTGAATGGACTCACGTAACGAGGTGCTAGTTTCCATTTCTTTCCAAAACGAATCACTCTCTTCCAAGGTGATACCTTAAGAAGTACGAGATCACCGACATTGTATTCCATGGGTTTACGTCTTTTATCAGCATAATGCTTTTGACGATTTCTAGCACGACCAAGTTATCACGGATCTTATGAATTTTGTCGGTTGTTTCTTGTATCAATTCCAGACCAGTAATTTATGATTCACCAACTTCAGACCATACAAGGCCTTAAATGGTGCCATCTGTTGGTCTGGTAACTGTTATTGTAAGAGAATTCAATCAACGGAAGATGAAATCCCACGATCCACTGAAATCAATGACACAAGCCCGGAGTATATCCTCGGGGTTCGTATCGTTCTTTCAGTCTGATCGTCGGTTTGTGGTTGATAGGCCGTGTTAAGATTAATTTTAGTTTCGAGAGCTGATTGAAGACTTTCCAGAAACGAGAGATGAAGCGACCATCACGATCAGAGATAATATCTTTACTTGACAATAGATTGTTTAGGATACTACCATCACGTAATCAGGTTTTTGATGATAACTCACAATGAAAGTCGATAAATAAGGAATAAATGGTTTGATGTAGCTAGATCGAGTCAAAACATGAAGATAAAAGAATCGATTTAAGAATTTAAATGTTCCAAGTTAGGATTCAAAATCAACCTAAACGATCGGGTCTCTTTTCAAGTTCAGAGATCATGCTTTGGCTTGATAGGTCGAAACCTATATTATTTCACCCTTCAAGTTACTACATGCTTCTCGTTACTTACTACTAACTTACTATCAAAAGTTCGATCTGAGGATCTACAGAAATAAGACGAGAAACTCACCATTAGGTAAGGGATATCACTCCTATCTTAACGATGAATTTTTACAAAACAAAATATAATAAGATAGACTTCCTCATCAAAATCCAGAATTCACTCCTACTTTGACGAGGTCGTTTCATTTGAGAATACAATCCATAAAATGAAATTATCATCAGGTATGAATTTCACGCGTATCTTGATGATTGAGCTTGATAATAACAAGAAGACAATCGAAGATTGACATTTGTCACCAAAGTACGGGTTTCAATCCTATTTTGGTGAGATCATGTCATTTGTGAAATGTAAGTTCCAAAGAGAATAATTGAAGTCAATCCTCGAGATAAGGAATCACCCTAATCCAAAGGATGAAATTTCATAAAACACACAATTGAAAACCATTTATTGAAACGAATAAAGATCATCATCATAGTAAGGGAATCACCCCTGTTTTGATGAGTTAGAATCATTTAGGAGATATGAGTGTCCTTAGTCATAGATTGATTTGCAAACTCTTGCATCTCCCACGGTGCAAACGGTTTAAAGTTCGACTTAACACCGAAAGGAAAAGTATCTCAATTAGAAATTTAGAAATTTTCAAACTACATCAATGTTACAAAAGGAATCACGATTACAAATCTTGAATTACATCATGAAGACGAAATCAAAGACAATAATTATTCAACACCACATCATTGTGGCTTGAGCTTGTTGAGCATTAATGTTGAAAGCACGTCCTTGAGCCGTAGGAACCGGGATGACAGTTGAGGGCATCGATTGCGAAAATGGTTCGGATCAGCACATTGATAGCATGCATGACCCTGGTATTTGCAGGAGGATGTTGGTGAACTGGTGCCTTGGTCGGAGCTTTAGCAGCACTCCTGCACACGTTGAATGTATGACCCAAACGACCACAGTTTGTGCATTGACGACACTGAATGTTAGCGGGATGGTGATAACTGCAGTAGTTACACTGCGGATAGGGTCCAGCGTATGACTTTTTCATTAGTGATTGGTTGTTTACTGCTGGTTGATGAGTTGGAGGGACTTGATTAATTGGCACAGCAGGGGTAATTACAGCAAAGTTTTGAGAATTAGCCTTCCTCTTTTGGTTCTTGAAAGGCTCGGGTTGGTCGGTTTTGACGGTTTCGTTAGGAAGTTTATCGGTATTCTTCTTCGATCCTTTCCTGGTTAAGGTACCAGCTTTCACATGATTATCGTTAACCGTGCAGCCAGCCTGATAGCATCTTCTAGTGTTGAAGGATTCCTTCCTAGCACCGTATCCTGAATATGCATGGGTAGTCCACCAATGTTTCTCGATGGCTCGGGAGGTAGGTAGGGTAGCAAGATGCGGTACCAAAAGGCTCAGTTCGTGGAATCGGTTAGTGTATGCGAGGTTCTCGCCACTGTCTTGGGTTATTCCCAGAACTCAGCTTCCAGTTTCCGGACTTCATTTCTTGGGCAGAACTCTTTAGTCATGAGTTCCTTAACTTCAGCCCACGTCAATGCTAAAGCAGTTTCAGTTCCACGGGTTCGTTTCTCTCCGTACCACCAAGTAAGTGCACGTTTCTGAAGAACACTTGTCGCATACCGGACTTTCAGATTTTCAGGGCATTCGCTGTTTAGGAAAGTGTTCTCGATGCTTTCGAACCACTGTAGTAATCCAGTAGCACCTTCAGTTCCACTGAACTTAGTGGGGTTGCAAGAACTGAATGTTTGTAAGTACAAGTTCGGGAGGGTTTGGTGCAGTTGGGTTTTGAACAACATTGTTGCCTTGGTTTAAATGGGTAAGTAGAGTTGGGATGACCGCAGTAACTTCACGTGCTACAATAGCAGCAATCTTACGGCCAGAGTTTCGAGACCGTGAACGGATTTGACGAGAAGACATTCTGGAATATCATTAAGATATTTTTATGAAAATTGGATTAATATGAGCTATGAAAACGACAATCGGGAATTGGCATAATAACAATGATATGTTCCGAGTGTAATCGTTTGATTCGTAAATCAAAGCGAATACGTTGACTAATCAAAGTATTGGGTCAATCACAACTTTGTTGAAGACATGCGTACCTATAAGTAGATACTCCCCGAGGGTTCCCAGGTAAGGTAATCAAGTTGTATGAATACCTTGCCTAGACAGAACACCTTAAGATACAGGTATCCCGCTCTTCCAGCATTACATGTATTCAGTTGTGAGACACAGACTTTGACAAGATTTTGAAAACCATGATAACAATCGAGTTTTGAGTTTGAAATCACTTGAATTAGGCACATAATGCCTTAGAATATGATCTGAGAATTTGTATGTGCATTGATAGAAATCAAAGTATAAGAAGAATCACATAAGGCATATAATCACATAATCAAGTATAAACATGTAAAGCACATATAATCCTATCTATGCATATAAAATACATGAGAGGACTCATGTGTAAAGGTACTTAGTTATAGTCTAGGTTCTTCCATTTCTAAAAACCTAATTCCCTATAACCATGGCTCTGATACCAATCTGTCACACCCCGACCGACGGCGGAATCATCGGAGCGGACGAGGGAATGATTGATTGTTCATAACACATGATTGTCTAATAGTGGAAATAATATTAAAATCAGATTACATGATAACATGAATTTCACAGATACAATACACAGTTAAAATCATAAATAGTAATTGTCTTTTGTTTTGACTAAGTCCGGTCTTATATGAGCATGTAAAGTCCACTAACTTGCTTAACCTGAAATCATGTGAGAAAATAAAGTCAGCTAACGATTAGCTGGTGAGTAATCACAGTTTTGAGTATACATATAGATTGATTGATTGATTGAGAATAATCCAATCACAAGGTAATATTAAGACTTATGTTGCAATAGTAAAGCATATAGATAAACCGACACAATATAAACCCCTTGACTTGATACTTGCATATAATAGACTTGCACACAAACACCATAGATTGACTACTTGTCTCTGGCACAATCACCACTCGTAAGCCATATGGGGTGGGTTTGTATAATCACCACTCGTAAGCCATGTGGGGTGGATTATCCCAAACCAGTAAATCTCCCATTAATACCAGAATTGATTGATTGAATTAGGTTTTACTGTCGTCCAGTTTATCAAAGTATGTTCACGTAATTGCAAGTAATAACATAACCTGTCTTGAATTGAATTGAAAATGAAATAACAATAGAATATCATGATAGAATATATGTATCACATGATTTCCCCCAAATAGGAAATGATATAAAAGGGGATATGAATACTCACTTGATTGATGAGATTGGATTTTGAACGTGGTAGATTAAACACCGACAATTTCCTTACGATTAACCTAAGGAACGGTGTCTAGAATTAGAATAATAATGATTTGGGAATTTGGGATGTATTAGGTTTTCTATTGGATCTTGAATGGTAGTTTTAAATAAACTATTTTTATTTAGTTTGAATGTCCATAACTAAATAAAATAAATTTATGATGTGATTACGTTTAGAATTTATTAGGAATAAATGTGTTAATACGCGTAATCGTTTGATTTAGTGTGAAAAACAAATAATTAATTTTATTAATCAATTACATGATAATTAATTAATATATTTAATTATTTTAAATATCACAAAACGACTTTTGTAATTAATCTATAAAACATATATGATTGTAATTTTCTTGAATAAATTAAAAATGATATAGTGTCGAATAATAATTAATAATTAAATTATTATTAAAGTTCACTTTTGTTTAAATAATTTTGTATTATTTGTAGTTTTATTTATTTAAAACATTAATAAAATGGATAAAATATTAAAATAAATTTCAGAAAAATAATTAGTTGTTTAAAATTTTAATGATTGTAAAAACATTTTTATAATTTTTACAAATTTTTCATAATTTTTAAAGCTTAAAAGGCTTCAAAAAAATGTTTGAGGTGGCCCGGGTCGAACCCGGGACCTCCTGTTCCAAACGTGAGCGCAGAACCAGCAGCCAAGGGCCTAATCAGCGTTAGTTTTTGTTTGCATTTGATTTTAAACACAGTTTCCATCTAACCCCAATTCCCCATATGAACCCTAGCTTTGAATCCATTCAATTGAACTCGAAATCGACAACGATTACAGCCAAGATCATGGGGCTTTTGTTCCCCATGAGAAATCGAGTGGGTATGTGTGTGTAATTTCATATATGGTGTCGATTAGAGATTAACCTGTTGAAGAACAAGTCGCGGTTGAATGTGTCAATCGAATGATGCTCAATTGTTGATTATAATCGAATTAAATTTGAGGTAAGCTTCGAATGATGATTGGGACTAGAAACCCTCTGCCAATTGCAAGTTTTGAAACTCGATTTGTGGTGTTCGAACAGTTGCAGATCGCGATGAAGAAGGTGTTCGAATGGTGCTCAAACCGTGATTATAATCAAATTAAACTTGAAGGAAGCTTTGAATGATGATTTGGAAGCAAAGCCCTATGTTATTTTTTGAATAATTGATTGAAGATGGGGTTTTTATAGAGTTGCAGGTTCGCGATGGTGATGGTATTCGAAGGTGGTGTTTTTGGTTGTTTAGGATGAATTGAAAGTGTTAATCGATTAGATATGCTTATATGAGTGTTAGTGCGGTATTACTTTTGAATATTGAAATCCGTAGTGCGATGAATCGAGGGATCTTGGCCGACAGCCATGGTGCGATCGGGGAGGGAAACAGGGGGTGGGTTGGGATGTTTGTGGTAATTACAAATGGTCCCTGTGGTTTATGTTTTGATGGTTTTGGGTTAAACTTGGTTTTAAGTTTTAAACTTACCAAATAACTCCTGGACTATTATTAATCAAATCATTATTGTTATCATTATTATTATTATTATTATTATTATTATATTACTATTATTATTATTAATATTATTGTTATTATTATTATATTATTATTATTATTATTATAATATATCATTTTTTTCACCGAAAATACGCGATGTTATCTGTTTACCGCTGCGCCAAGTAAAGTGTGTAAGTAAATATCTATCATAAATGAAGATGACACATATTTATGTGTTATCTGTTTATTACTCACATTTTCTATACGCATTTGTGACAAGCATTACATGTCAAGGATTTTCCTGATATAAATAAAAATAATATGCATTTATATGTTGTAAATATCTGTCATTTTAAAAACATTACTAACAACCATTTTAAACCAATTACCCATTAACATGCCCTATCATAGCTATTTATTTAAACTAATTTTTTTGAACGACAAATTTATTATACTCTTAAATTAACCAAATTACACCATTGTTTTGGATTTAACTCAGACATCCTTTCTAAAGACAAAACCTCTACTAAGTAAGCTAGTCTCACATTGCTTTTAAATTTATCAACAGTATTGTTAAAAATTATTAGCAGGAAAACCTCCAATTGAAACGGTATGATTACACCAGAAAAGAGAGGATGAAACAAAATGCTATATTGGTCAAAACATAATGAACCGACTACTTTAGTAAAGTAAATAATTGACTTGCTTGTCAACTATGCTCATCTTAAACTGACTGATACTCTAACGTGTAATTATTTTTAACTTAGAAGATATATATACTAATAAACTCCAATTCATTTTGCTTATTAAATATTAAATAAAAGGCTTTTAATGATGCAAAATTACCTACTAAAATCTATTCAAAATTCTCTAATTACAGGGTTTCCTCCATCAAAAAATTATCTGACCCATTCCAAAAATCGAACTTTAGTTTTCACATGAAATTAATAAAGTAAGATATTATCACCCAAGTTTGTTCCATGTGATTTTTAGCATCCATCTTGGTTTGTATAATCATTGACTATTATTCATGTACTCAAACGTAAGTATTATAACATACTATATTTTCTATCTACACCGCATGCGCGCTTATAGTTTCATTATAACTAAAATAATAAGAATATATATTGCAATATATTATCTCAGCTCTCTCTCAACCACACACACATATATACATATATTTGTGTATATCAATTTTAGCATAAAAAGTAAAATAGTTAAATGTCTGTCATATATATGTTATCTCTATAAGAATCTATAAAATATATAATTTGAAAAGAATAGATAAAAGTTGAAGTGAGTTGATACACTAGTGTGGTCACGGTCAACTGTCTATAGTCACTAGTCGTTGCGGTGGAGTAGCCATCTTTTACTCGTATTTGCACACCGATGAAAAATTTAAAACCCAAATGCTATCACATATATATGCTTCTATAATTTATTAATTTGTGGCTGGAAATAATAAAATATCTTTTTATTTTTTTTAACGGCTAATTGGATCACTGACTAATCATTGTCCCACCCAAATATCTCTAGTTTTATATGTTTTTTTTATACACATAATCATGTTAATGTTATCGTGGCAATGCGCGTAAGAAAGTGCACAAACGTGTCAAATCTTGCAGACTTAATTATAAGATTAACCACATATAATGTTTTTAAATGTCTAGAAAAAAACTTCAATGTTTAGTTATACAAAATATAAAAAGAGAGAATTACGTATGTCCCCATTTCCACAAAAAAATTACATATATCTGTAAAAAATAAGTTTCAATGCATAAAAGTTTACAATATTTTTTAAACATGTTTTGAGAAAATGTGTAATTTTAAAAGTTTAGAGGGATGCAATTGCCCCAAATAAAAACATGACATGAATGACATTATTATGAAAAAAGTTCAAAAAAATTATATCTCACAATCAAAATCAAATTTCCAAAAAGTAATTCGGAGCTTTTGATCCTCTAGTCGTCCTCAATAAGAAAAAAATAAAAAAAAATAAAAAAAATAAAAAATTAACGTTTTTTATTATGTCATTTATGAAAGACACGATAACTTCATTGTGTCATCATGAAAGACACAATGACGTCATTGTGTCAATATAAAAGACACAATGACGTTATTGTGTCATATAATGACACAATGAAAAAAATTATTTTTTTTCTGAAAGAGGACAACGAGATGAACAAAGGCTCCGAAGTGTTTTTTTAAAATTCGATTTAGATTTGAGATATAAATTTTTTTGTCTTTTTTGCCTCATTGTGTCTTCTCACACTTTGTAGCAAAATATATTTTGTATAATAACCTCACACTATTATTATTTAAATTGTTTCTTTACAAACGAGAAAGTCCTATGTATTACTTGCTTATACTAGTTGATTTTATGTTAAATTCATAAGTTGACGTATGTATATAATTACCCTTTTACAAATATTTAAAGATCAAAAACTCTTGTTTGACAAAACTCTCTTACAAAATATATGATATGATTGTTTTATGTGTTTTTGTGAACATCCAACGCAATTTGTCCCCACATAGATGGTATATTAAATTTCTTGTTTGGATGTCGTGGTATAATTAAAAGTATAAATGACTTTAAAATATATACGCGACTAAATAAATATAAAGTGTTATCTATCTCGGAAGCCAATCGCAATTCATGTGTTAGTTTACTTAAGTTAAACGCTCCATTTTTTAAACCGAATATATAATATATATATATATATATATATATATATATATATATATATGTAGAAATTATAAAGGGAAAATATTACCAAATTATCAAACCCTATTTGATAAAGAACTTGAAATTGAAATTAGATCACTAGGATGTTCTTGAAATCGATTACTCTTTCAGATTAAACCATTTGTGCACTTACAATTGATTTAATCGGATAAGATCAATAAGTAGAAACAAGAACCTGAATTGATTTGATGAAGATTTTGTGCCTTGAGAGTGTTCTTGGTTTTCTCTCTGTAGATTGTGTATGAACAAATGGAATTCTCTGAAACCATAAACTGTCGATCAAATATTTAACAAATACACATATTCACTTTATACCCCTTGAGTTTGTTTCATGTTTCATAATTAGCCTAAACTTTAACTAATAGGTTTAATTTGTAAATAGTATAATATGAATATGTATAATTTTATATATAACCCAATATTACTAAAATTCCAACATTCCTCCCCCATTTTAATAATATTCATGATCAACAGAAGTAAACTTCACCATAATCAAACTTATGCATAAATGAAATATCCTACGGATTGAATTTCACATTAGTATATTACGCGATCCAAATATTCGAATATCAAGGTGTCGCAATGATTGAACCTATTCTATCCATCTGAATACTTGAAGGTAATACACACATAAATTCACAATTCTATAGTTCTAACTTGACATAATGTTTTACTAGCCTATGTCCTATCCTTCAAAGAGCATATCAAAGCCAAGTCCAAGCTTCTTGAAGCGGCTAAACTTCATACTCTTATAGGTAGTTCTCATCTTGCACCTGCAAATACAATTTATCAAAGAACTATTAAGAAAACTATGTTTCAACCTTCTTTATCTTGCAGTCTGAACACATACCTTGGGATGCTATGTTGTGTTCCAATATCTCATGACAAGCCTTCCACATTGAATTCAGCATTTAATGTTATAATAAATGGGAATTGGGTATCTTAACATGAAATACTAAGAAATGGACTTCAAACCCATCCTTATGGCTAATTTATTCACGAGATCTCTTCCTAACCCTTTGGTTAAATGATCAGCCATGTTGTGTTGAGATTTTATAAACTCAATAGATATTATTCCATTCATGATTAGTTCCCTAACCATGCTATGTCTTATACCTAGGTGTCTAGACTTTCCATTATACACTTGACTGTATGCCTTAGCCAGTGTAGCAGCACTATCACACCTTATTGAAATATGTGATATAGGTTTAGGCCATAATGGAATTTCATACAACAAATTCCTTAACCATTCAGCTTCTTTTCCGGCTGAAGCTAATGCTACAAACTCAGACTCCATTGTAGAGTTTGTAATGCAAGTTTGCTTTTTAGATGCCCAAGAAATTGCACCTCCACCTAGTAGAAATACCCATCCACTAGTAGACGAATGATCTTCTAAATTCGTTATCCAACTTGCATCTGAAAACCCTTGCAAAATAGGCGGTGAACCTGAATAACATAAACCATAGTTCATGGTTCCTTTAGGTACTTAAACAGTCTATTTACTGCTTGCCAGTGATGTGAGCTTGGATTACTTGTGTACCTGCTCAATCTACCCACTGCATAAGCTATATCAGGTCTTGTACTAACCATAGCATACATCAAACATCCTATTGCCTTGGCATAATCCAACTGAGCAATGGGATTTCCTTGATTTGGCATAAGCTTAACAGTAGGATCTATAGGAGTGCCAACAGGTGAGGAATTCAAGCAATTGAATTTATTTAATATCTTCTCAATGTAATGTGATTGAGAAATAGTAATTCCATTGCTAACTCGGGTTATTCTTATTCCAAGAATTACTTCCGCCTCCCCCATGTCTTTCATGGAAAATCTTGATGATAAAAACTCCTTAGTTTTATTAACTTGTCCTTGATCTGTACCAAAGATCAGCATGTCATCAACATATAAACAGATTATGACTCCTTTTCCAGAAGAATCAAATTTACTGTAAACACACTTACCAGCTTGGTTTAGGATAAAACCATCTGATAGGACAACCTCATCAAACTTTTGATGCCATTGTTTAGGAGCTTGTTTTAAGCCATAAAGAGACTTAATCAGCTTACAGACTTTATGCTCTTGTCCAGGCATAACAAAACCTTCAGGTTGTTTCATATATTTCTTCATCTAATTCACCATTTAAGAAAGCAGTTTTAACATCCATTTGATGTATTATAAGATTATGTATAGCTGCTAGAGCTAATAATAATCTTATAGTAGATATTCTTGCAACTGGAGCATAAGTGTCAAAGAAGTCTATCCCTTCTTTTGTCTAAAGCCTTGTATGACTAAACAGGCTTTATACTTATCTATACTCCCATCTACCTTTACCTTCTTCTTGAAAATCCATTTACACCCCAAAGGTTTACACCCTGGAGGCAAATCAGTAAGTTTCCAATTTTTATTATGCATGATGGAATCAATTTCATCCTGTATAGCTTCCATCCAAAAATTTGCATCTCTTGAAGCCATAGCTTCACCAAAGGTCTTTGGATCTTCCTCTACTATGAAACAATATTGATATTGATGTCTAATTTCATCTCTAGAACCTTCTACTAAATATAGTTGAAAATCATTTCCAAATGACTTTGCCTTTCTAGTTCTAGCACTTCTTCTAGGCTCGAGAGGAAGAACTGTATTATTAGTAGAATCACTTATCCTACTTCGTGAGTGTTGACCCACATTAATAGGTCTAGGTATTGATGTAAATCTTTCCTCATCAAAGATAGCATCTCTAGGTTCAATCACAGTATTAATAGACACTGAATCATTTGGTTCTATTACATAGAACCTATATGCTTTGAGTTAGTAGCATATCCAATAAAGATGCAATCTATGCCTTTCTCACCTAGATTCTTTCTTTTAGGATCAGTAAGGCGTACAATTGCCCTACATCCCCAAACTCGAAGATAATGCAGATTTGGGGATCTTTTCTTCCATAACTCATACAGAGTTATTTGACTTTTCTTATTAGGAGTTCTATTTAATAAATAACATGCAGTCAGCATTGCATCTCCCCAAAACCCATCACTCAAACCAGAATAAGATAACAAAGAATTGACCATTTCTTTTAAGGTTCTATTCTTTCTTTCTGCCACACCATTTTGTTGAGGTGTATACGGTGCTGTGGTCTGATGTATGATTCCAGTGGTCTGAAAATACACCGGATCATAATACTCCCCTCCCCGATATGTTCTGAGGGTCTTAATCAGATCACCATGAAACAGTTCAATCTCTTGTTTATAAATTTTAAATTTATCAAGAGCCTCATCTTTTTCATGTAATAAGTAGACATAACAATATCTAGTTGCATCATCAATAAATGTGATTATATATTTATTATTTCCTAATGATGGTGTGCTGTGAAAATCACATAAGTCACAATGAATTAGATCTAATACGCGAGAATCCCTTTTTACATCTTTAAAAGGTTTTCTTGTTATTTTTGTTAACTGGCAGGTATAACATTTATTATTGGTCATATCAAAACCGGGTATTAACTCATTTTTGCCATGTCTTGCATTCTAGAATAGTTAATATGTCCTAATCTAGCATGCCACAAGTTAGATATAGAATCTACCTTATTATTATATGAAGATGAAGATGTCATGTAAATAGATTCATTATCAAATGGTACATGAATATTAAGTTTAAACATACCACTAGATAGATATCCAAATCCAACAAACACACCATGTTTTGACAACACAAACTTGTCCGACTCAATTACTTGTCTAAATCCATGACTATTTAACACAATTCCGGATATAAGATTCTTTCGAATCCCCGGTACATACAATACATCATCTAACATTAGTTGTTTCCCAGAAGTAAATAAAAGTTTGACTTTTCCAATCCCTTTGATAGGCTCGGTTGATACATTCCCCATCCTTAGCACGGATCCATCTTCAATTAATTCCAGTTCCACGAACCATTTTGAATCCTTGCAAACATGGCTAGTAGCACCCGAGTCTACCCACCAAGCTGTCAAATCATCCTGTACATAGAATGATTCAGCAATTAGTGATATGTGTTCAACTTTATTCAATTTAATATTTGAACACCCTTTTGAATTATTCACGGTCACCGTTAATGATTCAGCAATAGCCTTAGTGCTATCAATGATGGACTTAAGCCCAACAGCCTTTGACTCAATTAGAACCGAAGGCACTTGGGCCGGAGTTGCTTGGGCCCTAAAATTTACTTCATCTTTATTACTTTCTAACCCATTTTTTGAAAAAAATTACTTTGTAACAAATTCACATTTTGGTGTGTTTGAGTTGGATTATAAGACTCACATTTAATCAAATTCGTTGAATCTAAAGATGAATTAGATAACTTACCTTGTTGAGGTGGTGGATCCTTCGACCCACTTGGACCGGCTCCACTTGAACCCTTGTTTCTAACCGGTAGCTTCACGCGGCAATCCTTCTTCTTGTGACCCATCTTACCACATCTCCAACATCCTTCATTAAGCTTCTTATTTGGTTTTTGATAGCCCCATTTTGCCTTCCTTTTCTTTTCATTAAACTGATTTCCTTTCTTGAACTTACCATCTTTTTCAACCAAGTTAACCGAGTTTTGACCCGTTTTAATTTTCCCTTTCAATTTCCCAGATTCTTGAATCCTAAGAGATTCTTCAATCCTAATATGGCTACCCAGTTGAACCAAACTTAACTCCTCTTTTTGGTGTTTCAAGGTATGCTTAAAATCCTTCCATAGTGGGGGCAATTTGTCAATGATGCTAGAGACTGCAATTGACTCATCCATGTGCATCTTATGTTGCTCATATTGGCCAAGAATATGTTGCAATTCATTAAATTGATCCATAATTGGCCTATTATCAGTCATCTTGTAAGAATTGAAGTTACTTATAAGAAACTTTTTACTAGATGCATCTTCTGCCATATATTTGGTTTCTAAAGAATCCCACAAATCCTTGGCAGACTCAACATTTTGATATACATCAAAGAGTGCATCATACATCCCATTTAAAATATGCCCGCGACATATGTAGTCATCATTTTCCCATTTCAGTCGCCTTCTTTGTTGATCAAGAGTTTCCTCTTCAGTTATCTCAGGCATTGGAGTGGTCAAGACATACACAACTTTCAAAGTTGTTAAGAGAAAACGTATTTTTTTCTTCCATCTTCTAAAGTCTTGCCCCTCAAATTTTTCAAGTTTTGAGAACTTGCTAGACATATCCTTAATCGATTCCCCCGTAGCCATCTGAATTGATTTATGAAGAAATTTCAAAATCATTAAGATTTGAAATTATTCCACTGTTGAATTAATTCATTTTCAAAATCATTAAGATTTGAAATTAATCCACTGTTTGAATTAATTCATTTTGCAAAGGTTTGTTTTAAATATCGATTATTATAATAATTGACATTCAATCTTAAAGTCAAACTAAACTGCACTTCGAAATCGCTTTATAATTTAATTGTTTGTTTTCAAAATTTTTGATCATCAATAAATAAAACTTGGATCATGTAAAGCCCCACTAACTTTCAATCCAATTAAACCACGATTAATTCAATTGTTCACAAATTTCAAGCAGTGAATAATCGGAACAAATGAACAATCGAGAAGCAATAAACAAAATTGATTTCAATCCTATCGAAATCAAAATTGATTACCCACAAACTGAAATCAATAAAAAATATTCGCAATATCGAATACCCAAACAAATGGTTTAATCTTTGTAGAAATTATGAAGGGAAAATATTACCAAATTATTAAACCCTAATTTGATAAAGAACTTGGAATTGAAATTAGATCACTAGGATGTTCTTGAAATCGATTACTCTTTCAGATTAAACCATTTGTGCACTTACAATTGATTTAATCGGATAAGATCAAGAAGTAGAAACAAAACCTGAATTGATTTGATGAAGATTTTGTGCCTTGAGAGTGTTCTTGGTTTTCTCTCTGTAGATTGTGTATGAACAAATGGAATTCTCTGAAACCATAAACTGTCGATCAAATATTTAACAAATACACATATTCACTTTATACCCTTTGAGTTTGTTCCATGTTTCATAATTAGCCTAAACTTTAACTAATAGGTTTAATTTGTAAATAGTATAATATGAACATGTATAATTTTATATATAACCCAATATTACTAAAATTCCAACAATATATATGTATGTATGTATATATATGTATGTATATATATATAGGGAAGGGTTCCTAAGAAAACCTCTATTTATAAGAAAACCAAGAAAACCACTTTTAAACCATTGATCAAAATTGATCTATGGTTAATATTAATCAATGGTAAATTTGTAAATATTTAATAGATAGTTGCTTTAATTAAATGATTAAAGAGTATTTTAGGTAGATTATAATTTTTATATTTTTAAAAATAACTAAAATCCCTTAAATATCTCTCTCTCTCTTTAAAATCAAACTAAATATTAGTTTAATTTAAAATCAAATTAATTTATTCAAATATCATTCTTAAATATTTTAAAAGAACAAAAGTTTTTTTTCCTACTGATCTATATTAATTACATACAAGCTTACATATACGTAAACATGTTCACATATATGTTCAAAATATATTTACTCCCTACAACATGCTTACTTATGTGTAAACAAATATAAAACAACCAAAAAATGACAATTACTATTACATTAAAATGATGAAACTTATGTATATGTATCAATCATTAAAATGATATACAAAATCAAAAAATTTAAGTAAATTACTATTAGAATCGATAATCAGCTGAAAATAATATAAAAAACTATAATTATAACACACAACTAGTATAGAACAATATCTTAAATCTAAAAAAATGCACATACATAGACATGGTTCCGTATATGTAATTTGATTACATATACGTAACAATCATCTTCATATTAATCAAAATTTGTCTTCATCTCCATTTTCTTAATAACCAACGATGAATTGATGCATCATATGTAACCAGCTTACGTATATGTAAACACAACCAAATTAGCAATTAGCAAACAAAGAAAAAACAATATGCATACTATTACGTTAAAATGGTAAAACTTACGTGTATGTAAGCAATCAGAAAACAAATAAAGAAGACATGTTGGTGAAACTTACGTATATGTAAACACCCTTGCGTGATCAGATCCTCATCCCTAGCAGATATAAGATGCTCCCAATTACATAACAAGTCTTACATCTTCTTTTGTTTCTAAAGTTGCCTTATTCTTAAGCTACGTATATGTAACCCTAGTTACACAACAAGTCTTCATCTTCTTTATTTCAGCACCATCCGTGGCGGAAATTTAACGAATGTAATCATGAACCTATGCATCGATTGAGTTTATTAAGAACCAATTCAATACTCGCTAACCTTGAACTTGATTTCATCTTCATCGACGCCTTACTCTTTGATTGCTTAACAAAGCTTGCGACCTCTCACTTAATTTCATCATCATCACTAACTTCCGACTTTGATTTCTTGACATACGATTCGCATGGTTGATGAATTGATCAAGATTTCAATGGGTCGATGAAGTTGGTTTTTCAAATCCTCTGTAGCTTAGTTTGTTCAATCATGGAGAAAAATATGGAATTTAGTCAACAATAAGTATTTACTAAAAATAAATTACATAGAAAATTACTAAAACACCCTTTGAATATAATAAATATAAATACATAATGAAAAATTGTGATTGGCTAGGATTGGTTTCTTGGTTTTCACAAAACTACTTCGTTTTCTTAGGATCCCTCCCATATATATATATATATATATATATATATATGTATGTATGTATGTATGTATATATAAGGTAAGGTTCCTTTGTTAACCCTTCTTTATTGCGATAACCCATTAACCCTAATGTAGCGAACACTTATACCACTGTAACTAACATTTACATCGCGTTACACCACTGATGTAATGATTTTCCCTCCATTTTTAAAAAACTCCACCATTTTTATAACGTTTTAACTTTTTGTATGACGTTATTTTTAAACAAATTACACCATTAAATAGATCGTTTTAATATCTTTAATTTGAGTATAGTCTTGCTATATATATTTTTTAAAAATTTTAACGTTCGTTTTGGACCACTAGTTTTACCACTGTAACTCTAAGTTACAATGGTGACGTGGCTTGCTGTGGACTACTAGTTGGGTTAATGGGTTATCGCAATAAACAATGGTTAACATTTGATCCTTTCCCTATATATATATATATTAGATGCATAAAAAACATGTGTATGGTAGGGCTCAAGTACTATTTACTTATTTAGAGAAAAAGAATTATAAGTAAAAAAGATGGTGATAACATGACAATGATTTTATTTTCTTTATTGGTGAGGTTTTTAAAGGTTTTGAAAGATGTTTTTTCTCCCTTTTTTTCGCACTACGATAGTTTTGAAGTTCTTTTTATCCGTGATCTCTAATAATCAATCAAGTTATTAAATAAATTCAATTACATCATATGTACTACTAAATAAAGGAAGCTGCTTAATATAAGTCTTCAAACTTTAAACAACCAACCACCATTTTAGAAAAGAAAATTGAATATAAAATATTTTAAGCATGACCCCCACCAAACTCTCTTAACATCACTTACGTACGTTGATAAAATAAAATAAGAAATTTGTTGTTAACCATAACCTAAAACTACAGTTTGAAGTTTTCTAACATACA
Organism: Flaveria linearis; assembly: GCA_024085815.1. Classification (NCBI taxonomy): domain Eukaryota; kingdom Viridiplantae; phylum Streptophyta; class Magnoliopsida; order Asterales; family Asteraceae; genus Flaveria; species Flaveria linearis. Next base: position 8,062,555 of record CM044002.1, read on the forward strand.
TGTATAGGATGAAGTTATTTTATAAAGCGTATTTTTGCTACAAAGTGTGAAAAGACACAATGAGTTTAAAAAAGTCATAAAAAATTATATCTCACAATCTAAATCGAATTTCAAAAAAGTATTTCGAAGAGTCTCTGTTCCTCTCGTCATCCTCTTTAAAAAAATTTCATTGTGTCTTTTATGACACAATGACGTCATTGAGTTTTTCATAATGACACTGTGACGTCATTGTGTCTTTCATAAATGACACTGTGACGTCATTGTGTCTTTCATAAATGGCACAATTAAAAAACGTTAATTTTTTACTTTTTTTTTAATTTTTCGTTCTTAGTGAGGACGGCTAGGATAACAAAATCTCAGAACTACTTTTTTGAAATTCGATTTAGATTGTGAGATAATTTTTTTATAACTTTTTTTGAATCATTGCGTCTTCTCACGCTTTGTAGCAAAAATATACTTTGTATTTAAACCTCTTTCATACATATATGTATGTATATGATTGTAATTTTTATATGAAACTACGAGTTTAATATAAGTAGTCCCACAAGACCGTCAAAACCTTGTTAACCGGAAATATCAATTAGAGCGTAACTTGTCGCTGGACACGTAGCATTAATAGGTTATGACATAAATAAACTAATGACTTAATTACACGGTGGTCCCTGTGGTTGGGTCTGATTTCATTTTTGGTCCCTAACTATTAGAAATTACAAGGTTGGTCTAATAGTTGGCACAAACGTAACAAACTTGGTCCCTGAAGTGGATGTCCGTTAAGTTTGACTGTTAAACTTTTTAAAATGACTAAAATACCCCTTGCCACTTTAGAATAATTAAAATAAGGGTGTCCATTAAATATATACAAAATAAAAAATGAGACCATTAGCCCATCATTTCAATCAGCCACCACCAAAGACCAAACTGGTCTTCCTCACTTCTACCCCACCCGTCTTCCTCAGCCACCACCTCCAGTCCCTCGCTCAACCCACCTCAAATCAGACTATTTCAGGCATAGGAAAGGTGGGGCGTCAACCGGATTCAGGCAAGCATCGCCATCCCCATCTTGGTTTCCTCTATCACCTCCGACGAGGATGTTTCACGAGTTTTTCTTTTTCGGTGGTGGTGATCAAGAATTCTCAAGTGGAAGAAGGAAGGGGGAGGATCTGACTGGTTTTCATGGTGTGGTGGTGTCGGTGGCTGGTTTTATTATAAGGTGGTGGCGGTGGTCGGTTTTACAACGAGGTGGTGGTGGCGGTTAGTTTTCCGAGGAGATGGTGGCGGTGGTCGGTTTTCCGAGGAGGTGGTGGCGGTGGTCGGTTTTCCGACGAGGTGGTGGCGGTGGTCGGTTTCCCGACGAGGTGGTGGCGGTGGTCGGTTTTCCGACGAGGTAATGGCAGTGGTCATCGGAGCTAAAGGGGATGGGGAAGATGAAGTGCAGAGATGGGTTCACATGTTATTTTAGTGTTTTATATTTAGTTTTAAAGGGTAATTGGGTCATTTTACATGCATTTAACGGTCAAACTTAACGGACATCCACTTCAGGGACCAAGTTTGTTACGTTTGTGCCAACTATTGGACCAACCATGTAGTTTCAGAAAACTAAGGACCAAAAGTGAAATCTGGCCTAACCATAGGGACCACCCGTGTAATTAAGTCTAAACTAATCGTAACAAGATTTGAACCTAATGCTGTTATTAGAAAAAAAATGTTTACCCCTTTGCAACCTTTTTAAGGTTATATGATTGTAATTATAACTCTTGAGAGAAGTAAACAGTCGACGTAAAGTAGTGTGGAATCATGTGACTCTATTTAGGCTCTCATCTTTTGTCTTTCTTTCACAATACCAAAAAAAATACACACACAGACCACCATTAAAGTAAACACATAAATCCCTCCTTCATTTCCATCTGTATATTCATTTCTTTATTCTCCCCCCATCGGATTCTTGTATTTACAATTACAATAATAATATTATTGTGTTCTTGATTGATTCATGTTCAATGGCTTCAAGTGCCTCTAGGTTCATCAAGTGTGTGACTGTTGGTGATGGTGCTGTTGGAAAGACTTGTATGCTTATTTGCTACACCAGCAACAAATTCCCCACTGTAAGTCTGATTTGCATCTGTGTTTTTCATAAATTTGCAGCCTTTTCCTGGTTATTTTCAAGATTCTTGAACCTAGGGTTCTGTGTCTATCTATTCCTTCTTTCTGTCGTGATTTCATTCTTCCTTTGCTTTGGTTTCATCTTTCTTGACTTTGGAGTCTTGTGAATTGGCTTTTATGTCATCTGGGTATCTTTCTTTTTCTGAAAAAGAATTAGGAAAAAGTTGGAATTTTGCTGCTGTTTATAGGTGTATGTTTTATAATTAATCCAGATTTGAACCAAGATTAATAGGCTAGGCTATAGAGGCTAAATCTTAAACCAATTAATTAATCTAACCTCTAACTGTCTAGGTTAGTAAGCCTCATACGGATCAAAGGGCTGGTGTAGTGGCCTAGAGTATAGAAGGAAAAGTGTCAATCCCAAGTGGTTAAGGGTTTGTGGGAAAAAATATGTAGATTTAGTAGTAGGATTAACGGGTATATGAGTTAGCTGTTAACGAAAACAAAATCTTATAACTAATTACATATATCATAATTCTAGGCAGAACAAGATTTTTAAATTTATTTCTCTTGGCACAAAATACCTTACAAATGGTTTTCTCCATTAATATCAGCTTAATTTAATATCAATTTTGCATTTTTTTCCTCCAAAGAATAATATTGTTCAGAATTAGAATACCAATTGCAGTGTTCAGACTACTAGGCTGTTTCTCTTGGCTTTTCACAAATATACGTTATTTAGAAATATAAATACCAAGAATGATTTAAGTTAAAGTGTCCTTTATGTAAATTCTACCCAAAAATCTTTCTTTAGCATCTATTTGCATTGATTATTTAGAAATATCAAATAAGTTTTGTGTGTTTATGAAGGTGTGATCCTAATAATCTAATGTTAAACAGGACTATGTACCAACTGTATTTGATAACTTCAGTGCAAATGTTGTAGTTGAAGGCACCACTGTCAATTTAGGCCTTTGGGATACTGCTGGTAAGATCTTATCCACAATCACAGCTCGTATATTCCATTTATAAATTGTAAAAAGGCTTTCAAAATTGAAATTCAGTACCTGTTGATTATCGATTCAAACTATGGTATTTCTAATCTTTTGTAACGTTTTAACAATGCACAAGGACAAGAAGATTACAACAGGTTAAGACCATTAAGTTATCGAGGAGCCGATGTGTTTGTTCTAGCTTTTTCGTTGGTTAGTCGAGCCAGCTATGAAAATGTACTTAAAAAGGTAAAACTAATAGATAAAAAAAGAATAATTATTTTGTAGTTTGATAATATTTGTTTTGTTGGTGTATTAAGTGACTTATGATAATCAATTACTTGAGCAGTGGATCCCTGAGCTTCAACATTTTGCTCCTGGAGTTCCTGTGGTTCTAGCTGGAACCAAACTTGGTATGTTGCTTTCAAAAATCAAATTTAATGTTGTGTTTTGATCCCAACCCATTTTTTATGCCACTTCTGACTTCATGTATGGTTGCTTGTTTCGTTTAGATCTTCGTGAGGATAAACGTTACTTGGCTGATCATCCAGGACTAGTGCCTGTGACCACTGCACAGGTAGGTTTTCTGCTGCTTTAGCTCCCTGATTTGTAGATAATACAATATTGACCCGTTTACTTATCTTTGGGTCTGTATCATTTGTTGTGTTTTATCTCAAACGAGTCAAATAGAAATATTCAACAAAAGGGGCATGGGTCAATCGGGTTAAAAGCTTCAAACTTTATTTCTAACTCATAGTCTCATACCTCACAATCATTTTATTTAATGATTCTGATTGTTACAGTAATAACATTGTTTTTGTAATCATAGGTTATGTAATATATATTTACAAAAATATAAATGGTCAAAAATGACCCATATCACCCCGTTTGACCCGCCATCTTGTCACCTCTACCAATTAGTACTCAGATTTTGGATGTTGGTTAACTATGTGATTAGGGAGAGGAGCTACGTAAACAGATGGGCGCTGCATATTACATTGAATGCAGCTCTAAAACTCAACAGGTATGCAAATCTGATGAAATTTGTTATATTTCACTGATTATTGATTCATACTTTGATCATTTTTTTCTTGATGACAGAATGTAAAAGCAGTTTTTGATGCTGCAATTAGGGTGGTTATCAAACCACAACAACCACCAAAAGAGAAGAAAAAGCAACAGCAAGGATGTCTCGCGTTAGTTTCTTCAACTTTTATCTGCTAATCTCATTATTTTCGCCAATTTATTAAGTCATCTTTTTGGTGAAATGAGTAAAATTTAAATTCCTTCAAATCTAAAAAACATACCCATGAGAAACATCTACATAATGATTTGCTGCAATTAGAATTAGAAGGTTAACTAGTTATTTTTTGCAGGAACTTGTTTTGCACAAGGAAACTCGCTTGCCTAGGATAAAACAGACACTCGATTTGTTCGTATTGAGTTCCACTGTAACTTAACATTGAAAGCATTGATAGAATCGGTTACCATTGTTAGTAAATAGGCAAGCAGAGAAAGTATATTCATTGAAATGTATCTGTTTTGATTAATGTGTGTTTTAAGTTTAACCATTTTGTAAAATATTAATGCTGAAATAGCTACTTGTAATTCAGTTCCCAAGTATCTGTTTGTTAGAGCTCTGAAACATCACATAACTAAACATGAAAAAAAACCTGTTTATTATGCATCTTTTATATGTTACACTTTCCTCAAGACATCAGTCAGAGACCACTTGTATCAAGAACATATCCACAAGGGACCAAATTAAGCATGAAGATGTGCTTAATTTAGTACATGCTTCATTTTGCACTTTGATTTCCGCCTAGTAGATAAAATATATTAGTTAGTACATATATTCAGTTAAGATTTATTGCAATTACAATCAGGTTATATTACTTGTTATAATTGGACTTTTGTGGGTCGGTATACTGAGTTATGTTATATATTTAAGGCAAAATTAGATTTTAATAATAAAAACTATTAGCTATTGACTGATAATAATCCATACTATTACTTTGGTCGGTAACACTTTCAACTTTAACTTTTGTAACCAACAACATACCAGTGATATAATTTTTAACAATGTTATCACTATCATTAGTGTACCCTCCTTATTGCTTCATCAAAAAACCAATCATCAAATGCACTGCATAACTAGTTCAATGGTCTGACTACAGACTCGGATGACAAGATAATTAATTTTAAAAGATATCTAATTTCTACATAAAATTTAAATACTGTATTAATTACACGTTTAAAATAATGAGATATCATTCTCTTTGGGCTTGTTAGTGGATCAGTACAATGAGTTTGAAGCTATCAATGGTTACGGCCCAACCCACACATCTGCAACATGGTCACTGGTCACATACTCGCATGGATATGAATGAAATATCACCAAATGCAAAATATAATAAATTTTTACCCTTTTGAGTCCCTATCTGACTTTTTGAGGTCAAATATTATATGGAGTAATTATTTTCGGTACTGATAAATCTTCAGAATTTCAGAGAAAATATTCCTTATACAATAAAACCAACAAAAGTGTGTCATTGTTGATTTGTTGGATTATTAAAATTTGAACACAGTTTGTATCAATTTTGGACTTGGAAGATTCACAAGTTTGACCTTATATGTCAAAATTTTAAAGTCAACAGGCTATAAGAAGTTCTTCAATACTTATAAGTTATAAATCCTTCATAAGTTTAAGAATATTTAGATAACTGAACTTAGACTAAAAAACCACTTTTGGATTATTAAACTTTGTAACAACTTCCGTTTCAATTGTGGGCATGAAGATCCATACGTTTGACCTCAAAAAGTCAAACTATACTCTCTTTTGTCTTTCTGTAACTAAAGATGTAACATTTCCTTATGATTTATGAACTTCATTTTATGGAAGATCCATTTAAGTAGGAGAATATCACTTCCCCAACTGGAAAAAATTCAGTCTTTTCTAATTTCGTTCAATCGTGTGACAATCTTGATTTTCTGAGGTCAAATTAATAGATTCGCTCAATTAATTTCAACCCGATAAAAAAAGGTGTGTTTCACACCTTAGAATCAACTCTAATATTTGATGGAAATTATTAGTAGCCTGTAAGACAATGTTAGCCATTATATTAAGAAATATGATGATTATTAATTGCATCTAGAACTTGAAAAGAGGCAGTCAATAGCAATGCATGAGCACGAGCAGTAATACACTTGATGAGTCTAGAAAGCATCAAATCCAGCATTAAGTCTTAAAGGCTATAATTACATATAATTCCTCCAAAAAGAAAAAAGTTTCAAGTGGAAATTGAGCTGGGTATATGAGTCTTTAATCACCATTAACTTAAGCGTGTCATTAAAAAATTAAATCAATAATTGTAACCCATCTGATCTCTTCTTTCACTTGGTTATTATTTCATTTAAATATGATCATGGATCTTGAAACTAAAAGTCAACAGCTGGTCAAGGCATCATTTCTTTCAAAGCCTTGTGTGCATAGGTGGAAAGTTGATTCAATCATCACTAGCTAGTCTTTTATAGATAGATCATGGCAAAGTAACTACATCATTCTCTTCGATCTTTTAATTGAATAAAAATATAATTTTTTTGTTTAAACGTTATATCCTCTCTCATATAATGTTTTATGTTTTTATGACCATGTGAAAACTCATTGCCACTAACTCATATGCTAGGTTAATATCTTGCCAGCCAACGGGATAAGTGAATTGAAGCTTGCACTAGACAAGTGAGTTTCAAGAGGTTAATTATGACAATAAACAAATGGAGAAAGATTCATATTTATGACATCTATTAAAAGAAAATCATATGTTGTACGTTATACCACCCTTTGAAGTTTGTTATCATCAGTATTATCTATCTTGCATTTGGGTTTCAAGAGTGATTTTTAAGGGCCTAACGTTACCATCATCATGTGATAATGTAAGGCTTATATATATAGTTCATCTTGACTAATAGGTTAGCAGGTTAACACAACTCTAAAAACATAACGTACCTAATTTATTCACACCCCTCTAAAAAATTGCCTAAGCATATATACATATAAACTTTTATATAATCAGAACCAAAGACGCTTAATATTTTTTTCCTTACCTTCATCTTTATTTGTCCAGACGACTACCGTAATATTGTAAGTTTGATGTCATGGAATTAATCTCAGCGTGCGGACAAAATGACAAATGTCACAAGGGTTTTTTTTTTTGCAATGAAATTCATCGTGCCACTTTGCTTATATTAGTAGCCACATGAAACCATAAACAATTTTGTTTTGGCTTAAAAAGCAAAGACACAAAACAGACTTGTGATATATGGCTCACCAACCAAATGAAGACCGAGGGCGTGAGTCAAAAACACAAACACATGGATGGCACTGAAATATAGGTCAAAGACCCTGAAAGGATTTACATGAAACCCATTGGCACTCTTTATGGGTTATGGTCCTCCACATAGGAGCACATGGTGATAACAATGAAACTTTTGGTGGGTATTGTCTGCTTAACATGATACTCAAGTAAATAAATTACAAATTAACTCGATCATATATAAATTTAAATAGAGAATCCGGATAACGACATAAAACACATGTTCGTAATGCATATCAAATTAGTGTGAGAGAAAATGGAGTCAGTGATAGAAGTGTATTATATACCACAACTAAAAGACTTAAAAGATATGAAATTTTAAGCAACTATCATAATTCTTACTTAAATTTGTTTTGGATACGCAGACATCTCTATATGTATCACCTACACACCCACACTAACTGATTTGTTCCATTGCTAGAGTAACTAACAAATCCTTTACATTTGATCATTTGTTGATCGCATGTTTGAGTAATTAGTTATTTTTTTTAAACATTGTAAGTAATCTAAAATTATGGATTGTGTTATAAGATATGAAAACAAAACAAACATACCCAGTATGTCCTTCATTTTGGAAGACAGAGAGACCGCTTCCAAGATATGAAAGCTGTGGATAGCTGACTGTTTTTATTTTTAGTTTCTAAAATGAATTACTATGAAGCTGTGGATAGCTGACTGTTTTTAATAAAAATGGTCAACATGACTTTGATTTACATCAAATGGAGGGTTTATTTGCAGATGTTAACTGAAAAAATATATTATTTATGCACAATATTTGAACAACAACTAAAATATATCAACATTGATGATTTATTTTAGAGACCCAAAGCAAGTGTTTCTATTTTGGGAAACCATATCTTACACAAACAATACACGCATGCTTTATGTTTACTTGTGATTATTGGGTGGTTATCTTATTTTGTATGTATTTTTCTTCACGTTTAGATTATAAACGTAGTATAGTATTAATTAATGTATTATGCTGAAGTTACAAATTCATACCCAAACATATAATATTTTTTATGTTTTGTTTTAAGTTAGATATATAAAAACTTAGATGGACAACTCTAAAATAAGATTAACCTATCTCTAACTATAACTTGGAACTAAATACAAACCCAATGCAGAGATAAATACCTAATAAAAGCTTACACAAATTAATAATTCAAAAATCCTAATGAAATTACAAAGAAAAATTGATGGTTACGTCCATAAACAACCCAAATGAATTGAATGAATGAATACAAAAAACAATTAATCGTCTAAATTATTATTATTATTGATACTTTTAAGCATATTTTCGATGTTCTGTGACGAGTAATGATCTAACTTGACCCGACCTTTAGATCCATTCATATATCCATTTATATTATTTTGTTGCCTCAACTAAATAAGATACATGAGGTTCTATATGATCATTGATTCAACTACATGTATATCAACATCATTATCATGTGCTTCTTTCTGGCGTCGTACCCATGTTTTAACAAAAAATTTTTATATGTTTTGGTTAGTTAGAAATTGTTTTACATTAACACTTAGGCACGTACGTAAACATTATAATATGTATAAAAGAAGTGAAAAATCAACTCTCGTAGGGCTTATCTTCCTTTGTTCTTGTCATGTATTTGGATTTTTTCACTTTCTAATATTCCCTTTAAAAAAAGCGAAAAACGGAATCAAATCAAATCAAATCAAGCGTTTGATTAGTTTTCTTTTCCTTTTGGTTAAGTAAGGAGCAGCAATCATCAACTTAACATCACACGTTCGCAGGTTATTTCCTTGTTTTAACGTTTCTGTTGCAAGGAAGTTAATTCCCGGTTTGACAAGTCGGACAAACTTTAGGGATCAAATCTAACAAGTGGGTTAGATAGAATTATTGTTAGAGTTAGAGATAAAGTCTAGAAGATTTAAAAGATGTTATCTCCTAGTTTGAATTTCAAACTCTATGTAATCTTATCTCCATGTAGGGAGATCTATAAATACATAACCATGAATAAGGGTTATCTAGAGTTTATTGCTTAAGGTTTTGACTGATTTTCCTTGATCAATAAAACGTGTGATTCAAAGTATTGTGTTGTGTTGATTCTGTGGACTTGAAGTGGTATCAGAGCCTTCAAGCTTCACCTGAATCTGTCTTCATCAAAAAAATTCTGGAAGCAAAGCAACCACTGGTGACATACCGCAGAAGCAAGAAAACAATGACAACTACCACACCAACCGCAGCTGCTCCAACAAAACAAAGCAACCCGACCTCTTTGCAATGCCCCATGCTCACGTCCACAAACTACACAAGCTGGGCTATGAGGATCAAGGCGATATTTTGTGTTCATGGTGTGTGGGAAGCACTCGAACCCACGGAAGGAACACAAGTCGATAGGAAGAAGAATGACATGGCAGTAGCACTCTTGTTCCAGTCGATCCCGGAGAACCAGGTGTTGCAGATCGGAAACTTGAAGACAGCAAAAGACATGTGGGTTGCCATTAAAACGAGGAATTTGGGTGCTGATCGAGTGAGAGAAGCAAGACTAAGAACCCTTATGACAGAGTTTGAGTCATTAAGGATGAAAGAACCAAGTTCCATCGATGAGTTTGCGGGGAAGATCACATGCATAGCCTCAAAGGCCACAACCTTAGGAACCGTAATTGAAGAAACAAAGCTAGTGAAGCGATTCCTTGCCGGACTCCCAAGAACATACATCCACATCGTGGCATCCATCGAACAAATGTTGGATTTAAACACCATGACGTTTGATGATATTGTAGGGCGTCTCAAAGCCTATGAGGAAAGAATTAAGGAGGACGAGAACCATGGAGAGAACCAGGGAAGACTCATGTTTGTAAGATCCGAACACTCAACCAGGGGAAGAGGAAGAGGACGAAACCCCGGCTGGAACCGAAACAAAACTCGAAACAAACCCACTCCAGACACCCGAGGATCCGCTCAACCCACCCAAACCAAAAGTGATGATCGACAGAAACCCAAGGGCAAAGATCGATCTAACATACAGTGTTACAGATGTGATCAGATGGGGCACTTCGCATCAGTTTGTCCAGACAGAAAGAAGAAGCAGGAAGAAACCAACTTTGCAGACACTCAAGAAGAACACGACAATGATCCTGCATTCTTTATGATGATGCATGACGAAGAAGAGATCCTGCTGAACGAAGAAAAGGTTATGCTGAAGCAATGGGGGGGACCAGATCGAGGAAGGGGTGTGGTACCTGGACAATGGAGCTAGCAATCATATGACAGGAAGTAAAGGGTACTTCAGTGAGCTCAACGAGCGAGTTACCGGCAAAGTAAGGTTTGGAGACGACTCCCGGATAGATATAAAAGGTAAAGGGTCGATAATCCTTGAAGGAAAATCCGGAGAACGTGTACTATCAAACGTATACTACATACCAAGTCTCAAAACCAACATAATAAGTCTCGGACAATTGACAGATAGTGAGTATGAAATACTCATGAAACGAGACTTGTTAATGATTCATGATTCCCGTGGAAGGCTTATGATGAAGGTGACGAAAATGAATAACCGCCTGTACAAGATAAATGTAACACCCGGAAGTATGACTTTTTGGTAGGCTATGTGACTGAGCCTCAGTCGCCTGTGATTTATGCGACTGGAGGTCAACCGCATGGCTATTCGGCCGATTGAAGCTCAACCGCACGATTGAAGTTCAACCGCCCGAATGGAGTATGAGCCGCATGGAACATGTGCGATTGGGGTCCAATCGCATAGTGTTTATGCGACTGAAGGTCCAGTCGCCCCTAGACCAGATGCGACTGAGAAGTGGGTATAAAAGGGGAACAGCTCCACTCTCCTCCCATTTTCAGTCGTGGAGAGAGAGAGAGCAGAGGGCGACAGAGAGAAAGAAAGAGGGGAAGGTGCTGCCCGATTGTCGAGAAGCAAGCTAAATCGAAGCTCACCAACTCCTACCTGACAATGTGAGTTCTAGGACCCCTCATTTACATGTTTTCTAACGATTTTGGGGCTGGAAACACATTAAAACCCTATTTTTGAGATAGTGTAAGTTTGACCCATTTGGGTAAAATCATGAGTAATGTGTTCTAGTAAGTAGTAGGACTTGTATATGCTTGTATGATGTCCTAGTATGAATCCCTGAGGCTAGAGAGGGTTGATTTGGGCTAAAAATGGGTTTAAGACGAGTTTGGGTGCGGGGGTTCGCGACTGCTGTTTAGGAAGAACTCCAGTCGCTGCCCAGTTAGGGTTATGCGACTGAAGGGCCATTCGGCCGAATGAGTAACAGTTGATGTCCAATCGTCCGACTGAGACTCAGACGCCCGATTGAGTCTCAATCGCACGATAGGTGATGCGACAGAGGGTTTCGGTCGCATAAGCTCAATCGCAGAGTAGTTCAATCGCACGGTTAAGAGTTAGTCGCATATAACCCAGTCGCATAGTGTCTATGTTAGTTATATTTTTAGTCATTAATTATAGTAATTTTAGGTTGCATTATTGTATATATTCTGCATTAATTGCATGCATTTTTTATAAAATAGAAGTTTTAGTAGGATGGAATCTACTCTTGTATATTTTTGGTTTTTATAGAATAATTAAATGGCTGGAAAAAGGAGGATAAAGATTGAAACTTTAAAACCAAAAAAAGTGGAGAGTTAGTTGGAGGAGGAAGAGAACTTCAAAGATAAAAGGAAGAGGTAGCTTGGAAAAAAAGGGCAGAAAACCATCGACCAAAGAAAAGAAAAGAAAGAAAAAAGGAATCTTGGTGGAGGCTTGGAAGCTAGGAGCTGCAGAAAAGGATCTTCTTTTCCTACTTTTGAAGATCAATTAATTATTGTTGAGGTTTTATTTTTCGTAAGTTTTTGTTTTCATTAACCTAGCCACCATGTCCGGCTAGGGCACTTTTTAGTTCCAACATTAAGGTTTGATTTCTATGTTTTGGTTTGAACTTATGTGAAACGGTTATGAGACGTTTTTATTTTAATGGTTTGTTTGCGTGATTCTTGATCTTAAACCCGGATCCAATCCGGTATATATTAGATTGTTAATAAACCTGATCAACTTATTAATTTTTCTAATAAAGTTCTTCAATTTTTAAAACCCTAATCAAGTTTTAATTTTTGATACAAGGAACAAATAATGTTTTGGGTTTGTCTATGAGTCCAACTTCATTATAGGGTCATTCAATCTAATTAAGCATTCCGAACGGCGTGAGTGTTTAATTATAATTGATACTTCTATCATTGCAACCCGCACGCTAAGATCCGAACGGCGTGAGCTTAGAGTAGCGGGTTGGCTCTAATCAACGAACTGCGATTGATTAGACATCAGATAAAGTGGATATCCGAACGGCGTGATGTCTAGTATCAATACAAATTATTAATTAAAAACAGTCATTGCACCGTAATCGTTAATGATCGTAAGCCAAATCAAATCAAGAAATTACCTTAGTGTTGGAATTAGTTTTCGTATTTGAATTAATTTCACCATTTAATTAACGTCTTTATTAATACCTTTTCAAAATAAAAAAAATACAAAAAAATGTCAACTTTCGTTTTTCTAGCAGAACCTTAACACGGCCGCGTGGAGTTTCCTTTACAGTTTGACACGGCCGTGTCAGCTTGCTGGAACTTTTCATACTTTTTGCTATTTACTTTTAGTTTTAGTTTTTAATTAAAACCCCCCTCTTCTTTAATCCATATCGATCAAAGTAACTGTGCTAAAACATTTTTTGTATAAAATAATTGACCCGTATCCCTGAGGACACGAACCCTACTTACGCTCATACTATTCTTAGTGTGTGTTCGGTAGGTTCACATTTTCATCATTTATTTGCTGGATTCGACACCCAACAAATTGCGTTAATGATCGTAAGCCAAATCAAATCAAGAAATTACCTTAGTGTTGGAATTAGTTTTCGTATTTGAATTAATTTCACCATTTAATTAACGTCTTTATTAATACCTTTTCAAAATAAAAAAAATACAAAAAAATGTCAACTTTCGTTTTTCTAGCAGAACCTTAACACGGCCGCGTGGAGTTTCCTTTACAGTTTGACACGGCCGTGTCAGCTTGCTGGAACTTTTCATACTTTTTGCTATTTACTTTTAGTTTTAGTTTTTAATTAAAACCCCCCTCTTCTTTAATCCATATCGATCAAAGTAACTGTGCTAAAACATTTTTTGTATAAAATAATTGACCCGTATCCCTGAGGACACGAACCCTACTTACGCTCATACTATTCTTAGTGTGTGTTCGGTAGGTTCACATTTTCATCATTTATTTGCTGGATTCGACACCCAACAAATTGGCGCCGTTGCCGGGGATACGGCGATTCTAATCATTTTATGCCAAGATCTTTTCGTACAGGTACACCACTTGAGATTGACTCGGAGATAGAGAAGACCGCAAAGAGGTTAAGGAAACAAGCAAAGCTCCGAGAGAAGTTAGCAAGTTCCTCAACACCCACTGATTCATCTCCAGTCACTAACATTTGGCAAGATATACCCTTGTCAAGTGAATCTGAATCGGACTCTGAAACCGAATCAACACAACCTTCACAAACAACCACCACTCCACCACAATCACCTACCCATCAAGAACCACTCTCACCCGAACCAATCATGGCAGCTCCAGCCGAACAAACCCTTAGACAATAGGCAACCCATGATGTTACCCAACAACCCCTCTGCATAAACTACCCCGCCATGGTGAACTTTGAGCTGAAATCCGGTCTCATCCATTTGCTACCACTCTTTTGGGGCCTTGAGAACGAAGACCCTCACAAGTTTCTCAAGGAATTTCATGTTGTGTGTTCCGGAATGAAGCCACACAATGTTACTGAAGATCAAATCAAGCTTAGGGCATTCCCCTTTGCTATGCAAGATTCGACTAAAGAATGGTTATATTACCTACCACCGGGGTCGGTAAACACATGGACTGATCTTGCAAAACTGTTCTTAGACAAGTACTTCCCGGAAGTCAAAGCCTCTATTCTACGCAAGGAGATCATTGGGATTAAACAAGCAAAAAGAGAAGCTTTGCATACTTATTGGGAAAGATTCAAGAAGTTGTGTGCTCGTTGCCCACAACATGGCATCTCTGAACATCAACTACTTCAATACTTCTGTGAAGGGTTGGCACCATTAGAGAGACGTTTGATAAATGCCTCTAGTGGGGGAGCCTTACTTGATAAAACACCAACCCAAATCAGAGAATTGATAACTTCCATAGCTGAAGATACCAAACATTCCTCACAAGAAGATGGATGGTATGATGATGTACCACGGGCGGTTAAAGAAGTGAGCACTCCTCACATTGAAAGCCAACTTGCTGAATTGACTAAAGCTGTAATGCAACTCACAAAAGGTAAGGAAGCTGAGCAAAAACCTCGAGCGTGTGGAATATGCTTACAATTTGGACACCCCACGGATATGTGTCCCACACTTCAAGAAGATGTTGAAGAGGCACAAGCGATAGGAGGTTATGCGGGGCAGAATTCAAGGTCATATGAACAACCCAGAAATAATCAAAATTGGGGACAACCACCTAATCTTGGTTATCCACAAAGACCCCCACAATTCCATCAAAGACCTCCATTTCAGATGCAAAACAATCAACAAAACTTTCAGCCTCGACAACAACAACAAGCAGGGAACTCAGGGATGTCTTTGGAAGATATTGTCAAGAATCTAGCAACCAACACACACACGTTCCAGCAGGAAACAAAGGCTAGCATCAAGAACTTGGAGCAACAAATAACTCAATTGGCAAACTCGGTGAGCAAGATGGAATCCCAAGGTAAGCTACCCGCACAAACCGAAACAAATCCCAAGCATAATGCTTGTTCAATTACCTTGAGGAGTGGGAAAAGCTATGATGGTCCTGAAATTAAAGAGGAGGAAGAAGAGATCGTGGTTGAGAAGAAAGATGTGGAAAAGAAGGACAAACCAAAATCTGATGAAGTTAAGGCAAAGTACACACCTCCACCTCCATTCCCTTCAAGACTGAAAGGTACACAAAAACAAAGGGAAGAACAAGAGATTATGGAAACATTCCGTAAGGTAGAGGTAAACATACCATTACTTGATGCTATAAAACAAGTTCCAAGATATGCTAAATTTTTAAAAGAACTTTGCACATCTAAGAAAAAGCTTAAAGGTAATGAAACAGTTAAGGTAGGTGAAAATATTTCTGCAGTTTTACAAAAAAGATTACCACCAAAGTGTAAGGATCCGGGTGTCTTTACGGTTCCTTGCAAATTGGGGAATCTTAGCATACCTCGAGCCATGCTCGACCTTGGAGCCTCCATTAACGTCCTACCATATTCTATTTTCAAAACACTTAATGTAGGAGCGTTAAAGAGGACCGGGGTAGTCATTCAATTGGCCGATCGTTCCATAGTATACCCAAAAGGTGTACTAGAGGATGTATTAGTCCAAGTGAATGAGTTGGTATTTCCGGCTGATTTTTATGTTTTAGACATGGAAGATGATGATATCTCGAATTCAAGTTCCATTTTGTTAGGAAGACCATTTTTGAAAACTGCAAAGACAAAAATTGATGTTTATAGTGGCACTCTTTCAATGGAATTCGATGGTGAGGTTATCCATTTTAATATATATGATGCCATGCGATATCCAAGTGATGTTTCTTCTTTGAATTGGTTAGATGTTATTGAACCTTTAACTGATGATTGTTTTGAGTTATCTAACCATGATGTTCTAGCATTGGTGTTAAATAGAAGCATTGATGAAGTAACAGCAAAAGAGCTTACTGAAAAGTTCAAGCTTGGGGAAGAGTTGATGGAAGTAGTAACATTCATGGAGGAACAAAAGAAATCAAGGTATGAACCACAAAAGATGCAACTGCCAATTACTAATCAAAAGCTTCTTCCGTCTATTTTGCAGGCACCCGAGCTCGAACTGAAAACCCTCCCTAATCATCTAAAGTATGCATACCTTGGAGAGAAAGAGACTTTGCCGGTGATCATATCTAATAAGCTGACAAGTGAGGAAGAAGAGGAGTTGGTCAACACACTCAAGCAATATAAGGAAGCAATTGGGTGGACCATAGCTGACATAAAAGGTTTGAGCCCATCACTTTGCATGCACAAGATCCTCATGGAGGAGGATTACAAGCCAACGAGAGAAGCGCAAAGAAGATTGAACCCTCCAATGATGGAGGTTGTGAAGAAGGAGATCCTAAAGTTGCTAAATGCGGGTATGATCTACCCTATTTCCGATAGCAAATGGGTAAGCCCCGTGCAAGTTGTGCCTAAGAAAACGGGTATAACTGTGACTGAAAACGAACAAGGTGAATTGGTCCCCACTCGTGTCCAAAACGGGTGGAGGGTGTGTATTGACTATAGAAGGCTAAACGCCTCAACTCGAAAGGACCACTTTCCATTGCCGTTTATAGATCAAATGTTGGAAAGACTAGCAGGTAAGTCTCATTATTGTTGCCTAGATGGGTATTCTGGTTTTCATCAAATACCCGTTGCACCGGAGGACCAAGAGAAAACAACGTTTACGTGTCCTTTTGGCACGTTTGCATACCGGCGGATGCCCTTTGGGCTTTGCAATGCGCCCGCCACGTTCCAAAGGTGTATGGTAAGCATATTTCTGATTATGTTGAAGAGATAATTGAAGTATTTATGGACGATTTCACCGTATATGGAAATTCTTTTAAAGAATGTTTGGAAAACTTGACTAAGATCTTAAAAAGATGCATTGAGACTAATCTTGTTTTAAATTATGAGAAATGTCATTTCATGGTTGATCAAGGTCTTATTTTAGGTCATGTTGTCTCTTCAAAAGGTTTAGAGGTTGATAAAGCAAAAATTGATGTTATTAGATCTTTACCTTACCCTAATAGTGTGCACGAAGTGCGTTCTTTTCTTGGTCATGCAGGATTTTACCGAAGATTTATCAAGGATTTTTCTAAGATAACAAGACCAATGTGTGAGCTTCTACAAAAAGATGTAGAATTTGTGTTTTCCGAAGCATGCAAGCAAGCCTTTGATACCTTGAAGAAGTCATTGGTTAGTGCACCGATAATCCAACCGCCGGATTGGAGTTTACCATTCGAGATCATGTGTGATGCAAGCAATCATGCCGTAGGAGCGGTATTGGGTCAAAGGAAGGATCGAGTGCCACATGTGATCTATTATGCTTCAAGAACTTTAGACCATGCTCAAAGCAACTACTCAACCACGGAAAAAGAGCTTTTAGCTATTGTTTTTGCTTTAGAGAAATTTAGACAATATTTATTGGGTACTAAAGTAATTGTATATTCTGATCATGCAGCTTTGAGGTACCTCATGACTAAAAAGGATGCCAAGCCAAGACTTATCAGATGGGTGCTCTTACTTCAAGAATTCGACTTGGAAATCAGAGACAAAAGTGGAAAGGAAAACCTTGTGGCGGATCACCTAAGTAGGATCATAAACAATGAGGAACCAATGCCCTTAAATGACTCATTCCCGGACGAACATCTATTTGCTGCTCAAATCACCACTCCTTGGTATGCCGATATTGTAAACTACAAAGTGGCAAATACTTTTCCCTTCGATCTCTCCCGTGCTCAAAAGGATAAGATAAAAAGGGAAGCAAGAAGATATGTTTGGGATGAACCGTACCTTTGGAAGTATTGCGCCGATCAAGTGATAAGAAGATGCGTCGACATGAGTGAGGTACCTTCTATTCTAGAATTTTGTCACTCACAAGCTTGTGGAGGGCACTTTGGTCCAAAACGGACAGCACATAAGGTACTCGATTCTGGTTTTTATTGGCCAAGCATATTTCTTGATTCATATATGTTTTGCAAATCTTGTGAACGATGCCAGAAAACAGGTAGTTTAAAAGCTAAAGATCAAATGCCCCTCACCCCCATTCATGTATGTGAAATCTTTGATGTATGGGGCATTGATTTTATAGGTCCCTTCCCATCATCGTTTGGTAACATTTACATATTGTTAGCCGTGGATTACGTATCTAAATGGGTAGAGGCAAAAGCCACAAGGACTAACGATGCTAAGGTTGTTTCAGGTTTTGTGAAAGCTAATATATTTAGCAGGTTTGGCGTGCCAAGGGCATTCATAAGTGATAGAGGATCACACTTTTGCAACAAAACGATCGAAGCACTTTTCAAGAAATATGGCGTTACACATCGGGTGTCAACGGCTTACCATCCACAAACAAATGGTCAAGCCGAGATTTCTAACCGGGAGATAAAGTCGATACTTGAAAAGACGGTTAACCCAAATCGTAAAGATTGGAGCTTGCGTTTGGACGATGCATTGTGGGCATATCGTACTGCCTACAAAACACCCATAGGTATGTCACCTTTTCGTCTTGTATATGGAAAGGCTTGTCATCTTCCAGTTGAATTAGAGCATAAGGCCTTTTGGGCCATTAAGCAATTCAATATGATGATCGACGAAGCCGGGGTTTACCGTAAGTTACAAATTCAAGAGTTGGAGGAAATTCGTAACGATGCTTTTGAGAACTCTAGAATTTACAAAGACAAAACCAAAGCATATCATGATAAGGTAAACTCGCGAAAATCTTTCAGCGTAGGTCAAAAGGTTTTGTTATTCTCATCAAAGCTCAAGTTATTTCCTGGAAAATTACGATCCCGCTGGGTCGGACCATTTTTGATTACTAATGTTTTTGCTCATGGTGCAGTGGAAATTACAAGTGAGAAAACAGGGAAAACGTTCAAAGTGAACGGGCATAGGCTAAAATTGTTTTATGAAGGATTCCAAAAAGAAAAAGGTGATTTGATGGGATTGGGGGATCCAAATTACGAGAATTAAAAGAAAAAAAAAGGATTACGTCTAGCCAAAGACGTTAAAGAAAGGCGCTATGCGGGAGGCAACCCGTATTTCGTTTGTTTTATTTATTTTTTTTTTTTTCTCTTTTCCTTTTTATAAAAAAAAAATTAAAATTGAAGGGGGTAGTGTCAAATGTTCTCAAACAACAAGTTAAAAACGACCACGTCAAAAATATTTGACAAAATTTAATAAAAAACAGACGTGTCAGAATTTTGTTTAACTTAGAAATTCCAGAACGTTAACACGGCCGCGTTAGCCCTAACACGACCGTGTCAAGCTGCTGTCTAATTTAAACAAGAAAGAAATAGGGGAACTCCATGACCAAGGGGCCATGCTACGCCTCATGTATGTTCATCAGCAGGAAATGGGTCGCGCGATCTCTGCCTTACACGAGCTCCACGTTGGACAACCTCCCCGTCCACCCAGTCCACCACCTCAATAAGTTTCATCCTACTCTCTACTCCAAGCCTCGAGGACGATGCTGAATTAAAAGCTTGGGGAGAGGTAATTTTCATTTTTTTAGTCATTCGATTACGTACTGCATTTAGGATTGCACTGCATTTAGTTTATCATTGTCATGCTAGTATTAGGACTGCATATAGTTAATCATAGGTTAGGTTTGCAAAAAAAAAAAAAAAAAAAAAAAAAAAAAAAAAAAAAAAAGGATAACACCTCCGTAGCCTTGGGAAAGAGTTAGGGGAATAACATGAAAAATGATATTACCTTTTATTATGCCAATCGTAGGTTGCGTGCACAAATAGATTTATGGTAATAAATAGACAAGATGTGCTCCGTTATGCTAGTGCCCTTTGTTCTCGGGTTTACAAAGATAAACACTTAACAGCCATGTGTGCCTAATGTCAATCTGATCACATAAGGAGACTGAGACCTAGCAAAAATAGGTTGAGAGCCGAGTCCAAATAAATAATAAAAAAAAAAAAAAACCAAAAAAAAAAAAAAAAAAAAAAAAACAAAAAAAAAAAAAAAAAAAAAGGAACGGAGAGAAATAGTCCTGATGAATAAGCCGCAATAATGGCAAGGCAAAAAAATATATATATATTTGCGATCTCGTGTGGTGAAAAATTGACCACGTGCTCTCTATAGTCCTTGAGGTTAGGAAGGTTTCCACCGTGTGAAGAAAGGCGTTGGCACTAAAATGAGTAATTTAATACGGCTTAATTGATATGAAACGATAAATCCGGAACATAAGGGTTAGAGGACCATGACTTGCAAATTGGGCACATTTGTTTATAAAAGAATTCTTGAAAATCCAATTTGTCCACGACAACTGAAAATTAGCATAATAAGATGATTTCATACTCTTACTTCTTGCACGAGGCTAAGGTTGGTGTTGTCAAATTCCTAATTATATAACTATGAGTTCTCTTTTCACTCTTCGGGTTGTTTCTAGTCTTGACTTCCTTGAGGACAAGGAAAGGTTTAAGCTTGGGGAGATTTTGTTAGTTATATTTTTAGTCATTAATTATAGTAATTTTAGGTTGCATTATTGTATATATTCTGCATTAATTGCATGCATTTTTTATAAAATAGAAGTTTTAGTAGGATGGAATCTACTCTTGTATATTTTTGGTTTTTATAGAATAATTAAATGGCTGGAAAAAGGAGGATAAAGATTGAAACTTTAAAACCAAAAAAAGTGGAGAGTTAGTTGGAGGAGGAAGAGAACTTCAAAGATAAAAGGAAGAGGTAGCTTGGAAAAAAAGGGCAGAAAACCATCGACCAAAGAAAAGAAAAGAAAGAAAAAAGGAATCTTGGTGGAGGCTTGGAAGCTAGGAGCTGCAGAAAAGGATCTTCTTTTCCTACTTTTGAAGATCAATTAATTATTGTTGAGGTTTTATTTTTCGTAAGTTTTTGTTTTCATTAACCTAGCCACCATGTCCGGCTAGGGCACTTTTTAGTTCCAACATTAAGGTTTGATTTCTATGTTTTGGTTTGAACTTATGTGAAACGGTTATGAGACGTTTTTATTTTAATGGTTTGTTTGCGTGATTCTTGATCTTAAACCCGGATCCAATCCGGTATATATTAGATTGTTAATAAACCTGATCAACTTATTAATTTTTCTAATAAAGTTCTTCAATTTTTAAAACCCTAATCAAGTTTTAATTTTTGATACAAGGAACAAATAATGTTTTGGGTTTGTCTATGAGTCCAACTTCATTATAGGGTCATTCAATCTAATTAAGCATTCCGAACGGCGTGAGTGTTTAATTATAATTGATACTTCTATCATTGCAACCCGCACGCTAAGATCCGAACGGCGTGAGCTTAGAGTAGCGGGTTGGCTCTAATCAACGAACTGCGATTGATTAGACATCAGATAAAGTGGATATCCGAACGGCGTGATGTCTAGTATCAATACAAATTATTAATTAAAAACAGTCATTGCACCGTAATCGTTAATGATCGTAAGCCAAATCAAATCAAGAAATTACCTTAGTGTTGGAATTAGTTTTCGTATTTGAATTAATTTCACCATTTAATTAACGTCTTTATTAATACCTTTTCAAAATAAAAAAAATACAAAAAAATGTCAACTTTCGTTTTTCTAGCAGAACCTTAACACGGCCGCGTGGAGTTTCCTTTACAGTTTGACACGGCCGTGTCAGCTTGCTGGAACTTTTCATACTTTTTGCTATTTACTTTTAGTTTTAGTTTTTAATTAAAACCCCCCTCTTCTTTAATCCATATCGATCAAAGTAACTGTGCTAAACATTTTTTGTATAAAATAATTGACCCGTATCCCTGAGGACACGAACCCTACTTACGCTCATACTATTCTTAGTGTGTGTTCGGTAGGTTCACATTTTCATCATTTATTTGCTGGATTCGACACCCAACAGTCTAGTCGTACGGA
The DNA here is from genome assembly GCA_024085815.1 of Flaveria linearis. Taxonomy (NCBI): domain Eukaryota; kingdom Viridiplantae; phylum Streptophyta; class Magnoliopsida; order Asterales; family Asteraceae; genus Flaveria; species Flaveria linearis. Next base: position 8,084,721 of record CM044002.1, read on the forward strand.
AGGAAGTTCAATCGCACGTTTGAGTACCCATTCGCATGAGTAGCCCAATCGCATGACCCAGTCGCATGGAGGACATGCGACTGGTGGTAGTTCAGTCGCCCGGACAGGGCTGATGTGAGTGAATGTAGAAGTGTATGTATGATGTATGTATGCTAGTATGATGTATGTATGTTAGTGTGATGTTGCCATGATAAATGGTGAATACTGATGATATGTAAGTATGTATGTTCCTTATATATATGTGTTTTATCTTTAATAACTTTACGTGAATGAATGAACGAAAGAAAAGAATATATTAAGAACGTAAAGTGAAAGATAATGAAAGAAGGAACATGATGAATGAATGCATGCATTAATGAAAGGAAGTAAGAAAGGCTTGCAAGCAAATGAAGGAGGTGCACACCCCTGGCAGGTGTTAGCTCAACGGTGTACGGGTTAGCTACCCGAAGGATGTACATCGGGTCAATCATTGAGATTGATAATGAGGTGAGCAACTTCGTGTTGCAAGAGACTCGGTTAGCAGGCAATCATAAGATTGTCACTGAGGTGAGCAGTCGCGCACTGCAAGAGACTCGGCTAACGTATGTTAGTAGTGAAGTAAAAGATAAGTGGTGCATGTATCTACCCCAGGTGACTGGATCAGTTTTGTGCACAACGTTCGTGGCTAACCACCACAGGTCCAGCACCAGTAGTATGTATGATGAAAGTGGGGTATTGTACATGTCACCGAATGTAACGAACGTTCGAACGAAAGTAAAGAAAGTAAGAATGAATGTAATGAATGTTCGAACGTAAGTAATGAATGTAAGAAATGAAAGTAAAGTACGTACGCAAGTACGTGAAGTATGTATGTATGAAAGTAGATGAGAATGATGAAGAGTACACGAATGAAAGTAGGTAATGAATGATGAGAAAATAATAATATTATCTACGTGTACGTATGATGTGTGAACACATATATGAAAGAGCAGTTAATGAGAATGAAAGTATGTTTTATTATAAAACTAGAACTCACTCAGCAACGCTGACTTTTATGTGTTTTCCAGTTCGCAGGTAGTGTTGCTGAGGATGGCACGAGGCGACTACTCAGCTCTTTTGGGATGGCATTCACTTTTTGATTATGCTGCAACGTCATGCGTTGTGGGCCATAACGCACGCAACTCATCACGTTGCATGCCATTACGAGATTTCTTGAGTATTCCCCTAAAAGGGATTATTTAAGGAATCTTCTTTAGATTTTGATAAGTTCGCCACGCATTGGAAGCGTGCGCGAAGCACATGCAACGAAATATGTTGCATGATAGTGTCAAGAATATTCCGTCAGGGTTCCGATGTACGGAATTACCTAAGGAATATTCTTTAGTATAAAAATATAATTTTTATGTTTTTGAACTTAATATCTCCTCTAGAGGTCGCTGTATGATCCTATGAGGAGAAACAAAGTAGAGAAAGCTGTATTTTGTAATCGAGTCAATGATGTAATGACTTTTACGAATGAATGAGAATGTATATAATTTATCATTTCCGCTTCGTATTTTATGATTATATACATTATGTACGTTATATGTGCGATGAAGAACCAACAGTAAGGTGCCCGGTGAGCGGGGCCTTACAAGTTGGTATCAGAGCCAAAGTTTAAGTAAAATGGGTAAATTTTCATAATAAACCTAAACTTAAACTGAGAATGGGACAGGGAGAATAAGAATGCCATCTGAGTAGTCGCGTGCCATCAGGTATTTTTCTTAAAAGATTAACTGGTATTATGTGCGCTTGTTATGTGAATGATGTGTACTGTTAGACTGAGATACTAATGTAGTCAGGATAGGTGATGCTCGGGGTACGAAGAGTAGAGTAAGTGGCTAATCACAACTGGCCACTGTAATTAGGGACTTACTGTACTTAACATAAACTGAGCTATTTCCTTGAATGACCGTGTTGGTGTTTTAATCTTTCAGTGTGATAGAAGATGGTCGGTGATAGATCATCTGATGCTTCCCGTGATGGTGAACGTGGTGATGAGCCGCGTATCACGCGAGGAAGATCTAGGAAAGAGAAAGTAGTTCGTGAGGAGAACGAGATCCCTCACCAGGAAGAGACGGACGAAAGCGCCAAGTTGAGAGCCTCGGTAAAAGAGGCAGTGATTGAGGAAGTGCACCAGGTTATGCAGACGATTTTACCGACTGTAATGACCGAAGCGATAAAGGCAGTAAGAGAGGAGGATAGACGAGGGAGGAGACGGTCCTCCGGTAGACAGCAACAGACAGAGGCAGAAACGGTATTGTCTGATGACGAGGAGGAAGAGGAGGAAGAACAGGTTAGGGGGACAGCCCGGGGTTGTGATTACGGGAAATTTATGAGATGCAAGCCTCCGACTTTTGATGGTTCAGGTACGGCTGCTGATGCTCACCAATGGGTGAGAGAGATGGAGGCGGTCCTTGATATCAGTGACTGCCAGGAGGATAAAAAGGTGAAGTTTGCTACCCACTCGTTTACGGGGACGGCATTGTGCTGGTGGGACAATATTGTCCAGGCCGAGGGTAGCAGGGCCATTGGGAAAATGAAGTGGTCTGAATTGAAGAGAATAGTGATCGAGGAGTTTAGTCCTCGTCGAGAGATGGACAGAGTTGAGAGAGAGTTCCTGCAGTTGGAAGCGGGAACGATGACCCACCAACAATACACGACCAAGTTCAACGACATGGCACGGTTGGTGCCAGAGCAAGTGACGCCGGTGTCTCGCAAGATTAACCGGTATATTCAGGGGTTGCCAGCCGAAATTCGTTGGCATTTGATTTCCGCCCGACCCAGTACTTTCAGGTCGGCGGTGGATTTAGCTGGGAGGTTGTACGATGAACGGGCTGCGGTGGTGAAATCTGAGGGTAGTAAGAAGGGAAGTGATGAGAGGAAGTGGCGGGGAAAGAGGTTTGGTCGGGGTGATACTTCGACAAGTAGTAAGAAGGCACGGGTTGATGAACGCCGTGTAGTCGTGACAAGTGCAGGATCGAGAAAGTGTGGGAAGTGTGGGCGAGAGCACGGTGGTGAGTGCAGATGGGGGCTGAATGTATGTTTCAAGTGTGGAAAGTCCGGACATATGGCCAAGGAGTGTAAAGCGATGAGGTGCTATAACTGTGGGGAAAGTGGTCATATGAATAAAGACTGCAAGAAGCCGAGATCTGAGGGTTCCGGCGTGAAGAAGACAGGGGGTGAAGGGTCGAAAGCGAGCGCCAGAGCATTCACGATGACGCAGGAAGAGGCGAGGACGGACCCTGATGTAGTGTCCGGTACGTTTCTGGTGAACCAAACTTTAGCCTCTGTATTATTTGATTCGGGTGCCAGTAGGAGTTTTATTTCTGCTGCATTTTGTGCCAAATTGCCCGTTAGTAGTAGACGTGTGGATGTACCGTTTGATGTAGAGACTGCTATAGGTAAGACCACCAGGGTTTCGGAGGTAATTGAGGGTTGCAATGCAGAACTGGAGGGTCACAAATTCCCAGTTAAACCCTTTGTGATGACGTTAGGTGGTTTCGATTTGGTGCTTGGAATGGATTGGTTGGCAGATTTCGAGGCGAACATTGTGTGTCGCAAGAAGATGATCAGTTTGACAGCGCCTGACGGTAGTCCAGTGACAGTTTATGGGGATCGGGTTACTACGATTCCGAAAGTGATCTCAATGGCAGTGGCGGGGAAATGTATGAGGCGTGGATGTAACGCCTATTTATGTTATGTGAAAGATGTAGAGAAGCCAGCACCACAACTGTCTGATGTTCCGGTTGTGTGCGATTTCCCAGACGTGTTCCCGGAAGACTTATCGGGATTGCCACCTGACAGAGAGATCGAGTTTCAGATTGATTTAGTACCAAGCGCCCAACCTGTAGCCAAAGCACCATACCGATTGGCCCCGACAGAGATGAAAGAGTTGATGGAGCAGTTACAAGAGCTGTTGGATAAGGGGTTTATTCGACCGAGTATCTCACCTTGGGGTGCTCCGGTCCTGTTTGTAAAGAAGAAGGACGGTAGTATGAGGATGTGCATCGACTACCGCGAGCTGAATAAGCTGACAGTAAAGAACAGATACCCCTTGCCGAGGATCGACGACTTGTTTGATCAACTTCAGGGTGCTAGTTGGTTTTCACGTATAGATCTTCGATCAGGCTACCATCAACTGAAGGTGAAGGAGCAGGATATCCCTAAAACAGCTTTTCGTACGCGCTACGGTCATTATGAGTTCCTCGTTATGTCATTTGGTCTGACCAACGCGCCAGCTGCTTTTATGGACCTGATGAATAGGGTGTGCCGGCCGATGTTGGATAAATCAGTGATTGTATTCATTGATGACATCTTGATTTATTCAAAGAGTGAGACTGAGCATGCCGGTCACATTCGTGAAGTTCTGGAGACGTTGAGAAGGGAGAAATTGTATGCAAAATTCTCCAAGTGCGCTTTTTGGTTGCGTGAAGTTCAATTCTTGGGTCATGTAGTAAATCCGGACGGGATTATGGTCGATCCGGCGAAAGTGGAAGCAGTTATGCAATGGAAATCTCCGAAGACGCCATCCGAGATCCGTAGTTTCTTGGGTTTGGCGGGTTACTACCGAAGGTTTATCCAAGACTTTTCCAAAATTGCTTCTCCACTGACAAAGTTGACCCGGAAGGATGTGAAATTTGTGTGGGGTCAAGCTCAAGAGAAGGCGTTTGAAGAACTGAAGACGAGATTGACCCAAGCTCCAGTATTGGCGTTACCCGAGGGGAGTGAAGATTTGGTGGTTTATTCTGATGCCTCCTACTCGGGGTTGGGGTGTGTATTAATGCAGAGAGGAAAGGTGATAGCCTATGCATCCCGACAGCTGAAAGTTCATGAGGTTAATTACCCTACTCATGACCTGGAGCTCGCAGCTGTGGTTTTCGCGTTAAAGATCTGGCGGCACTACTTGTATGGGACGAAGTGCACCATCTTCACGGACCACAAAAGCTTGAAGTACTTCTTCGAGCAAAGAGATCTGAATATGAGGCAACGGCGATGGTTGGAGCTTATAAAAGACTATGATTGCGAGATCCATTACCATCCGGGCAAAGCCAACGTGGTGGCGGATGCCCTTAGCCGAAAGGAGAGGCCCGAGCCAATTCGAGTGAAGGCGTACCAGCTAATCATGACCTCCGACGTGATGAAACAGGTCAAAGAGTTCCAAGATGAGGCTTTGAAAGACGAACATCTTAACTCTGAACGAATGAGAGGTCTGGTCGCGGAACTGGGTGAGAACACAACGGGTGCTAGAACTCGGTTTGGGCGTATGTGGATTCCTCGTCTTGGGGATCTACGAATGAAGATTTTGGATGAAGCTCATAAGTCTCGATACTCCATTCATCCCGGCGCCACCAAGATGTACCAAGATATGAAGAAAGATTATTGGTGGCCGGGTATGAAACGCGATGTGGTGGAGTATGTGAGTAAATGCCTCACGTGTTTGCAAGTGAAGGCGGAGCACCAGAAGCCGTATGGAAAGATCCAACCGTTGGACATACCGGAATGGAAGTGGGAACACATCACCATGGATTTTATCACAAAGCTGCCACGTACCCGAAAGGGTATGATACGATCTGGGTGATTGTGGATCGATTGACGAAGAGTGCTCACTTCTTACCGATACGGGAGACATATTCGTCCGAGAAGTTGGCTGATCTTTTCATCAAAGAAATTGTGACTCGTCACGGTGTACCGGTGTCGATTGTGTCTGATCGCGACACCCGGTTTACATCTAAATTTTGGAAGAAATTCCACGATGCTATGGGGACGAGATTGCATATTAGCACGGCTTATCATCCTCAAACTGATGGTCAGTCTGAAAGGACCATTCAGACCTTGGAGGACATGCTCCGAGCGTGTGTTATTGACTTCGGGGGAAGTTGGGATGACCATCTACCGTTAGCCGAGTTCTCATACAACAACAGTTATCATGCCAGTATCGGCATGCCACCCTATGAGATGCTATACGGTAGGAGATGCAGGACACCCGTCTGTTGGGGTGATATTGGTCAGAAAGAATTGGGAAGCGTCGAAGTGGTAGAGGCTATGACTGAGAAGCTCGAAAGAATTAAAACTTACATGAAGGCGGCCAAAGACCGACAAAAATCGTATGCCGACAAACGACGCAGACCGATTGAGTTCCAGGTGGGAGATCGTGTGATGTTGAAGGTCTCACCTTGGAAAGGGATCATCCGATTCCGGAAGGGGGTAAGTTGAGTCCGCGATATATAGGCCCTTTCCGAATCATTGCTCGAGTAGGAGAGGTGGCCTATAGGTTAGATTTGCCAGATGAACTAAGTGGAATCCACCCGACTTTCCACGTGTCTCATTTGAGGAAGTGTTTGGCGGACGAAGACATGGTCGTTCCACTGGATGATATCGAAGTAGACGAAAAGCTCAATTATGTAGAGCAACCAGTGGCGATTATCGATCGCAAAGAGAAGAGGTTGAGAAATAAAGTGGTTCCCCTTGTGCGTGTACAGTGGCGGCACAGGAAGGGATCCGAGTCGACGTGGGAAACCGAAGAAGAAATGAGGCAGCATTACCCACGATTGTTCGAAGAGTAACAGGTTTCGGGGACGAAACCTAAAATAAGGGGGGTGGACTTGTAACACCCGGAAGTATGACTTTTGGTAGGCTATGCGACTGAGCCTCAGTCGCCTGTGATTTATGCGACTGGAGGTCAACCGCATGGCTATTCGGCCGATTGAAGCTCAACCGCACGATTGAAGTTCAACCGCCCGAATGGAGTATGAGCCGCATGGAACATGTGCGATTGGGGTCCAATCGCATAGTGTTTATGCGACTGAAGGTCCAGTCGCCCCTGGACCAGATGCGACTGAGAAGTGGGTATAAAAGGGGAACAGCTCCACTCTCCTCCCATTTTCAGTCGTGGAGAGAGAGAGAGCAGAGGGCGACAGAGAGAAAGAAAGAGGGGAAGGTGCTGCCCGATTGTCGAGAAGCAAGCTAAATCGAAGCTCACCAACTCCTACCTGACAATGTGAGTTCTAGGACCCCTCATTTACATGTTTTCTAACGATTTTGGGGCTGGAAACACATTAAAACCCTATTTTTGAGATAGTGTAAGTTTGACCCATTTGGGTAAAATCATGAGTAATGTGTTCTAGTAAGTAGTAGGACTTGTATATGCTTGTATGATGTCCTAGTATGAATCCCTGAGGCTAGAGAGGGTTGATTTGGGCTAAAAATGGGTTTAAGACGAGTTTGGGTGCGGGGGTTCGCGACTGCTGTTTAGGAAGAACTCCAGTCGCTGCCCAGTTAGGGTTATGCGACTGAAGGGCCATTCGGCCGAATGAGTAACAGTTGATGTCCAATCGTCCGACTGAGACTCAGACGCCCGATTGAGTCTCAATCGCACGATAGGTGATGCGACAGAGGGTTTCGGTCGCATAAGCTCAATCGCAGAGTAGTTCAATCGCACGGTTAAGAGTTAGTCGCATATAACCCAGTCGCATAGTGTCTAGTCGTACGGAAGGAAGTTCAATCGCACGTTTGAGTACCCATTCGCATGAGTAGCCCAATCGCATGACCCAGTCGCATGGAGGACATGCGACTGGTGGTAGTTCAGTCGCCCGGACAGGGCTGATGTGAGTGAATGTAGAAGTGTATGTATGATGTATGTATGCTAGTATGATGTATGTATGTTAGTGTGATGTTGCCATGATAAATGGTGAATACTGATGATATGTAAGTATGTATGTTCCTTATATATATGTGTTTTATCTTTAATAACTTTACGTGAATGAATGAACGAAAGAAAAGAATGTATTAAGAACGTAAAGTGAAAGATAATGAAAGAAGGAACATGATGAATGAATGCATGCATTAATGAAAGGAAGTAAGAAAGGCTTGCAAGCAAATGAAGGAGGTGCACACCCCTGGCAGGTGTTAGCTCAACGGTGTACGGGTTAGCTACCCCGAAGGATGTACATCGGGTCAATCATTGAGATTGATAATGAGGTGAGCAACTTCGTGTTGCAAGAGACTCGGTTAGCAGGCAATCATAAGATTGTCACTGAGGTGAGCAGTCGCGCACTGCAAGAGACTCGGCTAACGTATGTTAGTAGTGAAGTAAAAGATAAGTGGTGCATGTATCTACCCCAGGTGACTGGATCAGCTTTGTGCACAACGTTCGTGGCTAACCACCACAGGTCCAGCACCAGTAGTATGTATGATGAAAGTGGGGTATTGTACATGTCACCGAATGTAACGAACGTTCGAACGAAAGTAAAGAAAGTAAGAATGAATGTAATGAATGTTCGAACGTAAGTAATGAATGTAAGAAATGAAAGTAAAGTACGTACGCAAGTACGTGAAGTATGTATGTATGAAAGTAGATGAGAATGATGAAGAGTACACGAATGAAAGTAGGTAATGAATGATGAGATAATAATAATATTATCTACGTGTACGTATGATGTGTGAACACATATATGAAAGAGCAGTTAATGAGAATGAAAGTATGTTTTATTATAAAACTAGAACTCACTCAGCAACGCTGACTTTTATGTGTTTTCCAGTTCGCAGGTAGTGTTGCTGAGGATGGCACGAGGCGACTACTCAGCTCTTTTGGGATGGCATTCACTTTTTGATTATGCTGCAACGTCATGCGTTGTGGGCCCATAACGCACGCAACTCATCACGTTGCATGCCATTACGAGATTTCTTGAGTATTCCCCTAAAAGGGATTATTTAAGGAATCTTCTTTAGATTTTGATAAGTTCGCCACGCATTGGAAGCGTGCGCGTAGCACATGCAACGAAATATGTTGCATGATAGTGTCAAGAATATTCCGTCAGGGTTCCGATGTACGGAATTACCTAAGGAATATTCTTTAGTATAAAAATATAATTTTTATGTTTTTGAACTTAATATCTCCTCTAGAGGTCGCTGTATGATCCTATGAGGAGAAACAAAGTAGAGAAAGCTGTATTTTGTAATCGAGTCAATGATGTAATGACTTTTACGAATGAATGAGAATGTATATAATTTATCATTTCCGCTGTGTATTTTATGATTATATACATTATGTACGTTATATGTGCGATGAAGAACCAACAGTAAGGTGCCCGGTGAGCGGGGCCTTACAATAAAGCTGAACATAGGCCGCCCCAAGTGTCTGCATGCAAACATCAAGGAAGAAGAATGGCTTTGGCATGCACGCCTAGGCCACATTAGCTTGATACATTGAGAACAATGAAAAACAAGAATGCAGCTGATGGTCTACCCAATATTACCCATGGAACTCACCTCTGTGATTCCTGCATCATGGGAAAACAGACCTGAAGCAACTTCCCCACCGCCACATCCTACCGATCAACAGAGCCGCTCGACATGATATTCGGAGACTTGTGCGGCCCCATAAGCCCACCTACATTGGGTGGCAACAGGTATATCTTTGTGATAATAGATGACTTCTCGAGATACATGTGGTCATACTTTCTTAAGACAAAGGACCAAGCTTATGAAACCTTCAAACATTTCAAAGCTACAGTCGAGAACGAAAAGAAAGTAAAGATCAGGGTGTTTAGAACAGATCGGGGCGGAGAATTCAACTCGCTAGAGTTTACAAAGTTCTGTGAACAACACGGAATTACATGACAGCTAACGGCACCTTACTCCCCCCAGCAGAACGGCATCGTGGAACGAAGAAACAGGACCCTCATGGGCATGACTCGAAGCATGATGAAGGCCAAAGATGTTCCTAACTACCTATGGGGAGAAGGAGTACGACATGCTACGTATATTATCAACCGAACCTTGACTCGCGCCCTTAAAGACATTACACCATATGAAGCCTACAAAGGAAGAAACCGAGTATTGCACATCTCAGAATCTTTGGAGAAATTGCATATGCAAAAGTACAGTTACCAAACTTGAAGAAGCTAGAAGACCGATCAAAGAAGCTCGTGTATATAGGAGTGGAACCGGGGTCAAAAGCTCATCGATTATATGACCCATCTGATCACAAGCTAGTAATTAGTAGGGATGTCACATTCGATGAAGATGGAAAATGGCCCTGGAATGATACCATGCACACGACATAAGGAGGAGAAAAGGCGGGTACTTTTATGATGTACATACCAAACGGAGACCCAGACACATGGGCCGAGAACACATCTCATGATGTTAGCGAAACCACACAAAGCGAGACCTATAACGAGAACACCGCTGCCCAGTCTAGTGGGATCATTGGTCAAGGCCCTGTTGGATTAGACATACAAGACAATGAGGAGAATGTGAATCAACCTCAACCTAAAACTAGCTTAAGAAGATCTGCAAGAACCACAACTCTACCAAGACGATTTCAAGATTATATACTCGAAACCGATGGAACAAATCACGAACAAGGCGAAGAAGGTGCAGATCACGAGCTACTCCTAACACTTGATGATGAACCAAGGACGTTTCATGAAGCAAAGACAAACAAGGAATGGGTTCACGCAATGAAAGAAGAAATAAAATCCATAGAGAAAAACAATACTTGGAGGCTAACAGATCCACCTACCGGGGTAAAACCCATCGGATTGAAGTGGCTATACAAATTGAAGAGGAATCCCGATGGAACGATTAACAAGTATAAGGCACGACTTGTGGCAAAGGGATACGTTCAACAACAAGGTATCGACTTCGAGGAGGTGTTTGCCCCGGTTGCCCGTATAGAAACAGTGAGACTCCTAATTGCATTGGCTGCAATTAGGGGGTGGGAGATTCATCATCTAGACGTTAAAACCGCGTTTTTAAACGGAGAGTTGAACGAGGAAGTTTATGTTGAACAGCCGGACGGGTTCAAGCAAGCCGGAAGGAAACAAAGGTATACAAACTGTCAAAAGCTCTCTACGGTTTGAAGCAAGCACCCCACGCATGGAACCTGAAACTGGATGGCGTTCTTAAGAAACTGAACTTTCATAGATGTCTTCACGAGCAAGCTGTGTATCGGAAGATTTTCTCAAGTTCATTGCTCATCATCGGAGTTTACGTGGTTGATCTCATCATTACCGGCTCAAACAAGGATGATATACTTGAATTTAAAAATCAAATGGCAAAGATGTTTGAGATGAGTGATCTGGGTAGGTTAACTTACTACTTGGGAATTGAAGTAAAACAAAGTAGTATGGGTGTGGAGTTAAAACAAGAAAGATATGCATTGAAACTTCTAACTGAAGCAGGGCTCGTGGAATGCAACCAAAATCAGTGCCCAATGGAACCAAGCATCAAACTTGATAAAGATGAAGACGGAACCGAAGTTGATGCTACTGATTATCGAAGGAAGGTAGGATGTCTTTGTTATTTGCTGCATACAAGACCTGAATTAACATATTCAGTTGGAGTATTGAGTTGTTATCTTCAAACTCCAAAAGAATCTCACTTGGCAGCAGTCAAACAAATTTTGCGGTATATAAAGGGAACAATGACACATGGGTTATATTACAAACGAGGTGGAAAGTTAGTGATAACCGGCTTTAGCGACAGAAGTCATAACATTGACAAAGATGACGGGAAAAGTAGAACCGGGCACGTGTTTTATCTGGGCGATGCACCTATAACATGGTGTTCTCAGAAGCAACTACTGTAGCACTATCCTCCTGCGAAGCGGAATTTATGGCAGCCACATCGGCTGCGTGCCAAGGGCTATGGCTACGCGGGTGTTAAGTGAAGTAACATGTTTGAAGGAACGGCAGATTAAGATCATGGTGGATAACAAATCTGCTATAGCATTAATGCGGAATCCGGTATTCCATGGACGGAGCAAACACATTCACACACGCTATCACTTCATACGTGAGTGTGTAGAAAAAGGTCAAGTCATGATTGAGCATATTTGTGGAGAACATCAACGAGCGGACATATTGACAAAACCTTTGGGAAGAATAAAATTTGCAGAGATGAAAGCTTTGTTTGGAGTTCAAGACCTCAAACAATCAAACCAGAAATTAAGGGGGTGATTGTTGCAAGGAAGTTAATTCCCGGTTGACAAGTCGGACAAACTTTAGGGATCAAATCTAACAAGTCGGTTAGATAGAATTATTGTTAGAGTTAGAGATAAAGTCTAGAAGATTTAAAAGATGTTATCTCCTAGTTTGAATTTCAAACTCTATGTAATCTTATCTCCATATAGGGAGATCTATAAATACATAACCATGAATAAGGGTTATGTAGAGTTATTGTTTAAGATTTTGAGTGATTTTCCTTGATCAATAAAACGTGTGATTCAAAGTATTATGTTGTGTTGATTCTGTGGACTTGAGTTTCTCCTACCAAATCCATATATCATTAGTAACATTATATCAATTCCACATCTTTTATCCGCTTGTTGAATATCTATGTTATCGGTTTAAACAATTACAAAACTAAATATTTCTTTTATTGATAAAACGATAATTATCATTATAAACTTACAATCATTAAACCTCGATTCGTCCAGTTATATGCAAAATAGGAGGAAAGAAAACCATAACTATAAACAGGGGATGTGTCTTTCTTGTAAGCGAACTAAAGTGTAAATATATGATAACTATGCGAATGAGTTTGGCAAGAAAAGTAAACATTGTCGGATGGGTGGTATATATGTATTATTATCGACTAATGGGTTTAAAGTATTAACATCTAGTTTTTCTAATTATATTTATCCTCGTACATAATAATGTTTTAATTAAAATAATTAGAGGTGCTATTATAAATTAAATAAATGAAAGCGCAAGCCTTTTGATATTATTTTTTAGAGTAAATCTCGGTTTTGGTCCCTGTGTTTTGCAAATTGACTTCACTTGAGTACCAACGTTTATTTTGTCTCCATTTGAGTACCAAACTTTAAAAAAAGTTGTCTGTTTCAGTCCTTTGACTAACGGTGTTAACATTTTCTGTTAAATTTTTTAAAAAGACCAAAATACCCTAAGGGCTAAAAATATCACCATACCACACACCATCGTCACCACACACCACATACCACCACCACACACCACAGCCACCACACACACCACAGCCACCACACACCACCGCCGACACACTCCACCGCACCACACACCACCGCCACTAGACACCACCGCACCTCACAGAAGATCAAGGCGAACTTATTTCACAACATTAGAATTGAAACCCCTAAGAACACCAACCAATCTCATTCTTATCACTTGGTGGTAATCAAGTGATAAGAATTAAGCAAGCAAATTAAGAAGTTAAAATGTAGAGCATAATAGGGTTTATCAGTTCTGGTATGAGGCACATAACCAAATCCAACAATTTCGAAGCAGAAGAGTCCAAGAGACTGGTCAATTGGGGTTTGGCTCCCTGTCAGCATCATCTTCTTCAAGCGAAGATTTGCTGGAGAGATTTGGTGTTAGGTGTTCATCATGACAAGTGAGCAGGTGGTTGCGAGGGGGGCCGTAATAGGGTCTTTTGCTCTCTCGTAACCTTGGACTAGCTCGTTTCTTCATAGAAGAGGGAGACTCCTCGGACAGCACCTTCTGGACTCGCTGGCCAAATTTTTCTGGACTCGAGGCTGAGGTGGAGACGTTAGGGCGGATCCGTCACCTACGGCGAAAAGGCCGGCGCCGATGATGATGGCTTCGGTGGTGGTGGGGTTTGTTTGAGAGGTTAGGGGTGGGGAGTTGTGAGGGAGACTTGTGGTGGGGTTTGAGGTGGTGGTGGTGGCGGCGACGGAGGCGGTGGTGGTGGTGGAAGGTCCGGCGGTGGTGTGTGGTGGCGGTGGTGGTGGAAGGTCCGGGGTGGTGTGTGGTGGCGGTGGTGTGTGGTGGTGGTGGTGGTATGTGGTGTGTGGTGGAGATGATGATATTTTTATAGCCTTAGGGGTATTTTGGTCTTTTTAAAAAAATCTAACAGAAAATGTTAACACCGTTTGAAATTTGGACTGAAACAGACAACTTTTTTAAAGTTTGGTACTCAAATGGAGACAAAATAAACGTTGGTACTCAAGTGGAGTCAATTTGCAAAAACAGGGACCAAAACCGAGATTAACTCTATTTTTTATTATGATATCTTGTCAGAATTATTTTAAGATACTTTATATAATTATATTTGCATGGTTAATTCAAAGGTATCTGTAATTAATAATATGTATTTAAACGAATAAAATCTGATTAAAGAAAAATAATTCCATGGAAAAGAAAAGGTGGGTGGCCACCATGGAATGTCGTTCGTCTGGTTTGAAGACACACAAACCAAAATAGTCGTTTCTTGGATCCTTTATGTTTTTTTTTTCCTACAATGCTATTGGTTGTTAGACAAATCAATTCTATATTGTTTTTATTAGACCATACATTAATTTTAAATTACTTAAATAAGAAAATTCATTTGGAGATTTAATTTATTAATTTAAAATTTGATTTTAATTCTTTATTGTTTGACACCACTTGATTATTTGTACTTTTATCATAAAAACCCATTATAAATATATTTGTCACTTATTATTGGTATTTTTTTGGGGAACAACAAATATAAACTTACAAGTTTGATTTATTCATCTTTATAATTGGAATTGATAGGGATATCGGTTGAGTCAAATCTTTGTTGGTATGCTGTGGTGAAGTAACCCGCAACAAGCAGACCAAAAGCATGAAATCCTCATCATCACACACACCACTTTTATTTTATCAAAGACCTACACACCATTCAATCATTGTTAGTTTCATATGACAAAATTACTACAGTGCGTGATGAGTTTGAAAATTTCGTTAATAAAAGCTGAAATGAGACGGGTAAAAAAACCGATTAACTCAACAATGAGAGGCCTTCTTATAGAATTACACAATCGTATAACATATAATTTAAAATTTTAAGAAAATATAAAGTTGATCAAGGTTTCCTCTTTTTAACTTTATATCCGAATAATTCATATTAACATTAAAAAGTCTATATAGAAACGAAAGATCTAGGTTTTAGACTTTATTATACGTACTACTTATGTTACAGTAATTTATGCCAAATTTTATTGAAAGAAAGTAACATAAATTTGTTAATGATATAATAATATTTCCGATAATCAATTAGACACAAAAGAAAAGTGTGATTTATATGCATGAGTGGGGGTGTGAGTCCAAAAATATCAAAGGCTGGAAGAATATTCTTCCATCATGATTATTGCATCGTGTGCTCCAACCCAAAAGTACATTACAGAAGCTTAACTTCCTCATTTTTACCTACTATACTCAAGTTAGTTATTCTGAGACGATTCTAATTAAACCCTAAAACATTGAATTGTCTATACTGATTTTTAATATTTCAGGTGGTTCATTTAAAAAAATACCATCAAGGAAAAAATGCATTACTATGAGAACTTTTATATGAGTTAGATTGAAGCTAAGATCGACTTAAAAGATATATCTCAAGCGGCAACCATGATACTCATATCACTGGACAAAAAGATCGTAGGGTTAGAATTCTTTAATACAATTATTATATTTTAGTTTAGAATTTGCTTAAAAATTATCCAAATATATTATATTGGTGTTTTAAATAAGTTTCTAAATATAATTACAGTTAAAGTATCATTTATCAACATACAATGCATGTGAATTTGTGATCACAAGGTTTAAGCAGATGAACGCAACTTTTGTGTTATGTGAAATTTCATTATTATATATGAATTTACCATTTAAAAATATATATAATAAGGAAACTATGAAAGACATAACTTATAAGGGCCTTCTACAGTTTTACGTATATTTCCCCTTTGTGTAACAGACATTTTTATTTTATTAAAATATTTTTCAGAAATTATTAACTGCAATATCGTTAAGACTATAATTGATCAACTTCTATTTATTTTTATTTTATATTATATTTTCTTTAATAATGTAAACTACAAAATTTTCGACCATCACTACAGAAAACCGGTTTTTTGCGACAATATTTTTTGCGGCGATATATAGTAATCGTCGCAAAAACTTCAGTAAACGACAAAAAATTTGTTTTTTGACTTTTCCGGTCAAAAAAGTTTTTTGCGGCGATGTTTCGTCGCAAATAACCATAATATTTTCCTTTTAATTTTTTTCATTTATTGACAACTTTTTAAAGAGCGGGAAAATCCCGGCAACTTATTTGCGGCGATATATCGTCGCAATAAAGAATATTAAAAATTAACTTTATTTTTATTGATTTATTGTCGTCGCAAAAGCTTTTTGCAGCGAGAAATCGCCGCAAAAGGTTTCAGCTCAGATTTATTACGGGAATTTCAGAACTCTCACCCCCCACTCAAAACCCTCACCCCCATTCACCGCATTCCACACCCCACTCCACTCCTGGCGCCGTCAACCCCCACCCCACTCCCACTCCCGGCGACCGGCGACCGGCAACCTCACCCCACTCCCCGGCGACACCCGCTGCTCCACCACCGTCGCTCCAACACCGCCATTTTCAAAGCTACTGCGCTCCACTGCTGCTCCACCACCGTCACTCCACCACCGCCGCCGCCTCCTTTGCACCGTAGCCACCACCACCACTCTTGATTTCAGGTAATAAACTCAATTTTACCTAATTTTATGTTAAGTTTTAGTTAATATTTTCAAATTAGATGTTTAATAGATGTTTATAGTTATGAAAAATAGATGTTTAACATGTGTGTATGTATGTATATAAGAAAGAATGTATGTATTTAGTGTGTTTAATTTGTAGTTGTTTAGGTTTTGAAGTTTATTTTGTATGTATGAATATAAGAATGTATGTATTTGGATTGTTAAATTTGTGTTAATATGTAGTTTTGTTGAATTAGGTTTAGCAAGTTTATAGTTGTGAAAAATAGATATTTAGTTGAGATGAAAGAAAATGTGTGTATGTTTGTATTAAAGAATATATGTATTTGATATGTTAATTTTGTGTTAATTTTGTATTAACATGTGTGTATGTTTGTATTAAGATTATTTGAAATAACATGTGTTTGGTATGTTAATATAAGAATGTATGTATGTATTTGGTATGAATATAAGAATGTATATATGTATTTGGTATGTTAAATTGTATTAATATGTAGTTATTGTTTGAAAGTAGGTTTAGCAAGTTTTATGGTTATGAAAAAAATGGATATTTTAACTTATTTAAGATGAAATAGTATGTGTGTATGTATGTATATAAGAAAGAATGTATGTATTTAGTGTGTTAATTTGTAGTTGTTTGGGTTTTTGAAGTTTATTTTGTATGTATGAATATAAGAATGTATGTATTTGGATTGTTAAATTTGTGTTAATATGTAGTTATTGTTGAATTAGGTTTAGCAAGTTTTATAGTTATTAAAAAGTAGATATTTAGTTGAGATGAAAGAAAATGTGTGTATGTTTGTATTAAAGAATGTATGTATTTGATATGTTAATTTTGTGTTAATTTTGTATTAACATGTGTGTATGTTTGTATTAAGATTGTTTGAAATAACATGTGTTTGGTATGTTAATATAAGAATGTATGTATGTATTTGGTATGAATATAAGAATGTATATGTATTTGATATGTTAAATTGTATTAATATGTAGTTATTGTTTGAATATAAGAATGTATATATGTTTGTATTTCCCTAGTTTTAAATGTGTTAAGATAATTAATATTTGTTTGTAGACGCAGTTATGACGATTGATAAGACTTGGACTACTTTAGAAAATAAATTTTCTAAAGAATATCTGATTGGTCTTAAAGCATCATGGAAAGGTGTAAGAATTATATGAATGGCCAAAATAAAGCTCGGTGTCCGTGTAATAATTGCAATAACAGTTATTGGTTTCCTCTTCCAACAATAGAGCGTCATATACATAATAATGGTTTTTGTTGATTTTACAAAACGTGGACGTATCATGGTGAATCATATTTCCGTCACCGGTAGTTCCAGTCATACCTCAAACGACAGACCCAATACATGATTTTATTAACGATGTTCGTCAGGAGAATGTCCCACAAGAGGACAACACATACGACGACGACGAGCCAATGAACACAACAGATACACCGAGTGATACAAATGATGAACTTGCTGAATTACTGAAACTTGTCGACACCGAACTATACCCTGGTTGTGACGGGATGTCTTCTTGGATTTCTTGGCAAAATTGAGTCACATGAAGGCCATCAATAAATGACCGATACATCGTTTGACCAATTGTTAGAATTTCTGAAAACTACATTTCCGCTTGCTAAAATCCCACCGTCAAACTATGAAGCCAAGAAGATAATGAAGAAAGTTGGGTTAGGATATGAATCGATCCAGTTTGTAAGAACGATTGTTGTTTATTTTGGGGAAGGATAACAAAGATTTGCAAAATGTCCAATATGTTATGAAAGTAGATGGAAGGACGCAAACACTAAGGGGAAGAAAGTTGCCAACAAGGTTATGCGTTACTTTCCATTATTCCTAGATTAAAGCGTATTTATAGCTCAAGAAACACTGCAAAGCATATGACATGGCATGCTTCTGGATGTCGCACGGAAGATGGTAAGTTACGTCACCCGGTGGATGGTACATCATGGAAAGAATTCGATTCAATGTATCCTGATTTTGCCAAAGAACCTAGAAATATTAGATTAGGGTTGGCTGCTGATGGCTTCAATCCATTTGGGAACATGAGTACGTCGTATAGCATGTGGCCGGTAATATTGACAACATACAATACGCCGCCATGGTTATGTTGAAGAGTCTTCATTCATGCTGATGTTATTAATCCCTGGCCCTAAATCACCTGGGAAGGACATTGATGTTTTTTAAGACCATTGGTTGATGAATTGAAAAGTCTTTGGTCGGACGGAGTCGTGACAAAGATGCGGTTACAAACACTTTCTTCACATTGCGTGCAATGCTTTTATGGACTATCAATTATTTCCCTGCTCGTAGTAGCTTGTCTGGTTGGAGTGGGCAAGGTTACTTTGCATGCCCAACATGTAAGGAAGACACTCCATATGTTCATGTATTGGGAAAAACTGCTTATGTGGGCAAGAAGATGGTTACCAATGAATCATAAATGGAGGAAGGACAAGTTATTCAATGGTAAGAACGAGAATAGACGTCCTCCTAACAGGAAAACTAATGATCAGATTTTGGAACAACTTATAAATTGCCGCCCCGTATTTCTGGGAACATGTTCAGTTTGGTGGTAAGAAGAGAAAACGTGATTCCAATGTTGAATTGAATTGGACCAAGCGTTCTATTTTCTTCGAGCTTGAATATTGGTCTTCAATTCAACTAAAACATAATTTGGATGTCATGCATATCGAAAAGAATGTGTGCGAGAGTTTGTTGAATACGTTGATGATGAACAGGAAAAATCCAAAGACACCAATAAGGCAACAATGGTGTTAGAACAATGGAACATTCAACGTGACTTGTGGCTTGTAGATAACGGTCGCGGTAAGCTCTCAAAGCCTCATCCCAAGCTCTCTTTCTCAAACGCCGAAAGGAGTCTTTTTTGTCAATTCATTAAGGAAGTAAAACTACCTGATGGTTTTGGCTCTAACTTAAACATAAGGTAACCGATAATGATACCCAAATAACGGGGATGAAATCACATGATCATCATAATGATGCAACGGTTGCTTCTGATTGGTGCTCAAGCGTACTTGGATAAAAACATTTCAACACCAACAATTGAGATGTGCTTATTCTTTAAGCAACTTTGTGCTTGGAACTTGATGTCATCTGACATGCAAGATGCTGAGGAGAAGTGATTAAAATTTTGTGTTCTTTCGAGCAAATATTTCCTCCGTCATTTTTTGACATAATGATTCATTTGGTTATGCATTTACCTGAGGAGGCCATTCAAGTGGGCCAGTTTATATGAGGTGGATGTATCCATTTGAAAGATACATGAAAAAGCTGAAAAATTATGTTAGAAATAAGGCTAGGCCCGAAGGTTCCATTGTGGAGGGGTATGTCGCAGATGAAGCCTTAACTTTCTGTTCAAGGTATCTTGATGGTGTGCCGACGAGATTTAATCGGCCGGACAGAAACGAAGACGCCCCAGTTCCCACACGTGAGTTTTATGTCTTCCAATCGCTATGCACATCTATCAGCAAGGGGGTTGATAAAAAATGGATGGTGTGCTTTGGGCAAATCTAAATTGGTTTGTCCTTAACAACAGCTCCGAGATCGAAGAATACAAAGAGTAAGTATTTTCTATTTCGGGTTGTGTTTTCGTAAGTTATCTTTATAGTGATTATTATTAACGCAAGTAACATTATTTATAGTGAATTTATTACTCAAATGCCGCATGGAACTGACTTGGAAGCAAATTTTCCTAACTGGTTTAAACAGAAGGTAAACTCATTTGTGTATAAAACCGATTATACAACCGATTATACAAATTTTCCTAATTTTCTCTTATTTCAAATAGATCAACCGTCGGCGAGTAAATGATGATCTAGTGTTAGTCCTCAGTTATTTGCTTTAGCAAATGGACCACGACATGCAAACTCTTACACCGCTTGTATAGTTAACGGTGTGAGATTTGTAGTTCATAGCCGAGACGTACACCGTACAACTCAAAATAGCGGCATCTCGACAACTGGTCAAGATGGAACAAAGTATTACTGTTTGTTGGAAGAGATTCTGGAGCTAGGCTATCTAGACCGTTGTAAGGTTGTGTTGTTTCGATGTAAATGGTTTAAAACTAATAACAACAAACTTTGTGTCATTAAGAATAACATAACCAGTATTTCTACCCAAACTGAATGGTTTACAAATGACCAATACATTCTTGCAACACAAGCAAAGCAAGTTTTTTATCTTGACGAACCGTCTAAAGCCAGTCAAAGAGTTCAATCAATCAGACATTGGAAGGTCGTCCAAGAGGTGAATCATCGGAAGATTTGGGACCGAGATATTATAATGGAAAATAACGAAGCAGATTTAATTCGTGGCAGCATTTCATCTGAGCTTTTGTTGTCTGCTGACTTAGATAATTTAACTTATGATGGTATGAGTAGAGATGAAGCTACAGAAGTCGATGTTTCCCTTGAGCATGTCAATGTAGAGGACGAGACATATGAAGATACGGATGAGGGTGAAGACAACGATGCAGACAAAGCTGTTGACGTTTCTGACAATTCAGATGATGAATTAGACGAATTTAATAATGATTGTGGAGAAGATTCTTATCACACCGATGAATCCGATTGATTGTAATTTTTTATTTTAACCAAATCATTTATTATGTTTGATCTATTATGTTTATTGAATTGTTTTTTTCAATGTGTGTTTAGCTATTGATTTAATTGCGGTACATTTGTATACTTATATAATCTTTTTTTACAGATGGCAGACGTGGCCCGAGGTCACGGTGGGGATACCTATGGCCGTGGTCCACCTGGTGGTGGTCCTCCCGATGATGATCGATCGTGGCAGCCGCCACGACAGTGCGAGGCCAGTGATGACTCCGGCAGCGCAGCGGACGAGGTATGACGAATTTTTTATACTATTATCTTTTAAAATGAAAATATATAATTTACATAGAATTTTTATATTATTATCAATTTACAGGACAAGGCAAGCGTGGAAAGACCACACTTCAAGGTTTGCGAAAGAGAAACCCACAAGGAAATTTGCTCACAATTGAATTTGAGCAAGGTACGCATGACACCTACAAACCTGTAGGTGTCAATCAGCGACCTTTGCTTCACTGGTTGGCACACTCGTTGACAGATTTCCTCAAAACTACAAGAGCTGGAGAAAGATACCTGCAGAGTTGAAGGTGACTATCTGGCCTGACTTACAGGTTAAGTTTTTATAATTAAATTCAGTGATTAAATATATATACACTAAGCTATTTGTTTTCATAATATGCAGATGTATTTTGATATGACTCCCCACGAAGGATTGAGGGCAGGCATTGAGAAATACGCTGCAAACCGGTACAAAGATCACAAATACCGGTTCAAGCAAAAACATTTTAGCAAAATAGGCGGGAAGACAGAGTTGATATTTCTGATGTTGTGCCACCTGATATGTAAGAATCTGAATGGAAAGGCTATGTGGATTACTACACTTCTCCTGAAGTCAAGGCTCGGTCTGCAACCAACAAGTCAAACAAAGGGAAGCAGACGATCAAAGGACATGGCGGTCGGACATCTCTAGCCCAGTGTCGTTATATGTTTGTAAGTTGTTTTAATCTAATTTGTTTTATAATTTATTTTATGTGTTTGTAAGTTAATTTTATATGCTTATATAACTATTTAATGTGTTTACAGCGTGAAGAGGGTTCTGATGAAACTGGGAGTGCCATATTAGCATACCGTCGCTTCTATACCGATTCAAGCGGTAATTTCTATCAGCCTGAACCCGCTGCATACTATGTAAGTAATGCACACATCTTAAAATTTTATAAAAATAAAGTAATGTATAACATCACCATATATGTAACATTGTTTATTGTTTTTTGTAAACTATACAGGAGTAAATGGTCGCGCTTCAACAACAACACCCTGAAATGTCAGAGAGGCAGATCATGCGGCAGGTCTTGGGGGAGCGGCCCGGGTGGGAACGTGGCATCGGTCCAATACCGAGCGTGCCTTCACAACCCCCACCTCCACCTCATAGAACAGATCAGCGGATGTTCTCACAATCTGAGGTTGAGGAGATGATAGCAGCGAGAGTGGCAAGTGAGCAACAACAATGGCAGTCACAGATGATGGCTAATATGATGGCACAAATGCAAAGTCAAATCCAAAGTCAAGTCCAGAGCGCGTTGAAGAGAAGAGGTCATTCTCAACCAAATGATGAGATGAAGATGATGAAGATGATGAAGGTGGGTCGTCATAAAATGTTCACTTTGAGGTTGTTATGAATATTTTAAACATTTTAGAACATTGTGTTTGTATGATATTTAACTTGTTAACTTTAAACAATATTTTGTTTATATGCAATGATTTTGTATTTGGGAATGGTTTGATGGTATTACCGATTTCAAAAGCAGGTATGGTATCCAGGCGGATCTGGGTGGATTGCTGCAATGCAGCAAAAATTTTTTAAAAAAATTGACCTTTTTTGCGGCGATAATTCGTCGCAAAAAACATTTTACCAAGTTAAAAGTTTCGCCGCAAAAAAGTATCTGGTCAAAAACTTTGCGGCGACATATCGCTGCAAATAAGAATAAATCGCCGCAAAAACTCTCGTCGCAAAAAAGAAAAATTTAATTTCCCTTTTTTTAAATGCTGTGGACCCACATAAATATGTCGTCGCAAATATCATCGCAAAAGGTTTTTTGCGACCACTTTATTACGACGATTTAATAGCGACGACAATTTCGTCGCAAAGAACATATTGCGACGACAATGGGGGGCTTTTGCGACGAGCTATATCGCCGCAAATTCTCTTAATTCTTGTAGTGCATTAGCGGCGACACGTGTCGCCGCTATTACGTGGAAAAATAGCGCTAATACCTTTAGCGGCGACATGTCGCCGCTAATAAGTCGTCATTAATAGTGTCGTCATTAATAGTGTCGTCATTATTTAGAAGATTTCTTGTAGTGGTAAATCAAAGGGGAAAAAATTAAAGAGGTGATAGGATCATAAAATAGTAACCATGTACTGAAACTTTTTCTAACAAAAAATCAGTCAAGTTTTATATAGTTCTGATTCATAAATTTTTTTATAACATGTTAAACTAAAGGACATAGATGAAACAGCTATACATTTTATCATTATTTGTTGATTTCATTGTTTCAAGTAAAAAATGTTATTACTAGTAACACGCTTCATATTTGTTTCATTTAAGTTGCTTTAGTTTTCAAAATAAAACAATATTAAAGTTTGAATGATTTGATAGCTAAAAAGATATAGATGACTTTAGTGAAATATAGCAAACTCACATATAAAAATTTGTATCCGGAGAATACATGGTAACCGAAAGAAAGAGTTAATTTGGTGAGGCATGCAAATGCGAGGCATGAGACAGGTAGAAAGAGTTATTTCAATATAAAGAACATGTTTTATATCAAAGTGTTGTTGGTTATTTGTTATGTCAACTTTCTATAAGATTTTTGCTTAGTTTAATGTATGCATGTATCTTTATATAATATAAGTTATTAATTAAAAATCATAATCATGTATTTAAATATTAAAAAAAACACGTATAAATGGATCACCGAATTGAAGATATAATTTTTTTACCGAAAAATAATATATATACTTCTGTTAATTATCACAAACTCCAACGAGTCTATTTCGTGTATGTAATAAATTTGTTAGACGACCATAAACAAAAGTGATGTTTCATGTACGACATGATTTTTATTTAGAATTGATTATAAGGCAGATACATGATCAAAAGCATATATACAACTATGGACTCACATGTCACATTATTATAAGTGTGATTATTCGACAACATAACTATTAGAAATTTTCTCATGTGTTAATAATCAAACGAAGTAAACAGTGATACACAAATATGTGTTTCACTGGGGACAAGTGTGAGATGCAACCACCCTTTTACTCCTTGCTTTAACTAGCCCTCACTGTCTCATAAGTTCCGATAGTTGTTCTTAACGAAATTAGTGTGTGTTGTTTGGCGTGACATTACTACTGCATTGCAACCACAATCAATCAGTTGTTCTGAGCCTCGACAACATTTCTTTCTCCGTTTTCGTGAATTTAATAAGTGGTAGTCAAACATGTATCCCATTGTTGTTCGTTAAAAATCACGCTACGCGTGGCTTCGAAAAAACCCAGTATACAAATTTAAATAAAAACTGTATATATTGGTGATTTTCTTTATTATAAGGTAAATTAAATTTTAATAATCCAAACTATTACTCATTGGTTGATAATAATTCATACTGGTGATTTGACCGGTAATAATCTCAACTTTCTTTTTTATTATCAACAACAGTCTCAGCAATATAATTATCATACATTCATACTTGATTTGTAATTATTTTAAGCTCAATTTAGCTTTATGTTTCTCATTTTGTTCATATTCATTATTTTAAACGAAATCGAGATAAAATCAAACGTAAATTTTAATAATTATATTATTAAGATTGTTATTGGTATAAAATAAAAATAAAAATAAAAATAAAAATTATTACAGACCAAATTAATAGTATAGATTGTTATCCACCAGTTAATTAGTAATAACTTGAATTATAAAAATCCAATTTGTCTTGCTATAATTACACCTTACAAATAAAATTTCAACAGTTATATTATACCTATACATGTATGAATCATAGATCGTCCTTAACATAAAATACGTTACTTACATTTACGTTAGAGAAATCATAAACTATTATTATATCATCCACCACACCCATAGAGAGAGAGAGAGAGAGAGAGAGAGGTGAGTGGTTGGTGCACTAGTATATATACATACAGAGACTGTTGTGGTGCACAACATATATCCACCATATATCATCATCATCTTCATCATCTCATCTTCAATATATTATCCGACCACCGGTAATATATATATATATAATGGGTAACTGTCAAGCTGTGGATAACGCAAGCCTCATCTTACAGACCCAAAACGGCAGAGCTGAGAGATATTATGCCCCCATCTCCGCCGCTGACGTCATGAACCTCCACCCTGGTCACTACGTCGCACTCCTCCTCACCACCACCTTCTACTCCTCCCTCCGTCGTCCTCCGACCACCACCACCACCACCGTCAGCCGCCCAACGACAACCCTGCTAACGCCAATCAACCGCTGCGTGTCACTCGCATCAAGCTCCTTAGACCCACTGATAATCTTGTTCTTGGCCATGCTTATAGACTCATCACCACCCACGGTTTGTTAATTTAATCATTAATGTTTGTTTAATCTCTTAAGGAAAACCGAAGCAAAATAAAGTAATTGATGGAGTATTAATTGTTTTTGTTTGTTTTACAGAGGCGATGAAAGGGTTAAAGGCGAAGAAGAACGGAAAATCAAACAATTACAAGAATTTTCAGGCGGTGGAGATCGCCGGAAAAACAGAAGCAAAATCAAATTGTGAAGCATCAGTCACAAGATCTAATCAATTGGGGATGAAAACCCACCACCAGGTATGAATCTTGATCAATTCTCCGTTTATAATTTCGTTTGAATTGTTACAAAATTGAATCCTTTTTGGTATTGCAGATGAGGAAATCGGATAAACAACGGCCGGTGACGGTGGCTCCGGCGAACTCAAGATCCTCCGGCGGCAGACCAAGAGGGTGGCATCCGTCGTTAAACAGTATTTCTGAGGGAACAAATTAGTTTAGTTGTGTTGATATGAAGGTTTTTTGGTAGAATTTTAGTGGTAGATGCTGATGAAGGTGAAGGTGAAGATGAAGATTTCATTTCGTGGGCATGATGAATGATGCAATTTCTTGAAGAATGAGATTTTGCATTTTTTTTTAATATTATTTTCAAAATGATTTTGTTATGTTCAAGAAATGCTTTTTCTTCTTTGTTTCCGTTGAACGGGTTGAATACATGCGATCATCTCCTACCTTTGTATCATAACTTGCTTGTGTTGTTATCATCATTCTTTTTAAATGTAGTGATATCATATCATGTGTTTCATTCCACCTGATTTACATTACTTAGAGCATGAGCATGAGCATTTTCGTTCATATCTCGTCTCCTATAACAAAAACGGATCTGAATACTATTACACCGTAACTAATTTATATCAACGTATTATAGATAGAGCAAACCCTTGACTGTTAGTTTTTTTCTTTCAAAACTCTAATTTTATATAACTTACTATTAAACCAAACTTCCACTCCTTATGTTGCTTTACTAATGATTTCAAGTATAATCTGTTTATGCTTTTCAATTAATTTCTTAAAAGAGAAAGAAAAAAAGAATGATAAAGATTTGGTAAATAAATAATTTTAACTGTTTTAGAAAATGAGAATTCAAGAAATTAAACTTAGGGTATCTCTTTTATAAATTACACTTACAATCACTTTTCACTTAATCATAACAAACTTATTCATATCAGTAAAATGTTACCTTTTAATTTAATATATAAGAACACAAAAGAAATTAACCCTTTTGGTCCTTTTTTCTTGTTCGTAATTGCTGACGACCGCCACAAATACTTACTCTACACACTTGCTCTTTTGG
Source organism: Flaveria linearis (assembly GCA_024085815.1). NCBI lineage: Eukaryota > Viridiplantae > Streptophyta > Magnoliopsida > Asterales > Asteraceae > Flaveria > Flaveria linearis. Next base: position 8,111,784 of record CM044002.1, read on the forward strand.
TGAAGACGAATTTATTAGCAACATTTTTTCAATAAAAAATTTTTAAGTAGTTACGTTCAGAACGGGATATATACACATTTTAAATACACTAGCAAAATTAATGTTATATACTTGGTGGTTGGTACAACAAAGAGTTTTTATTTTCTTACATTGGTTTGACCATTAATTGTGTTTATTCAGAAGAATATTAAATTCATGCTACTATTTAATGTTAACTTTCATATTTTTAATAATTTATGTAAAAGGTATTAATGCTATATTTTTTAACATGTAGATCATGGTTAATATAGATCTGCTATTAATTGAAAAGATTTCGTTTATAGTTTATACAGAAGAACATTAAAATTAAAATAATAATTTAAAATATAGATCATCTACAGTCAAATAAGTAGGAGGCGCTTGAGTATGGTGGGTTCAAAGAATATTTGATGATGAAGCGGATGTAATTATCACACTCTAACGTTGTAATCATTAATATTCTTTATTTTAACTCATGATTATTCAGTGCCCCACAAATTTTAATCCCTTTTTAAGCAATGCTAGATTTTATAGAATTGTTTATATAAATATATATAATTATATCACTTAGAAAAGTGATTTATACAATGAAGTTTTTTATTCATACATCATTATTTCTATGAATTTTACTAATATATCCTAAACATCACTTTTATTTACTTTCCTCAAACTCGATAATGTAAGGTGTTTTTCGGTAATTTTAAATATTCAGTGATGCATAAATCAAAAAGTATAATATATGGATCATATCCCATCCCATTTTATAATATATAATTAACACTTTATTATAGAAAGATGAAAAACAACATAGGGAGAGGGGTTTTGGGGAGGAAAGTAATCAAGTGGTGTTGTCTTTATGGAGGAAGATAATAATGAAAATGGTGCTATACCATTGCATGCTTCTAAACATGTTCAAAGACCCACAATAAAGAAAAATAAAATAAAGGATAAAATTTATTGAACTAGCTATTAAATGATAACATGGGATAAACTTGTGACTTTTTGAACGAGTGTGTGGCATCTTGTTTTGAACATATTATGCGATATGATTCATAATTAGATAATCACCAATAAACAAACTGTATTAAATATTAATAGTGTTTGCATATGTTTCTTTTAGAAATTGTTATAACTGAATTGTTAGTTATTTAAGTTTTTTAAAATAATAAAGTCATTTAAAGGTAAAAATATAAATTTTTAGTTGAGGTCAATAAGTTTGAGTTTCGCCTATAACATGTTGATGTAAATTAGTTTTAGTGTAAAGTGAATAAGATAGCATATAACATAAATATAAGTTTTTATCATTTTTTTGACTATCTAACACTTGATTTGTAAAATGACTCGTAAGTAATGATATTAATCAAAATAAGTTGTATTAATGTGACTCCTTAAGTGATTAAAAACACATTATTCGAACTCTAAAAGGTCACATAATAAGTATTATCATTTTCGCTAGATTAAGATACCATAAACCAATTTCAAACATATAGCAGAAAACAATAATCAGATAATCACTTTCAAAACTCTATTTCAAACCTCCCGTTTGATATTAGTCTTTTTAAGACATCGTTTAACTTCTCAATTTGTGGGTGTAACTTATCATCAACCGAAACTCATGAATAGCACCATTCACCTCGATCCAACTACATCCGATGCTTGATTCTGATCTCGATCTTGATTCATTCTCTCTTTGCTCATTACTTCTCGTATTTCACCAACTCTTTCCCATTTGCTTAAAGAAGCATATAAGTTTGATAAAAGCACTTCATTTCCATTTAATCGACTACAACATCCTTGCTCGACGTATGCAACAATCTTGTCTGCAAGACTCACGTCCTTATAAATCCTACAAGCACTTAGCAACGCCCTCCATATAACTATATCAGCGTCCCAATGCATTTTTATTGCAATCACTAAAGCAGATTTCAAATAGCCCGCACGACCTAGTAAATCAACAAAACAACCATAGTGTTCAACTTTGGGTCCAATGTTCCAAAACCGATTCATGTTATAGAAAATTAAAGAACCCTCTTCCACTAGACCCGCATGGCTGCACCCTTTTAAGACACCAAGAAGTGTTATCTCATTGGGAGCGACGTTTTGAGCTATCATTTGATGGAAAACTCGAAGGGCGTTGTTACCAAGTCCATGATCTGCAAACCCTGATATCATGCTTGTGTGGTTACAAACATGCGGTTGAGAAACGGTGTAAAACACTCGATATGCATCGTCTATAATCCCACATTTTGAGTACATATCAATAAGAGCAGTCGCGATGTTAGACCTTTTGGTGAAACCGTTCTTGTGCATGTATGCATGAATCCGCTTTCCTTGATCTAAAGCCTCGAGGTTAGCACAAGCAGATAAAGCGCAAACTAGAACAGCTTCATTAGGCTTATTTAAAGAATCATGTGATCCCCTTAACATATCATAGAAGTATGTAATCACATGAGTGTACATACCGCGATCAAGAAATCCTGAAATAACAACAGCCCACGATACCATGTTACGCATGGGCATCATAGCAAAGATTTCCGAGGCTCTTTCCATTTCCCCACGCTTCGCGTGTGCACCTAATAGACTGGTCCATGAAAAGACGTCTCTTTCAGGCATTTCATCAAACACCTTGCATGCATAATCTAGTACACCAAAAACAGCATACATATTTATCAAAGAATTACCTACGTATAGATTACTTATGTACCCATTTCTTACAACAATCCCATGTATAGTCATGCCATGTGATTCTGAGTTTTGATGTGTGCATGAGGTGATCAAGAAAGTGAATGTGTAATGGTCTGGAACAACTAAATGATCATGTTCTAACCCGTTCAATTGGCGAAAAAGATTGATTGATTCGAGACAATTTTGGAGTTTGGAATAAGATCTGATCATTAGATTCCATAGCAAAATGGATGGGGATAATTAGGGTATTGATCAAACAGTGTTCTTGCAAAGGTGAGGGTGTTAGTTGATAGATAGCAATGGATTAAAGAGTCAATTAGAGTGGAGTATGATGAGAGTGATTGGGTGATAACTTGAGCGTGTATTTGCTTGAGTTGCAACAATGGTGGTCGTTGATTTAGTAGCTGATTGAGTGTTTTTGGATCTGGGTTGGTGGGAATATTGAGTCTTGATGAACAAAAGCTGTGAGAGGTTGTTGTAAACTTGAAAAAATGCTTAAAGATTTTAACTTTGAACCTCAAAGTTGCAGGCATTTGTGGCGAATATTATTCTTTTAGGGTGTGCAAGCTTCTGATTCATATATCTGTAAAGAGTTGTTTACAAGAAGCAATCTATTATCAAGACATACTATTACTCTTAACGAAATTGGTCCAGGTGATAGGTGTCTCATTGAAGCATTTCATCAAACATCTTCGGGTCACATACCTATGGAAGGGTCACACGAACATCCAAATCAAACCGAGGTCTAATACGAGTTGTCTACAAGTTCTGAACAAAACCCAACAATCTCTGGCTGGTCTTTTCGAGCGACGATGGTAAATGTGAATGGATGATCACCTGGAACTGTAGAAATGCGGGGAATGACGATGAAGATTCACTGAATACGCTTAATATTTTGATTTATAGGATCGTAAATAGCAGAGTTACGGATCATTTTTTTTATTTTGGTGATTTTAACAAGTCAGCTAACATGACACGACGTGTGTGTTATAAGAAATAGTAGATTTATGCATCAAAGGACATAGGATGCCAAAGTTTGCTTGCCACCGAATAATCTTAGAGTCGGTAAAGATTTGGACTAGCCTTCGAAGTTGGGTCAATGGAAGTAAGGAACCTCTAAAAGCTTGTTTGTTTGACATTTGCCTTTCCCTTTTAGTCCACGCCAGATGCTCAATACGACGAGTAGGAAACGATGTTAAGATAGCAAATGAAGCATGCACTTGATCAATGTCGTGAGGATTCATAGAACTCACAAAAAATACAAGTCGTATAACTAACAAACAACAAACATCACCAGTAAAATCTCACTGATGCGATAGAGTTTGAGGAGATGAGACAAATAAGCTCATAGAAAGGTTTGAGGTTCAACTTATCTAGAGTCGGTTATGGCTCCAGCTCAATAGTTAGTTAACCGACTGATCTAAAGGCGTGCATGTCACCACCCCAAAGTTCAGCAAACTTAAATGAAAGACCAGGCGTAACTCAAAAAGTGAGAACGTGTGCGGCCACTTGTTACTTGTTCTACCTGCTTAGATTTGTGTACACAGTTTGAAGTTATTGCGTCCATGGAGTTCGAGCTTTTCATAGATACATGACTACATTTTACATCACGACCACATTTTACATCATGAAAACACAAACAGGAAGCTGACATTTTACAATAATGAAGAATCTTAGACAAAAGATACCAAATACCATAAGAAGGAAAAGACAACAGCCCAAAACTTTGAGTAATCAGGCCAGGTTAAGGGTTTGAGTTTCTACATCCATGGCACTCCAAACCACTCATTTTATGCATAAAAGAAAGATTACTTTTCTTGAAAAATCATCAACACTGACTAGTGATAAATTATTAACCACCTTTTTCATTGCATAAATGGAATGACAATTACCAACAGCTTTATATGGCCGCTACTTCGATTTGAGAGCTTTACGAGCTTCTTCTCGTGTTACAGCCCTGACGTAGATCTCATAGCAGCATCCTGGAACAGATTTCATAATTAAATTCATGACGAAATAATATACAGTAAAATAATAAGCGAGAACTGATTTAGCCAACTTCTCCAGAACTGTTTTGAATACCTCGCGGAGGTCAATCTCAATATTCATGTGAACTAATAATAGACTTTCTTTGTTATTTCATGAAGATCTTCAAAATAAGATGCATTAATTAACTTTCATGTTGGTTTATAAAATATAATTTTGGGGGAAGATATTATTCAGTCTACATTATCAACTCACATATCATAAGAACTGTCCCAAATCCAATGCCCTGCCGTATGTCGTTTTTTCGGACAATAACAATTCAAAATTTTCATGTCGTCTCATATCAGGCAAATGAAGATGTGAACAACTTTTTAAAAACCTTCACAGTAATTCGATATTGAGTAGTCTATAGTTCTTAAGTTACGCAAAACATGAAGTTTTTTATCATTGATGTATTTGCAAAAAAATTAAATTAGTTTCAATATGGCCAAATCTACTCATCTTGCATTAAGCCACTCTATGTAGTTAAAACATCAACAAGACATTAAGACTTAAGTTTTCTGTCCCCTCCCAACTCCACATTTTGTCAGGGTCACACATACCCTCACCATAACACAACAATGGCTAGATGTGGTTTATTTTGTCTCCTTTACATATGAATGTGTCGGTTCAGGTTACATTTATCCCAAAGGTCAAATGAGTAAAACAGTAAAAGTAAAAGATTAGCTTATAAGGAAACCAGTTGTCCAGTTGAAAGATGCCCGATGTGGTAATTACAAAGAAAATTTATAATTTTCACAAGACCGGTTGTCCAGTTGTCCAGATGTGTACTAAAACAACCCTTTTAATCCAATCTGCCAGACCAGCCCTTGTCCCACCTCCAACAAAATGAATCCCAGACACTGACCGCCACAAACCATCCTCCTCAGCCCTCTCACATCAATAAGAAAGTCAAATAAGCATGGGGATTAAAATGAGCTATCACAAGGTATTACGGCGAACTTGTGAAGCGGAACTACCATTGGCATGTGATAGTCCTCTAAGAGAGTTCAGATGCATGCAATTTATGCTGGATGTAGAGTACTACAAACATTTCTGTGTAGTGTAGGTGTGTAATACCCTTACATACATCACTACTCGTCTGCCCCTAGATATATAACTTTTGGTCGTATTGCGAGGGAGAAGAAGGTGTATCTAAAAATTGAGGACAGACTTAGAATTTATGTATCTACAAGATTAATGCATTCTTTTTAACATAGGATTGACATACCAGCTACCACGGCAATAGTGAGGTAATCACCGACTCTTCTGATGTTTGAGGCACTTTTTCTATATGATTTGAAGCGCTCTAGTGCTGGATCCTTAGCCAAAAGCTGCCAGGTAATGAGGTCATTAGTGAGGAGATAATAATAGAGTAATTGGAGTGTAAAGTAAGAGAACCAGATTTTGGTAATGGCACTCCATCCTGGAAAAAAGAGTACGCTTGACTTTTGCATGTCTAATGATACATTTTCATTGAATGAATTAACTAGAGTTGTTTTAGTTGCAGATTTAAATTGAATTACCACACTAGTTATAACAATGTATTGCTATTAATATATTTCAATAATAATAGAGTAATCAGAGTATAAAGTAAGAGAAACCAGATTTTGGTAATGGCACTCCGTCCTGGAAAAAAGAGTACGCTTGACTTTTGCATGTCTAATGATACCTTTTCATTGAATGAATTAACTAGAGTTGTTTTAGTTGCAGATTTAAAATTGAATCATCACACTAGTTATAACAATGTATTGCTATAAAAATAAAATTCAAAGCAGAAATGCTAAAAGCATTCAAGGTTTGTCAAAAGTCGACTGTTTTTCCCATGCACGGGAGTATCAGTTGTGAAGTGAAGCAAATCTAAATGCAGAACTGACAAATTATAAAATCAAGTCAACTGGAGAGCATGTACATTAACAAAAATTAGCAAATATATTATATTAGTTAGTGGGTGCAAGTATTCCTTAGCAACTGACATGGAATTATTAATCTCTTGTTAGTTTCAAGCAAAGTGAGATACGAAGAATATAACCGTAAGGGGGAAACCATCTATCTGTAATCTGTATGAGCTTTAGAAAACCTCTTAAGAAATATGATACAGAACCGTGGGTCGACCCAGCTGTTGTGGGCAGCCCTGGCGGGGTTCTCGGGCCCACTTTGACTCAGTCAAGCAGTATTTGGAGATCCAATCCTTCTCGAATTGGATTGAAAGCTATAGCCGAATAGTGATGAATTGCATCATTTGTTTCCTTTGATTTTTGGGCTCTATCAAAATAGTTAAATCTGAAGTAATAAACAATTGAGAATTGCAAATATATTTTCACAAATTGTAGACTTTAGACTACATGTGAGTTTCAGAAAGGTTACTGTTAAATATGTGAAAAATATAAAGCTTCTTAACCACATTGCAGGTCAAAGATTGGTTGGTGTGGTTATAATGGTTCGGAACAATAAAAGAATAGACTTTACTCCTTGAAAACGGTGTTCAGTAGCTGTATGGCCCAAACGCAGAACCTCAATTTAATCAAACAAACATTTCTTGAGAAGATACACACATTCAAACTTGAAAGTTTCCTCTGCAGACGCTAATCTCAAAAATTGCGGCGAACAATGGAAAAACAAGGAAATTGTATTATTGATGATTGAATAATGGAAAAAATAGATCCTATATATAGAACAATACACAATATATTAGGGTCGGCTGATATATGTTATTAGGGCCGGGCCTAATCACAAACTTAAGAATATGGACTAATACTCCCCTCAAGCTAAAGGCCGGGGACCAGCTCTTAGCTTGGACTTCAACAGGAGAAAGCGGTCTGATGGCAGTGGTTTTGTAAACACATCAGCAATTTGATCATGTGTAGAAATAAACTGAACAAGTAACCTTCTTTGAGCAACCTTCTCTCGAACAAAGTGAAAGTCAACTTCCACATGCTTCGTTCTGGCATGAAATACCGGATTGGCAGAAAGGTACGTGGCTCCCAAGTTGTCACACCATAGAACAGGAGCCGAAGTTAAAGGAACACGAAGTTCTGTCAGAAGTGTTTCAAGCCAGGTCAATTCAGCAACTGTATCGGCCATGGCTTTGTACTCAGATTCAGTGGATGACCGAGATACTGTCTTTTGTTTTCTGGCGGACCATGAAACCAGATTTGACCAAAGATAGATAGCATATCCGCCCATGGATCGACGGTCATCCGGGCACCCAGCCCAGTCTGCATCTGAAAAGGCAGTCAAGGGAGGACAAGCAACATCCGTCTATGCATGCAAAACAGGGGATGATGTGCTGGAAATCAAGAGACCATGATCAGCAGTCCCATGGAGATACCGTAGAATGCGCGTTACAGCTGACCAATGGTTTTCGGTAGGAGAGTGCATGAATTGACAGACCTTATTGACCGTAAATGAAATGTCAGGTCGAGAGAGTAACATACTGTAATGCCCCAACCATTTGTCTGTGCTTGACCGGGTCGTCGAATAAGGGGCTATCTGCAGGGCGAGGAGACCGATTTTGATTGAGATAAATTTGCCCGATCCAATAACTCATTTATATACTTTCGTTGTGAAAGAATAAGGTCAGAGCCTTTGCAAGCCACCTCAATTCCCAGAAAAAAAAGACAAGGGCCCCATATCTTGGATTGGAAACGAGGTACTAAGACGTATCACATGATCGATAGCCTTGTTGTTATTACCTGTCAAAATGATGTCATCAACATACACCAACATGTACATAAGTGTCCCATTACGAGAGTATATAAACAAGGACGGATCCGTTTTAGACCCTTTAAAACCGAGGGCCACCAAGGCGGAGGAAAACCGATCAAACCAAGCCCGGGGTGCCTATTTGAGACCGTACAAGGATTTATGTAGGAGACACGCATGGTCCGGTCTAACAGGGTCAACAAATCCTAGTGGTTGTTTAAGATAAACCGTTTCCTTCAAGTCCCCATGTAAAAACGCATTTTGAACATGAAGCTGTCGTAAGGACCATTGCTTAGTAGCAGCTAAGGAGAGAACAACCCGAATTGTGGTGGGTTTCACCACAGGGCTAAAGGTCTCGGTGTAGTCTATACCGGGTTGTTGATGAAAGCCTTTGGCAACAAGACGCGCCTTGTAACGCCTAACTTTCCCATGTTGGTCTCGTTTGATTTTGTATACCCATTTGCAATCAACAACATTAGAGTTTGGAACACGAGGAACCAATGACCACGTACCATTATGGATTAGTGCAGAGTATTCATCCGCCATAGCCTTACGCCAGTGAGCTTCTTTGTTGGCAATGGTAAAGGAGGTAGGCTCAGTGTCAGGTGGAGGTGTGAAGGTATGAAAAGAGGAGGCATTGTATGGTTTAGTCGGTTTGGGTTTGGGGTGAAGGTTTGGTGGGCGTTGGCGGGATGGTGGAGGCGGGGTGGAGGTGTTGGTGGTGGAGAGGATGGTGGGGGTGTAATGTTGGCCTGTGTGGGGGCGGATTGGGTGTGTAAAGGCGGTGGTTGGACAGGTTGGGATGGAGCAGGTTGTGACTGGTCAGGTGGTGAATGTACATTGTTGGTAAAAGAGGAGGGTGGTTGTTGTTGGATGTAACGTTCAAATGCAGGAGTTGAAGATGTCGGGTGTGTGTTAGACCGACGAGAAAATGTGTTTGTTGGTTGGTCCGTGGTTGGCGGAGAAGTAGGGTGGACCGGTTGTGGTGAGGGGTGAGTGTGTAAAGGAATGGAGTCAGTAGGGTAAGATGAAATATAAGGATCTGGTGAGGATGAAGATGTAGGGGTTTGGATAGGAAAGGATATGTGTGTTCATGGAACCGAACATGACGAGCAATGTAGATGCGTTTGGAGACGGGATCAAAACATCATCAGTATCCATGATGAGAAGTGTTGTAACCAAGAAAAACACACGGTGTAGACCGAAAATCCATTTTGTTTGGATTATAGGGTCGTAGGTGAGGAAAACATTGACAGCCGAAAACCCGAAGAAAGGAAAAATCTGGTCTCCGTTTGAAGAGGTGTTCAAAGGGAGATATATTGGAGTTAGCACGAAGAAGGCATTCGGTTTATTAAATAAACAACAGTTTCAAAGGCATAGTGCTAAAAACGTTGAGGAACATGAGATTGTGCCATTAGGGTTAGACCAGTTTCAACAACGTGACGGTGGCGTCTTTCAACGATACCGTTTTGTTCGCTTGTGTGAGGACAAGAGAGACGGTGGAGAATGCCAAGTGAAGCAAAAAATGATGAGAGGTTTCGAAATTCCCTCCCCAATCAGTTTGGACATATTTGAGTTTAGTGGAAAATTGTCGTTCCGCCATGGTGACAAATTGTTTAAAAGTTGCAAACACATCAGATTTTCATTTTAAAGGAAACAACCATATAAATTTAGAGAAGTGATCAACACACAAGAGAAAATAAGCATGACCATCAAATGAAGTTACAGGCGCTGGTCCCCAAACATCACAAAAAATTAAATCCAAAACATGGGTACTTTTGTAATCAGAAGACAATAAATTTAGTTTGGAAGATTTACCAACTAAACAAGAATCACAATGAAATTTAAAAGTCTTTGCAGAAATAGGTAAATGATAATGTGAAAGCATAGTTTGAAACAACTGAGAGTGTGGATGTCCCAATCGTTGATGCCAGGTGGTTGTTGTAGCACGAGCAGTTGAGAATGCAACCTTAGGAATCGACCGTGTGATTGGAAGTTGGATAGAATAAAGTCCACCGTCACTTGGACCCATGAGGAGGGTAGTATGTGTAGACTTGTCCTTCACAGAAAGAAAGTTGCATGAAATTCAAAATAAACATGATTATCGTGACAAAATTTTTGTACAGACAGGAGACGTTTTTGATAGCAGGGACATGAAGGATGTTGTTTAGATGAAAGGTTTTGTTAGGCCGGGAGATTTTAGAAGTACCAATATGTAAAATGGGTAGGGCCTTACCATTACCAACACGGAGATTGTCATCACCAAAATAAGACTCGGCGGAGTCAAAATCTGTCATATCCGGTGCTAAATGGTTGTTGGAACCGGTATCCGGAAGCAATGAAGTATAGACCTGTGAGCGAGAATCAGCATAGTTTGCGGACGGTTGTCGCGTCCGAAAAGTAGACGGATCTCTATTCGGGCATTGAGATGGGATGTGACCAATACCGCACCTGTTACAAGTTCCGTAAATAGCGTTTTGGTTTGAGGCCCAACTAAACTGACCTGGACCGCGACTGGTGCTGTTCTGAGGACGGTTGGAGATTCTGCCCCCACGGCCACCACGGCTTCCTCGGCTGCGGGTACCAGTTGGGTGAGCAGCAGATCTGTTGGTGTAAAATGCTTGAGGCGAGCCTGAGGATGGTTGCAGCTGAAAACCCAGACGAGCGACCAGTTGTTGAAGAACCTGGACAGTATCATTTGGAACAGCAGATTGATTTGCTGCAGTGGCAGTCGTGAAAGCTTGGGCAGGGGAGATGTCAGCAGGAGGCTTTTGAATTAAAAATTCATGGTCTGCAAGAAGAGCCGGCAGTTCAAAGAAGACAACAGTGAATTGTGTAGTGAGAAGGCTTTGTTTGACGCCATTGTACTCGTCACGAAGACCAGCAACAACCAACATGACCAGATCTTTCTCCGGCAAAGGTTGTCCAATATTTGCAAGGGCCTGTGCATACTCTTGTGCCCTGGCAAGATATGCGGTTGTGGTCTCATCACCTTTCATTTGTATTTTGAGCAGTTGTGTTTTAAGTGTGAATTCTCGGGAAGAGGTATGTGGAGCATAAGCTTCTTCAAGGCCAAGCCAGAGGTCACGTGAAGTGGTGCCTTGAACATGTTGAAAAGATTTTTCAGAGATGGTAGAAAGAATCAACATACGAACATGAGCATCATTGCACAGCCAGGTTGTATAGTCAGGGTTGGGTTTGATGACAACGGCTGGAGCTTCAGAGGAACCGGAGAAGAGATAGTTGAAGTAGGACAGGGAATGTTGCCATCAACATACCCGAACAAGCTGTGAGTGGCGAGAAAGGTTGAATCATTAGCTTCCAATGGCCATAGTTGGTGGGAGATAGAGTGAATCCAAACTTATGTGAGTTGTGGGAAGTTTTCTCAGCAGTAGTGAATGCAACAAGCTGATCAGCAGCCATTGTGAGAGCGATCAGGAAAAAAAAAAAAGAAAGAGGCAGATTGTGATCGGCCGGTGGTTAGTGGAGGGTGACGGCAGAGAGGGCAGGAGAGAACCCTAGGCTCTGGTACCAAGTCAAACAAGGAAATTGTATTATTGATGATTGAATAATGGAAAACATAGATCCTATATATAGAACAATACACAATATATTAGGGTCGATATATGTTATTAGGGCCGGTCCTAATCACAAACTTAAGAATATGAACTAATACTCCTTAAAAACGGTGTTCAGTAGCTGTATGGCCCAAACGCAGAACCTCAATTTAATCAAACAAACATTTCTTGAGAAGATACACACATTCAAACTTGAAAGTTTCCTCTGCAGACGCTAATCTCAAAAATTGCGGCGACAATGTAATATAAACCTAAGAATTTTGAAATCAAAAGACTTGTGATTGCCAAGAAAAATGGAAGGATTCCTTGTAATCATAATCGCCTCTATGGAGTGTAGCAAAATAAGAAAAAAATAAAAATAATGCTATATAGGGACTTGTGATTTTACTAGTAATATGTAGCTTGCCATGACTGGGCATGGAGGGAAGAACTCATTCTCATTGCACCCTCTAAACTTCTATTAATTCAAGAGCCACTCCAACTACACCTCGTCGATATATATATATACTAGCTCAGCAAGTTATGTTCATTGAACTTTGGCCACCAAAGCCTGTACTATTGTAGTTAGCTAGCCTTTTTACTAACCATTTCTCTCAAAACTTTTGTTATTTGATGTATTATACTTCGGTGCATCTTGTGTGATAGCTACCTTGTTGAAAAGAAGTAACATCCTAGAGCAATACTGGTTATACTTGGTCGAACAACTGCCACATATTATGCCCAAAAATAGCCAAAAATGACAGTTCGATCATTTCTCTCTGAAATGACAATACAAACTTGAAGAGTTGACCATCATTTTCAAGAACTTTGAATTGTGCAAAGTAGGCAAACGACTGGAAATATATGAGAATCATAAACCTAAATTAGGGCTCCTAATTCGATGGCATAAGAAATTGAAATTCAGAAAAAAGAAAACACATTAAATCAGATATTACCCCAGATACTTAGCATCAAACCCTGATGATCTAACCTATCCCCATACATGCAATCAACACCGCAACTGATCGATAACATATCAACACCAGATGGGAATCAAATAATCACTTACAGCTTCTCTCGAGCCCCAGGCTCTACATGAATCTGACGTCTAGATTGAAACATCAAACCCTCCGCTACCTGAATCAAAATCAAATAATCAATTAAAAACACACACCAATCGACGACAAACGCATAAGACAAACAGAAAGTTGCATACACAAGGGTGAAAATACATATGTAGAGAGATTGATACCTGATGATGAGCACGAAGGCTAAATAAGGTGGTACGTTTGAAGAAGGAAGCCATTTTTGCCTCTGTGAAGTGATGGTTCTTGTACTTTTTTTTATTTTTATCATCTCCAGTGAGACCATGTGGGTGTTGGAGAGGGCTAGTTAAAAAGTTATATTACAGTGTTGATAATGTTTTATAAAGTTATATTATAGTGTTTGATAATGTTATTATTGTAAATGAATAACTTAATAAGTCATTGCATACTAACTTATTAACTTATTAAAAAAATCAATAAGTCAATAAATTCAAAAGCAATCCCAAACATACCCCATGTAAGGAGCGGAGCTTACACGATAGGTTAAAATTTAAATCGTTAGTTGAATCGGTTTTGGCTATTTTAAATCAACCAAAACCGCTGAAAATAATACCGAAGCAAACCAAACTAAACTAACTTTACTTTGGTTTGATTTCAGAGTTTGAACTTATTGACCATTTGTAATAAATAATACATAACATATGATCAAAGTTAAGAAGTGATAATGCTACACGACTAAAACTTGAAAGATGCATTGTGTTGTTAAGCAAAGTGTAATCATATGTGTAGCTTAGCTTAAAATAGCTAAAGATGTAAGTAAAATATTTAAAAAGTTATAAAGCTTAAAATTATATGGTATGATTAGATATTCTTTGGTCGGTATCTAGCATAACTATAAACCAAACCTTTTGGTATGGTTTGAGAATTCCTAAGATGACTGAAAAAATTATAAAAAGAAGCAATCTCGAAACTATGCCGCTGACCGAATTGCACGGTTTGACGGTTCAAATCGAATCGTAAGCACCATAGCAATGGTCGTAATTAAGATAGTATTGAAAAATTCAGACTCGCGTGTTGCAGCAGGGTTGTACGATTACGTTAACGTGGTTAAGTGTACGTTGCGAACTTCCGTTACACGTGTTGCAATGATGACACAAAAGTAATTAATATATCAAAGAAACATATGAATACAAAAGCGGATTGGTTTTGAGTATTAAAACATACATAAAAGTTACAACCAAATTTTTTTTAAAAAAAGTAATTTAAAAAGTTAATGTCTATAGGTTTGTGCACCGTGTAAATGCAAACTAAGAGTTTTAATCATCCTGTATACCCATAACTTTGAGTTGCCTTCAGAATCATACGTATTTAACAATACTCGACTTCTAAAAAAACAAAAAAGATTTCATCAATCATAATGTGACATGTGACAAACTGGTGGGAATTCCACCGGTCTTTGTTTTTAAGTAGTAGTATATTATTGTAAAAGGTTTGAGGTTGTTTCATATTTTTAAATCTAGTTTGAACATTACTTGTGACTTGTATGAGGTAGTTGAACTGTATTTTGTCTTATTGGTTTGCAAAGTATTTTATGGGATAAAGTCTTCTTTTCCGATTACTTAATAAAAATAATAATGCAATATACTCGCTTACAATCCATATACTCAATTACAGATAACTTTTTCATAACAAAAATATACGAGATTATGTGACATTTGTGGATGTTACTTTTTTTAAACAACAATATTTGTACTTTTAAATTACCATTTAATTTTGTATTTATACATATTTTAACACATCCTATTTGTATAGTATAATCATCAATGTCACTAGACTACAAGACCATATGAAAAAAGACTCTCCACGGGGTGGTCCGGCCTTTCCAAATGCTATCAACAGGCCACATTATCGTAATTTGAGCCTCCAAAGTTGAAAATAGCCAGAAAATCATATGGGCATTTGCTCATACTGTCGTTAACAACTTGGTTCAACAACTACATAACAGCTTCAACAGGAAAGCAACCTATATTTAAAGTACTAGAACATGCCACTGTTATAAGGGCTGACTTTATCACTTTATGGCATGATTTATTTAAGCAGATGGTTAATATGCAACAAATGTTCATTATAAGGCCAAGTTGTGGTCAGTGCCCGAAACAAAGACACTGTTGATCTAATCTTGAATAATTGATATAATAATAAAGAAACCAAAAAGTCCCCAAATTAAGGCATATATTAAGCAATGCTTGATTTATGCAATCAGTCATAATTGTCTTTTCTAAATTAGAAGTTGTTTTTTTCCCTTTAAATAGATAGGTAGAATAAGTTGCAAATTGTACTAATTTCCTTTACTTTGAATAATAGAAAAGAGTCTGGGAGTTCCCCAAAAACATGTGTCTGTTCTTGTTTTCTTTGATCCAATTTTCTAACAATTGGTATCAGAGCCACAAGATTCAGTGTCTGTAGAAGAGAAGGAAGAACCTGCTGATTTTCAAGAATAGCAGAAGAGGAAGAAGCCTGTTGTCTGATTATCGCAGAAGGAAGAAAAATCGAAAAAGAAGACCAACAATCAGAAGTTGTTGAAGAAAGTCTGCTGAAAAGTGACCAGAATCTGATCACAAGTACCGTAACCATTTTGGTGCGAGGAAGTTGCTGAAAGATTATCGATGGCAGGACGGAATGAAGGGAATATGATGGTACCGGCTGCAAAAGAGACAAGCAACGTCTCTTTGCAGTGTCCTAAACTCACGGCAACCAACTACACGGTGTGGTCGATTATGATGAAGACGATTCTTGCTGCTAATGGCTTGAAAGACACCATTACAGCAGATACAACAGAGGAGAAGAAGAAGTACACTGCTTTGGCGTTGATTTTTCAATCAATACCGGAAGAAATCCTTCTTCAAGTTGCTAAATACACTGAACCAAAGGACGTGTGGGAGGCCTTGCGAGTTCGGTACTTGGGGGCTGAACGGGTCCAGAAAGCGCGGCTACAAACTTTGAGAAGTGAACTCGAAGCTTTAAAGATGGATGAGACAGAGACTATAGATAATTTTGCTGCCAAGTTGGGGGGTGTACAATCTAAATACAAGAGTTTAGGAGCATCGCTTGAAGATGAGATTTTAGTAAGAAAGTTTCTAAATTCTATGCCTGATAAGTATCTGCCTATTGTATCCTCTATTGAGCAATTTGCTGAAATACAGAAAATGTCATTCGAAGAGGTAGTTGGGCGGTTGAAGGCATATGAAGAAAGGAACAAGTTCAAGGGTGTGAGTGGAGATTCATCTAAAAGGAAACTATTACTCACCCAATCTGATGGCCATAGAAATCAAAGAATTGATAACTACCGAGGTCGAGGTAGAGGAAGGCTTAATGGAAGAGGAAGAGGGAATAGAAATTCCTGGAACAATGATAGAGAACCTGGTCAAGGAGGACAGATTGAGGACAAAACGAAGAATTGTAATGAACAGTATGAAAAATATGAAAGACAAGACAGGAGGAAGAGCTTGAGGTGCTACAATTGTGATAAAATTGGGCATTACTCAAGTGAATGTAGAGCTCCAAGAAAAGGGAATGAAGAAGCAAACCTAGTAAGGCATGAAGATCACAATGATGATCAAACCTTACTAATGGCAACTTGTTCGTTGAAGAAGGTAATTATGGAAGAGAACAGAGTCTTTCCTGCTGTGTACAAGAAAGACATGTGTGATGATGGAACGTGGTTCTTGGATAATGGAGCAAGTAACCACATGACCGGTCATAGGAGTTACTTCTCTAAACTGGATGAAAAGGTAACCGGTCAAGTAAAATTTGGAGATGGCTCTACAGTTGAAATAAAAGGAAAAGGATGTGTAACAGTGCAATGCAAGAACGGTGAGAAAAGGGTATTTTCTGATGTGTTTTATATACCTGAATTGCATAATAATATTCTAAGTTTAGGGCAATTGGATGAGAAGGGGTGCAAAATAACTTTGGGAGATGGAATCCTGAAGTTATATGATCGAATAGGAAGTTTGTTGATGAAAA
This sequence comes from Flaveria linearis, assembly GCA_024085815.1. Taxonomy (NCBI): domain Eukaryota; kingdom Viridiplantae; phylum Streptophyta; class Magnoliopsida; order Asterales; family Asteraceae; genus Flaveria; species Flaveria linearis. The sequence goes on from CM044002.1 coordinate 8,128,846, forward strand.
TTCAAAGAAGTCAGAACAGATTGTACAAGGTAAACCTTCAAGTATGTTTTTATAACTCTAAGAACCTTGAAGATGAAAAAGGAAAAGCAATTAAGTTTTATGAGCAGCAGCAACGGCCAGGATCGAATGTGAAGAGTACTCAAGCTACTGAATTTGCAAGTTTAGTAATGAATGAAAAACTAGATGTGAAGGGCAGCAATCAATCATATGTTGAAAGCTTAATTCAGTTTGGGACAGTTCCAGCAGCCCAGATTAGTAGCCCAGAACAAAGTGTGAAAAGCCCAGCAAATTTGGTTGAAAAACCAGTCCAAGAAGCAAAATCCAGCTCATCCTATGGGTTAAAATCTGAAAGTGTTGATGAGGAAAAGAAAGAACTTTTGGAAGAACAAAGATTTGAAAAATTGCCTAGCATAGAGGTCAATATATTGCCTGTTGTGACAAGCGGTAAAGAAGAGACAACGATGGAGCATGTCTTGTTTGAAGAAAGTATTCAATGGGAGAAAGTGAAGACAAGCAAAGTAACAAAACAAAACATGGATGGGTTGAAAGCAAAATTTGCAGATCCTATTAAACAAGTTTGTTATGGTCAGTTGAAGAGGAGGAATAAAGGCAAAATGATGAAGAGCCCCAACTCAAGATTAGGGGGGTGAATGTTGGTCTAATCTTGAATAATTGATATAATAATAAAGAAACCAAAAAGTCCCCAAATTAAGGCATATATTAAGCAATGCTTGATTTATGCAATAGTTATAATTGTCTTTTCTAAATTAGAAGTTGCTTTTTCCCTTTAAATAGATAGGTAGAATAAGTTGCAAATTGTACTAATTTCCTTTACTTTGAATAATAGAAAAGAGTCTGGGAGTTCCCCAAAAACATGTGTCTGTTCTTGTTTTCTTTGATCCAATTTTCTAACAGACACTAACCCAAAGAACGTTAGTCAAGCTCAGTCTCTGTTAATCAGAGTATTGGTACCAGAAAACGTGAATTAAATAGAAGGTAGTCGAGCTCAGGTTCTATAACCATGACCCCATCTCGACCACAAACAACCTGAAACCAATACATATCAGTCAGACTCAGGTTCTGCTAAGCATCAACAGTTATAAACTGGTGCAAACTTTATTTACCTTTTATTCACGACCGGAGTACATAGGTACCCCTACTACTCATCTTACAAAATTACTAGTTTTTATGCACACTTTTCCTTAAAGTTTTGAACATTTTTGCAATCTAAAACTGCACACAACTTTTAAATCGGGCAGCAGAAGCTGCACAACCAAGTTTTCATCCTGGGTTCATGCACTTCATGATGTGTCTCTTCGTACCTTTAGCATAAGAGAGAACCATTTAAGAACACTAGACACGAGCTTCCATCTCCTTTGAGCTTTATCAATGGCCGGATGGGGAAACAAAAACTCATCAACTGCATGCTGCAAATCCACCTGTGAAGAAGATGATGTACCAAAATACTGGATATTCTCATCATCATGACCCTTTAGTGACTCGGAGTCGCAAATCATGGTGTCATCAGGTAAGTTCAATGACTGATTGTGATCAAATCTAAGTTCATCAGTCTCCATGCTATTTAGCCCGTATTCATCTAAGCTATCAACGTCCCCCAAAGAAAATATGGTTGGCATAACATTAACATCTGGAGATAATGCACTCATATGTGGGTAGTCAAAACGACCTTTTTTGTGGGAGGTGCTTATTTTGCTGCCTTCGGGTTCTCCTGCTATGAGTTGGGGTTTTAGAGGGTATATATCTTCAGAAATAGAGCAGGTACCTGTTCTAAGAGAAGCTTCATCATCATAAGAAACTATTTCCTCCGGATGTTGGAAAGCAGATATCACCATTTTATGTGCTTCATCCTGAACATGCAATTCCATATGTGAGTTGGTGATTATGTTATAGAGCAAACTACAAGAGAATGCCATGTATTATCCACTTCATTACCCATTATAGCAGCTAAGTTACAACATGTAATAAAAGGTACCTTAGCTGCTAAAGCGGATAGTAAAGTGTCGATATCTTTTCTTATACTTCACCTTACATTAAAACGGGAAACACATTTATATAAAAGGAAAATGACTACTAAAAGTTAACTGTGAAATTAACTAATTTCTTGAGCGTGCTGGAGGCAGAAAGAGATAAAAGTAAATTTGGAGCAATAGACAAAACTCACCATTTCAAGTTCAGAGAGGTTGTCAGCAACAACGTATTTGCGGTCTGATAGAACACCAAGGACTTGGCCCACAACATTAAAAACAACACTGTCTCTGTTGAGAGATGGAGGACAGTATAGATACAACTTCTTATCATCAACCATACATCTCCTAGCATGCTCCACTACGGCTTCCCACATTTTAGTAGACATACCCGACCCAAGGATCTGAAGTGCTCATTATAAACAACTTCAGTAGAGGTGGCTATATTATCAGATTGGGTAAAGGGTCACGTTTTAAGCAAATTAAAACTGGTCAGATCAGATTGACCCATCCAAACCTGTTTTTTTACGAACTTGTTTCATGGCTAACATATTTACTATGTTACAAAACTTATGATGCTATTGATATAACAATTTGATTTTAATAAAGCAATTTAGGGGGTCATAGGCATCTCTATACAATATGGACTACTTTAGACCCCCTTGGGCCATTCAATCCCTTTGAGCTCTTTCATTTTAAGTTCATTTTTCAAACTCCATGGAGGTAAAATAGCCCAGATTAACCTATTTTTTTATTGAAAATGGGTTGAAAATCCCACATACAAGTTCCAGTCTTCATGCATCAAGGGATACATCAATTATTAATAAATAAATAAACAAGGAAATCCCTGGTGATGCATATATAATCTGCGTGAACATTTGAGATATTACTGTACACTGGCTGAAGGCAAGTGTCAAACATAAAACTGGATTTTTTTTAATATTAGGGAAATCCCACCCGAGCCAACTTTATAGACATGGCACACATGGAAGTGATCAGGTGCTTCAATGTTATTTGTTTTTGTAATTTCTCCAACTCAAGTGTATCACCAGTGGGAATTTCTTGATTGCAATATCTATATATCTTGTTTTTGCCAAAAAATAGAGAAAAATAGAAAGGCAGCAGCATCTTACATTTCGAAGCTTTGCAGGGTCCAGGTAGGAAAGAGCCAAGAAATCTTTGACTGTCTTTATCTTTTCCTTATTCAGTCGTTTATGGAAAGCTCCATTTTTCCCAATTTTTTCAAGTCTCCATACCTCATCAGACAGATACGGTGGGTGATGCTTTTTGTACACTAGAAACCAGAAAAATGTATATTGGATTCTTACTCGAACAGTTGCACAGTCAAATTTATGATTCATTATCTCATCACCCTTTAAGGTAACCCACAGATGTACATCAAAACCTCTATGCAGTCTGATATGGCCACATGAACGATATGTACGAGTGCAGAAAAATACTAACAACCTCTAATAATACGAGAGAGGGAAATACCAAGCACTTGCGAATAAATAACAAATAATGAAATATAACACATACTCACATTCACCACGATGATCCCTGACAACAAAAGATTCTGATTTCGCTTCTCTCACTCGCTCTCCGTCACATTTATCTAACACCTGCGCTCCCAACCTGAACTTGCGGCTCCTTGTCCAGCTGGAATTATCAGTAAAGGAAAGATCACCCACAAGACCAATACCTTCTCTCAGATTCAAAACTGCATTCCCAGTAAGAAGATTTCTTTTCCCTTGTCTGTGTCTAACAATATTGTTAGTGAACTCTTCAAGCGTCCAATTGTTATCATCATTGCTATCAAAATCACCTTCAAGAACCACTATTTCCACTGCTGCTGATGATTCAGTTCCATATGAAACTGTTTTTCCAGTACAAGCATCAATCAAAGCTACTTTTAAAGTATTACAGTCTCCTCCTTCAATACGTGTCCCAGTAAAAACTGGGAGAGATAGACTGCTTAGGAACTGTAACTGCAGCCTTCTTGGTACAGGAGATTCCTCCTTGTATCTATAATCCCTATGTATAGAGTACATAGTGGCCTTAACCATGATTATCATTTATGTATAACAAAAAATACGGCTTAATTTCATGCATGTCCTTCAAAAAGTTCAAAATTTCCTGTATTTAATTTTGACTGTCATAATATTGTATTTACCGTTAAAACACTAAAAAAGTCATATCTACCCATTTCATAGAAGTTAAACCAATTACTCATAACAATCTGATTCAGTAATTTTCAAATAAGAATAACATCATTAGTGATTCATCTCAAGTTCTCAAATCATAATTTTCTCTTCATTTACTCAATGAAACTGTGTGCTATAAGTAGTTGGCTTCATTTATTTACTATGGAATGGGTAAATTGGATATTATGAACTTAAGAACTATAAGATTTTGAATTTTAGACATATATATTGAAATTTTCCAAAATGCCTTACCAGTTCATGGAAGCTATATGTTTTTCCATTGCTGATTCAACTTCCTCCTTCACCTAAATCCAATGTAACATTTGAGTTTACAAAATAAAATCGGCAACCACAAATGCTTTTACAGTAATATATTTAGAGAGCCTTCATTGTATACTTGTAAGGGTGCAAACAGGGTTAAAAGGCATCCAATACAGGTCTCATAGTAACCACAAAACTAAAGATCAAGTTATATCCTAAACCACTCTTTCCACCTACTAGCAAATAATCTTCAGATTGGAACAATCCTCTTGGTCAAATCTGATTGAGTTTCCTACACGATACAATTTAATCCTCTTTCAATTTCAATTACATTCTTTGCTTTTTAATTAATCACAGCGTTAATTGATCTATTCACCTTAAATTTAGATTCCAAGAATCCATTTACATAAGCAACAACTAATCCCATGTTTTAGACCATGTAACAACCAATTACCATCCACGCAAACAGATAAACATATAACAAGAGAAAACAAAGCTTTCACATACAACTTTGCGAACCAAGGGCTCCAGAATCGGCTCCATATACTTGTTGAATCTTGTGAAATTTATCACCTCAAGCACTGCACTGCATATCAGAAAAAGAAAGGTAAGAACAGTAACAGAACGCAACTTAACAAGCAACAATGGCTACCCCTATACTCTGCTAAAATCTCAATCAACATAATAACATCAACTTAAAAGATAATTAGATTTACCACATCACACACTAGCACAACACAAATCAACAAGCAACACCAGTTACTCCTAAACTCAACTATTCAATATAAAAGTTAATCCGTAACACACTAGCAGTCTAGCACGCTATCAACTAAGAAGCCACACTAATAACTCCTAAATCCTACTGAATTTTTTTCTAAAAAGAGTATGCCCATCAATCACTAACACAGTAAAACGATACAGAAACCACGCCAATATATTTATCTATTTTGCAGTTTGATGCCACGATTTTGTGTTCACGCAATCTAACCGACTTACTTTCTGAAAGAAGGCCGTTTACGGCGGCGACCGGCGTCGGACGACGACGACGGCGAAGGTTGCTCCGGCGGAGGCGACGCCTTCTTCTGCGACATAACTCCTTTCCTTACACCACCGGCGGTTTCAACTATTACTTTTTCTCTACCCTTGCGGTGATGATCAATTGATCACACCATAAACAAACAAATGACGTGAGGTGAAGTAAGATAAACGATAAGAAGGCAAGCATACAGTAAGTGATCAGATCACACGTAACGAGTGAAGCGACGTGTGGGTCGGCGGAGGGAGTACGACGGAGGGTGATGGTGAAAGCTTCTGCTTCTGCTTCTGATGCAAACTGCAACAGAAAGTGGAGATGAGTTGTGGACGAAAAGTAAGATGGGACCCACGGAAACCGCGTTGTGATAAAATGGTCCACGCATATACATACGCATATACATACGCATATACATACACATATACATACACATATACATACACATATACATACACATATACATACACATATACATACACATATACATACACATATACATACACATACATACACATATACATACACATATACATACACATATACATACACATATACATACACATATACATACACACATATACACACACATATACATACACATACACATATACATGGACATAGACGGAGACATAAACGGACCTGCAGGGTTTTACGATGACGGGAGCCCCACAAGTACCAAAGTTCAAACAATTGATTTTCGTTTACTTTCGTCTTAGTAAAGTATAAATAACTACAACTATTAGATGGGGAAGTGACATATAACGTTAATAACGTTTAATATACTATTGGTTGGTGTACCAAATGGGTTTTGACTTATCAGTACTATAATGTGTGAAATGTGTGTCTTTTTTTTCTTTTTTTTTTTCTTGTGCTCGTGTGTCGTTCCTAGGATACTTGGGGCTACATACGCTGGTACCTTCCAGTGACTGATCTAGAAAATTAATTCATGGGTGTCGAAAATTTTTTGGTTCCATATGTCTATAAAAAGGGATTTATTATCAAGTCGGGTCGTTAATATTTTTTGTCAGATTGAGTCGGGTCATTGGGATTTTTGTTGAGTTGAATCGGACATCAAAATATTTTAAGTTTTTTAGGTAGTTATAAATTGATTAATTAAAGATTTTTTTTGTTCCTTTAATAAATAAACGTTGATCACAGAGTCCCAATAACAAAATGTTGTCTACTTTGCTCTAGTATGTATAATCAAGTAAAATAAAAATATGATGCACTTGAGCTTAAGTTGACACATTAATGAAACATACAATTAATTAAAAAAATTCATACCACTAATTACTATATTTTAAAACATAAATGGAGGAATAGTGTCAGCTGCGTGCAGCTGCGTGCAGCTGGCCATTGGCTTTTTTAATGGAAAAGTCAAACAAGACAATAGATTAATATTATTATTTCAATAAATTATTAATTAAAATTCATTGGCTATGGTGGTAAGAATATCATGTTATAACTTAATGTGTATAACTTAATGTGTCTAGGTTCAAGTCTAGGTAGCAATTTTTTTTTCTTTTTTTTTCTCTTTTTTTCTTTTGGTTTTGTTTTTTTTCGGCTCAAACACATGTTTTGTAAACATGAATTGGGCTTGATAGAGGTTAGTTATGTAATTTTTTTCTATTTTTATTTTGTGGTTTGTTTTGTTTTTCTTATATTTCTTTTGGGCTCGAAAAAATTATTTTATCACTTTTACGAATTACGACAAAGTAGGCGTTAAGGTTATCGATGGAGTGAGAGTCGTAGCGGCGGGTTTTTTTACCTTTCTACATGCTTTAGGATTTTACGTTGGAATCGTAACCGTTACATTGTGTTTGACATTTGTGTTTTGATATTTGGGATCACGGCGAAAGACCCCGCGCAACGCGCGGGGCAAAATATCTAGTTGCCATAATAAATAACATTAAAAAGTTATTAAATATCGGCATGGTGTCGTATACCAACATAATTTTAATTTGTTTAAATATAAAATAAAGTATTTAAATTATTTAGTTTTCAAGAAATATTATTTAATGTATTTTGTATTTTCAAGAAGTATCATTCAATGCAAGAAATACTATTGTTAATTTATTAAATGTAGCTTAAGTCTCAAGAAAGATCATTTAATTTATTTTGATCCTCAAGAGAAACACCATGTATATAAGACCTACATCACAACCTTTTTTTCAATTAATATTCTTTCTTTGTTGTTAGTTATTTCCTATTCACAGAAAGATTAACTCAATGTAGAGTACTCAATCAAAAAAAAAAACAAAGAGAAGAACAACCAAGAAGAAATGGTTTGCAAAGAAAGAAGACATATGTGTTTTTATTTTTTGTTTTCTCTTAGCCATATGAGTTAACCATCTTATCCTCTTTTCATCTTCACTCTTCAATAACCAAGATTTTTTTTCTAAAATCCTTTTATAAAGCACTAGCAGGTATATAATAAGTATAATTTGAAGTTAACTTTTTTTGTCATTGATTACAAAAATTTTCATGAGTGTCGGTGTGAAAAACTCTTGGGGATCGTTTAGGTTCCAATTACATATATTGTACGTAAAAAAAATTCATGGGGGTCGGTTGACACCCATCCTAGGGCTCTAGGTCCGCCCCTGGTACCTTCTGCGGGTAGGTCAGTTTGGACGGCACTCTAGTACTACAATCAATGACGGAACCTAAACACTCGGATAGGGGGATAGGAACCGGGGGGCGAAATAAATTTTTTTAAGGGGACAAACTTGATATATATATATATATATATATATATATTTACACTAACGCATTATAAATTTACACTATCGAACAAAAAATTTACACTACCAATGAACAAAAGAGGGGAGGCCCCCCCCCCCCCTCTTATAACCTCCGCCACGATTACAATTCGGGTTGTGGAAGCCGAAGTCTATCGGGGAGAGTGGATAATTCATGTAGTTTTTTGGATGGTTTGGGTTTTATTTCTATCAATTTTAGATAATTTTCAGTAGATTCATGTAATAATTAGATGTCAATAAGTTATTAGTTAAATCTGACTTAGATAGTGTGGGTTGTGTCCTTAATACTCTTTTAACTATATAAAATCTTGTATAAACACATATGTAGAATTACAAGTAGATTAAATTGTTACTAAAAGGTAATCTAATTGAAAGATGTTAAAAGAAGTTGGTATTTGAACTCTTAAAACACATTGTATGCAAAGAGGATCGCATGGAAAATTTACACGGTAGTCGTAATTTTCTCAAGTGCACAACTCGTATTTCAACCCCAGGTTTTGAACCCGAGTTGTGTGTGTGCTAACTATTTAGCAAGAATCAGTTTTTTATTTCATATAGAAACTAATTACTTCTAATGTAAAGAGATGTAAAGAGAGAAACCAAAATATTAAATAAAAATTTACTGTTACATATAATTCATACACTACAAGAAACACGCGTATTAGCGGCGACAATATTAACGGCGACAGGGCCTTTAGCGGCGACATCTATTAACAGCGACACCTATTAGCGGCGACATTTTTAGCGGCGACTGGTCGCCGCTAAAGATTGCGATCCACCGTCCATTTTTTTGAGCCACATCTAGCCGTCCAAAATCAATTACATCGAACGACTCCTGTGAAATCGTACTGTGACCTATTAGCGGCGACGCCTTTAGCGGTGACGCGTCGCCGCTAATGGTTACTGGATATACGCGGGGTCTTATCCCCCCTTCTTCACTTTCCCTCCAACCTAGCTACCACCACAATTACCGTCGACCGATCGACCAGCCACCACCACCACCATCCGATCGACCAGCCACCACCACCCGCGGCCACCCCCACCTCCCTTCTTCACTCGCCACAGCCACCCACCATCCGCCTTCTCCCGATCGCCCCGCGCCCGCAACCGAGCAGCCATCACCCACCACCCGCGGCCACTACCATCCGACCAGCCACCAGCCACCGCCCGCACCACGTCGTCGTCGCCGCTGCTGCATTTTCCGTCGCCGCTACTACAAAGATTCGGTATTTTTTTTATTTTTTTATTTTTTTGTTTTATAGATGTAAATGTTTTAGATTGTTTTATGGTTAACTAAAGTATGGTTTTATGGTTAAATGTTTTAGATTGTTTTATGGTTAACTAGTATGTTTTAGATTGTTTTATGGTTAACTAGTATGTTTTAGATGTGTATATGGTTAATTAAATGGATTTTAGAGTAAATATTTAAACGGGTCAAAATGGGTAAATTTAAGTTGAATTATGTACATTTGGTTGAAATGGATCAAAATGATACAAACACACTTGATATACTTAGAAACACACTATTTTGAGTTAAAACGGGGTCAAAATGAGTAAATTTAAGTTGAATTATGTACATTTGGTTGAAATGGGTCAAAATGATACAAACACACTTGATATACTTAGAAACACACTATTTTGAGTTAAAGTTGTATGTCTGATCTTATAACTTATAATTTGTCAAAATACAACAACTTATAATGTATGTTTTGTTTTGTAGGCTCAAATCGCAAGTTTGTTTCAAAATGCAAACTTTATGTCGCAAATGACGCAACTTATTGCCTCTCAAAAAGGTACACAACAAGTTGATGAAGATGATGATTCGGACGAGGACGATGAATAGGATAGCGGTCATTTGTGTTGTTGGGAAACCTCGTATTGTAAAACCCCGTATTGTACTTCGTATTGTTAAACATCGTATTGTACTTCTTAATACTATTTGTTGGATATGTTATCGTATTGTACTTCTTAATACTATTTGTTGGATATGTTATTTGTGTTGTTGGGAAAATCTGGAAATCTGGGTTTATTTGTACACAGGTTTATTCGGTTTATAAAAATGGAAAATTAAAAAAACAATTAAAAAATTTAAAATTAAAAGTTAACTATTAGCGGCGACATATGTCGCCGCTAAAGGTTATTAGCGGCAACAGCTTTTAGCGGCGACTCTTCAGCGGCGACTCTTCAGCGGCGACATGGTCTTCATTAGCGACGAACCATTAGCGGCGACATGTCGCTGCTAATACTAATAGCGGCGAAAATCACTACTAATAGCGGCGACAATTGTCGCCGCTAATGATCTCCTTCCTTGTAGTGATAATTGATTTCGCATTTTTTATAAACTATCCAAAAAATAAAATTAATAAATTTACAGTTACATACGATTCGTTTCGCATTTTTTTAAAAACTATCCAGAAAACTCTACACATATAAAACCTATTATATGTGCAATTGTGTTTTATAAAGAATGGATAAAGATGTGCTGCATTGAAGCACAAATATATGTCGTATAAGTCTTATAGAATAATAATATTTTTTTCATTTGTTACATAATTTAGTTTGGTATCCTTTAAAGACCGACTATAGCCGATATGGCGCCCATATATTGGTTGGTGCGAAATTTGGTGAAAATTAACAAATGATAAAATAAATCAGAGTAGTAATGATATGATTTGATTACTAAAACAGACTCATCAAAGTTCGGTGAATTATTGTTAATTTAATAATTACATATATTGTTTATGTTTTAATTAGGGTCCCTTTATTTAGACACCCCTTAATTTTAAATCAACACCCCTGTACCCTATACGCCGCGTATGGGTCTATACACGGCGTATAGGGTACATTGTTGATTTAACGTTTTATACCCTATACGGCGCGTATGGGTCCATACGCGGCGTATAGGGTATGTTGTTGATTTGACGTTTTATACCTTATACTCAGCGTATGGGACCATACGTGGCGTATAGGGTTTGACATTTTATACTCATACGTGACTTATGACCCATACGTGGAAGAGCTATACGCCGCGTATGGAACCATACGCGGCGTATAGCTTATATATTTATTTTTTTTTAATTTTTTGAGTTTTTATTTTAATATATACAATATGAATACAATAATAAAATTAAAATTAAAATATATAATTCGCATATTACAAATTATAAATTAAAATAAATTTATATAAGCCGGGGGTTCTCGGTTATTCTCTATTATTGCGTTGTATTCCGAGATACGAATCCTATACATAATCTCCCATTCTGCAGCACGTACGCTTCGGTTAAGAATCCAAAGATTACTTAATGTTGGCATCGGATAATCTCCTTCTAACTTAACGTGGACGAAATGATTGTTGTTGACATGAACAATCGACACGATATGATGAGGCATGACAGTTTTCGGATCAGCCCATAATGGGAAAAATGTTTGACAACCATTATTGCTTAGTAAATGAAGAATAACCCCAAACTTTTGAGCAACCACTAATCCCGTATACGGCATTATCATCCAATGTTCTTCAGGTGCAGGTTCCACACTTTGCCAATCGATGGTGTGACGTAATTCGTTATACTGTCCGGGGTACAAAGTATCGAAAACTTCTCTGTACTCCAATTCATGTCTGTCCATCTCTTCTAAAAGCTGTGTCCGCACATACATCCACTTATTTTCGTCAAACCCTAAGCCTAAAGCTATTGATCGAAAACCACAATTCCCATCGGGTCGGACATCTCGTATACGTGAAATATACTGATGAAAGATTGACGGAATCCAATTTTTTAACCTGTTTATATTGTTTAATTGGTTATCTCCGACAATCGAAGAAAACTCATTAGTACCCCGTGATACTTTAGATGATGTTGAACGACTACGTTGCATGGCAGGCTTCTGGGGCTTTACAGCTGAACTTGTTCTTCCAGAAATGTGAGACGCAATAAACGAGCTATGTCTCGGCATGTCGCACGTACTTTGTTGAGTGTCGTACTTTTGTTGTTGAACCTTTAACGTTGGACGACCGCGAATATCTGTTTGAACAACAGGCGCTTTTTTGTTATT